>JANZLX010000211.1:6728969-6745203 GCA_025531955.1 Erythroxylum orinocense | reverse complement strand
ATTAAAGATCAATATCAATTCATAAACAATGAACATCAAATTAATGAAAGATGCCTTGCTTTATTTATTCATAAAGATTGTACAAACCTTTGTACAAAACGCGCTGAAGGCGATTGCCTTTAGGGCACTACTCTAACAATCTAACAGTACTGTGCAAACATAAGTCGAGTTACAGGAAGTACAAGTCGAATTATAGTACTGTGCATGCGTAAGTCGAGTTACAGAAGAGTACAAGTCGACTTACACTAACACCTTATACGATTGCAATCGGTGCACATTATATTCTTGTCTTTTCCTTCACTCCCTCGAGATCTCAATCCAGCTTGTACAGCAAAGCTCATCACTTTATCACGTTCCTCCTTGCCACGACCAATGGTTCTTACACGCTCCTCTTACCCTAGGATTGAATAAACTCTATTTAAACTTAGTAAATGATCTTGAGCAAGTATATTGGATCTCATTGTTCCATAGAGTGTTTTATCGAGACTCATAAGAAATTGATGAAATATTTCCTCTTCACGCTTCTTCTCCAATGTAGATTCAAGTTTGCACTTGTATAACCCACACTTGCATATTGGCATCTATTCATAATTAGTTAATTCTTTCCACAACTTCTTTAACTTTTCATAATAAGCGACTATACTCAATCTCCTTTGTTTGCACTCGACAAGTTCAACTTTCAATTGTTGGATACATGGTCCATTGGCTCTTGAGAAGCATTCTTCTATATCTTCCCAAAGATCCTGTGCCACCTCCATGTGTGAAATAGTCAAATGTAGTGACAGTTCAATGGCATTCATAATCCAGGAGACCAATAATGAATTATTAGTCCACCAATCTTCAAAATCTGGAGACTTCTCATTTGGTTGCTTGATTGATCCATCTATCAAACCAAATTTCTTTCTTGCTCTTAGCACAATCCGAAGAGAAAGAGCCTATTCATCATAGTTTTCACACTTCAATTGAACCTACGTTCTCAATCTTCCAAGATTTTTACCTGCTGTAATATCATATATAGTGAAATCTTCTTCCTCTGTTTCCCTCTATCACTTCTGTCTTCTCCAGCCATGATAACAAAAAACTGATGACCTAGATTAGCTCTAATACCATGTGAAAAACAAATTTAGAGATAGTCAAAAGGTGATTTCTTTCCAATGAGCCTAGAAGAAACAATATATACAAATTTACAAGAATTAATAAATTCATCTCCTTAATTATACCTACTTAAATAAGACCAAAATTAAGATTAATCTTCAGCTAATTATATATGCCTACCAAAAATAATATATGGTATATGTTGAATAATATACGGTATATGTTGATTACAGGAGTTTTCCAAACATATAAGATATAGTAAATGATGACAAAATTAGTCTAATATTTTCTTCCCTATTTAATTTATGTGTCCAACAGAAAAATATCCACAAAGAAATGGATGATAATGAAAGAAAACGAGAAAAAACAAAATACTCAATAGGTCTTCCATTGCTTATATGACACTACTATGCCAATATATTGGTACATCAGTTAGAGTAAAAAATATAATTTAATTAATTTTAATTATTTTATAAAATATAAGAATTTTCTATAAAATTTTAAATAAAACTATACAAAAAGTTATTGTCTTTTTACCCTTTAATATATATATATATATATATAATTTTAATTTTAAATTGGAAGCAAATAAATAGTTTAAAAAGTATGTTTGTAATTTATTTAACTATAATAATTAAATGCGATATATAGATAAATATAAATATCTAGATTGAAATTACTAAAGTCTAAAGTAAATTAAATAATAACAAAACATAAATGAACTTTTGTAAAACTTGTATATAAAATAATTGTTACATATTTTTTACCAACATTCATCCTCACATATTTTTTAGATAAATACACATGGCAGGATTGGGTTTAGTAAAGCACATGAATGTCTCTTTCCTTCATCCAATTGTTCTCAACTTCAAGCATAAAAACAAAAGAAAATGTAAAATGTTGTATGTATGTGTATATATATATATATACATATACTTATTAATTAAAATGCATAATTTCGATAAATATGTAAAAAGTTTAAAATATTATATTATAATTATTATATGCTTTATTTTATAATATATTGTTTTTTAATAACATAATAATTATTTTCAATATAATATATCATACATGCATCCTTTTATGATAACAGTTACTTTTATAATCTGATAAATATTGATACATTATGAGTAATAAGGAGATTAATTATCTTAATAATTTTATAAATAAATATATACACTCTCAATTAAAGCACGTTAGAAGTTAAATTAACTTCTTAAAATTACATATTAAAAAAATGAAAATTTTTGTTATATATATTAATTAATATAATCAAAGATCAATATTTTACAAATTTGTAATTTTAACGTCTAACGCCATGATAGAAAATGTAATATGTTTATTAGTTATGAACTATAATTAAAATAAAATAAATTGCTTATTATTTATATGTGATATTTATTAAAAATTAGTTAGATGATAATTAATATGCAGAAATAATTAAAATTTACTACAATTAACCATCTCTTTTATTTTTAATTAATTAAAAATTGTTTTGAAAATTAATTTAATATATATGCTAACCCAATAACATATGAAACGCTCTCTTTTTCCCGAATTCATGCCCAAAGTCATATACACCAGCTTTATAATGAAATATATCTTCCAAATTCATGTTTTAACTAAATGAGTACAAACAAACAAATAGAAATTAAAATGAGGACAATGAGGTGGTGCCTTAACGACCATAACCAATTTCAGTCCTATTGATTGTACAAGATATCATCACAGTACCCCAAGATGAAAAGTCTTGCCATCCAGGATTCAGGCAAGCATCAAACAATACCAGGCTTCAGATTCACACAACCATTTAGCTCCTTTTTGAATTCGGTGTCAAGATCCAACCCAACGGTTTGAGCACTTAAACAATGTATTGAAATTCGAGTAACAGAGAAAAGGAGATAGGCTGATGACAAATTCCAAATCTCCAAGGAAAACCCAAATAGAGCTGGTTTTACATGCAAATGACAACTAGGGAGGTGAGGAAAAGAGCATGGAATCTGATGAATAAATGGAAAAGAGACTGAAATTCTCAAATATTGTATATCAAATGGGTAAAGATTAGTTTTAGTATGGTTTTGTTACAAGGTTAGAAGAGATCCTCACCAGCAAGTTAGTGCTTTCATATTTCCATAACTACTAATCCCCCTAATTTTGGCAATATAGGAACCAAGTATCAGTCCCATGACAGACTTGGTCTCCGGTTTCACAAACTAACTCTACAAATGAATACAATCACATGAAACAAAGCAACAATCTTGAGATCCTCACGATAGCATTAGTTTCATAGTTTGCTTTCACCTCTAGCACAACCATGCCCAGTTTGGTTTTTATGGTCTTTATGGAAGGATTATGACTTTAAAAGGACAACACAGTCTGCAGGGTACCGGTGATAACCTCTATTTTGCAGGCAGGACAGCTGGAGATTGAGTCACTTGATGACTCATAACGTATGACGTTCATCTCACCCTGAAATCAACTTAGAGCCTCATGCCTAAGAACAATTTTCTCAAATGATATCATCTCATTACCGACTCTTTCACAAAAGACCGGCCACCGGAACTGAAGGAGCAAACATAGGAATATTAATCAACAATATGTGGAAATTTTAATTTAACCATGGAGGGAAACCAAATCTACAAGCTTCAACTTGTATAATGACTCACGTGTATTCTAGGTGAATGTTCATGAATCTACGGTTTTCTTTGCTTTGTGATAGAGTTACTGAACCTTCAATCAGCTGATCTTGCTCAACGTCAATTGGGTCATAAAAGTATATTAGCGTCTGCAGAAGATAATCAGACCACAAATGAGTAGACAAAAGACAAAGCTTCCTCGAACATATTCTTATTTAATTACACTTCTGCACAGAAAGAGAACAATGAAGACAAGCAACTAATTGCAAATGAAGCTAAAAACATTAATAAACCCTTTAACATCCTCGTCAATATCAGCTTTCCAACAATTATCCAAGTTATACCTTGATGTTCAAATCACTGCCATTGATATTTTCTCCAGACAGAAGTTAGGAATCCAAATATCTTATTGTCATTAAGAAGAACTGCCAGACAAGGACAATCCCACATTGAGCTGTTTGCTTTCTAGTTCTAAGCAGTTAATGGAAAGTCAATGAGATTTTTCATTTTATAATATAAATAAAAAGGAACAGTGTAGAATTGGAGGTGGAAAGCATGACCAGGTTTTATTCACTCTTCAAGAACTGACATTCTTTCAAGGAAAAAGGAACCTAATGGCAATGAAAGAATTGAACAAGGAGTTCAAGGAAAAGAACCTAATAGCAATGAAAGAATTGAACAAGGAGTCATAAAACTTGAAAATATCATGCATGGTTCTGTATTGCGGTAGCTAAGGTCAGTTACCTGTCATCCTTTCCACTATCATCTCTAAAACCATGGGTCTCAAACCTGAACTGGACTGGCCAGTACAACAAGAAAACTCTTAGACTGGTCATTGCACAGGTTCAGAGAAGACCCAATATCAGGCTGGGTCTTGACCAAAACTACCAATGAACTGAGACCCAACCAGTCAGTTCAACCAGCATTTGACCATTAGAATAAATGCATAATCAGGGTTGGGACTCCACGCCAAAGGAACCAGCTGCTAACCACTATGCCAATGGTCTTAGTTTTTAAAATACCCCATCTTTATTTATTTAAATCATATTTTGATTCATCTAATCATTTGGATTGACTGCTGTTCAACTATGGTTAAACCCTTTACCCCATGGCAGAGTACATTACTCAAACATAAAGATCACATCAACTGGTTAGAATAAAAGCCAACATGACGTTCCCACTATCGAATAAAGAACCTCGTGTCAATTTATTCACTGTAAATGTAATTTTTTAAATTTGCACCTTCTCCATCTGCAGGGAATCTTTATATATCCATAACAGGTGAATTTATTACCAGAAATTGTTGTACTTAATCTTGGGATGGCTCATTTATCTTTGTAACCCTCAGTAATTACACAAATGTCACAGATGGTGCAAACCAAACCAATGGAAAGATAATCAGAAATGTGTGGTTTTACTTGTGAAGTCAACTGCAGAAAGAAGAGCACATAAATTGGATGCGTGGACAAACTTTAGCTACCTGTTGCCAATGTGTTGGTGGTTCCTCGGGAGCTGTGGAGAGCACAAGTGCATCATTTGGATTCATCTTTTTCTTCCTTTGACTCCCATCAAGAGGAAGACTGTTTGATGAGCAACTTAGCAAGCCTGGCACATGACCATTGGTAGGTTGTGTTCCAGACCCACTGAATTCAACATCAAACCAAAAAGCAAATCCATGCAGAGGAGCTGCAATCAACATTGACATGAAAATTTGTAGCAAACAAAGGCAAGATAAGGAAGTGACAGTATCTGATTAGGGATGGAATGAAAAGATTACTTGAAACTAAATCCATTCATAATAAGCAGATCAGTGCAAAGAGTATCCAACTAAATCAAGATCTGATAGTCTAAATTTTTTAACAGAAGACTGTTCCCCCCTCAAGCAGATACTTATTTTATTAAATCAATAGATATCATGCCCTTTCTTTGCATTGCCACAATAGCGAGCAGAGATTGCTGCTCTCTAATGTACAGTAGGATTTGAGCACATTGTTATGAACCAATTCAAATAAGTCCACAACTATTCAACTATATGGCTGCTTAACAAGAGGAAACCAAAACGCTGAAAGGCCTATGCATTTAGAAATGAAAGATGCATAACCAATTGTAGCAATGGATAGGATACCTCTCATCATTGATTTGAATTGAAATCTTGTTGTAACAGATTCTAGTTCATGAATTTGGATTGTGTAGCAGTCCACATGCTTAACCTGTAATCAGAAATCAAGTTGAAACCCTCAAGTCAATACATATGCAAAAAAAATTTGTAAGAGTTGCGGTGGGTGGAAGTTACTAGATAGTGCCACCACTTAAACAACGTAAAACATTAATAAAGGATAGAATTCTGTCGCTAAACAACATAAAACATTAATAAAGGATGGAACTCTGTCGCTAGAAAGCACAAACACTCTCTCCCAAAGTAGGAGGTAATCCAATCAAGAAATGCAGGAGCACTCTAGGACATAGCCTTGACAAGCAACAGCAAAAGGATCTCAAACCCAAACAAACAGGCATCTTAAAGCAGTAGCTTCAAAAAAGTTTCTGTTGGTCCATGAGGTCCAAAAACACTAGGCATCTTTTATGAGATAGCACGCAATGAAGTGCATTATGAATTAAAAGAAAGATTTCAAGTAACACATACGCACCACGGAAGGAGCTCATATCAATTAAAACTTTTCCGTAAAAGATACTCATTCAATTTATACGCATTTCTTTCTTTCCCTTCCTTCTAAGCTACTCAGGAAAAAACCAAAGACACAAAGAGACATTAAATAATAACATGGGGACACTTACAAATTCTAAATTACCAGAAAAGCACCCACAATTGAACTAAAACCTTTTATAAACACATTCATCACATCAAAGCAAGCATATCAACTGTAAGTATGACATATAGAAACAGAAAATGATTATCAAATTCCACAGAGTAGTTATGGAACCTTAGCAATGCCCTAATTCATTATTCAGAATATGAAATAAAGAAATCATTCCTGGAAATAGTTCAAATACAGTGGAAACTGAGGTACAAGGGAGAGATTACAGCTAACAATTGGAAACAAGAATGACTATTATCACGCATAGGAACAACTATGAAGTTTCAACAAATACACACTACACAATTATGACAGAGATTCCAAATAAGAAAGCAAGAATACAAGATCTTAAATATCCTGCATACATATTCTTCATATTTCTCAGGAAATAAATTAAAAATCGCGAAATTACTCAAGTGCAGAAATCAAGAAAAGGAGACTCACCATATGTGGCCATGTCAAAACATTTTCACCCGATATTGTTTCCACTGATGGCTCTTCAAATGCACACTGTTTTGCTAAAGGCAACATGGCAGACACTGAAAACAAAAACAACAAAGACAACTTCCCCATAGCATCCCAAGTCAATTATGTGTACCTAACACTTCAGTTGTCATTCAAGTAAATACTCACTATCAATTCCATAAACATTGTGCCAAAAATCAATGCTTTCACTGTATCTGTCAGGATGTGTAACAGGTGCCATGTAGAGCTGCATTACACAGATTAATGGAAAATGAAGATTACAAACAACTAGGTCTGTATTAAGTAAGTTAAAGTATCAGCAGTTCAACCCAGATGCTCGTATTGTAAATTACGCATGCACAATCTATTACAAAAGGAAATAGAATCTGAATGTCTTAACAGTATAAAGTGGACACAGGTTAATGACAGAACTTAAGTACAGTTCTAACAATTAATAAAATTAGTGAGACAACTATAAACTTCGGAAGAAGGTCTACCGCTGCATGAGATGGTAAAATAAGGCCTCCACGTTTTAGCCAGCGATCCCTTGCAGTAATTACACTTCCGAGCATGCTCTACAATTAAAAACAAAAGCCAACATAGAAAACATATCACCAAGGTAAAGGTAAGAATAAATAAAAATGTCAGTTTGTACTCAGAACATCTCTTGGTAGACCAATTAATTTTTAGTTAAACCCACATGACAAAACAGAATTCACGTATTTCAATTCAAGGTCATTCAGGTTAGTTAGGTTCTAAACTTACATAAATCTTGGTCTTTGTTTCATCAAAGAACCTACTAGCAAAGGAGACATTAACTTCTCAGCAATAAAAGGAGCTTCCTGCCTGGACAAGGACACATGAGGAAAAGCAAAAGAAAGCTTTTTCCTTAAGACTTGCCTTTCTTTCATACTATTGGCTTCAGAAGGAATGTTCCAATTGCTGAACATAATGAATAGAACAACTCATATGGATAACTGCTTTTGTAAAAGAAAACCTTTTTTTTACTATATGTTGATTTACTAATCAGGACTATATTTAAAAGGTCAATTAAAAAGCATTGTTTGATTTTAGCTAAAAAAACTTCAAATTAATGCGTGATTATTAAAATGAAGAAGAAACAAATTAACCGATTAAACCCACATTGTACAGATAAATCTCTGTTTATTTCATCAAGTATACTTTGTCTGTTGTTCATAAATAATTAGAAACAAATGTGCAATTTCACCTATCCCTGGATGCATGCAGGTCACTTCCTTGCAAAGCTTCCTTGAAGTATCTTACAATCTGCCTTAGCAAGGCTAAAGTTGCCTCCCAAATCAAGAATTTGTGTGGATAATAATGCAAAAGATGATAAATAACAATAAACTCTATAAAGTGAGAATACCTAACAAAACTCTTCACGTTCATATAATATATGCTTTTGGTATCATTGATGATTAATGACTTGATTTACAAAATTTATGAGGTAGATTGTTTTCCATCATTTGAGTTGGAAAATAACAAGGTCAAATCTTATGAATCCTACTATGCCTATAGCACTTTATCTATTGATTCAGCATTTTGTCAATCAACATATAAAGTCGAAGACATGCCCCACATATAGAATGGAGAGCATACAAGTATGTACATGAAAACACATGCTACTTGTGCAAAATTATGATAATCACCTCATACAAAAGCATGTAGCCCATCCACTCAGAAATTATGACATCGACCTCCTCATCAATGTCAACATCCTGCAACAATTGTAAACAAAGTGGTTTACTTGGTTGGCAGAGTCAAAAAATATAATAACACAAGGATATGTATCTTAGTCTGAGCTCTGGTTCGCTGCTACACAATATTTGCATGTAAGGTTCCAATTAGACCATAAGAGGATAAGATGCATTATTGCTGACGGAACTCTTGACTACTTATAACTAAATCTACATGTAAAACTCCTATGTTGTAACCAACTTACATGTTTAGACTCCCAATAGAGATCTAGCTCAGCAACACCAATCAAGAAAGCAAAGAATGTCACAACTCAACTCTTTGGTACCCCTTGTTACATACAGAATCAGATCCTTGCTTCAAAGCAATGCAAGGAATTAATAGCAATGTTTAGAAAACTATAGTGGACGATCCAACCAAAACAGCATGAAGGGATGGTCAACTGAATCGAGTTCATTTGGATTAAACAAAAATCACTAAAATTAAAATAACACCTCATTAAATATGGGAATAGCGGTATTTAAAAGGTAGTATGAAATATATTTGTAATGTAGATACCCATTTAAGACAAGAGATACTAATTTAAGACAAGAGTTGCCAGCTTGATTAAGAGCCTAGAGAGGTATTAACTTGAGAATATAAGAAATAGAGTGAGATAAGGCTTGAAACAAGTTATGGAGGCTGTGTGACTTCCATCCCAAACTTCAATGAAATACCTGAACATGCTACAAATTTAAGATGCTCAACAATCACAAATTAACATATTAGGGCCTTTATTTTTGGAAGAAGAATCATATTGACCAGTGTCAAAGAAGCCTACCTCAACTCTTCCATGTAGCACGATGATCTTGTCAGATAAATTGTTTGCCTTCACAACCTCATTTGCCTGCTCATTGAAAAAGTAAGATAATTTCAATATCTTGGCCTTGGAAACTAATCATGTAAACAGTAGAAATATACAATGCACAGCTTACGAGATTTCAAATGATCATTATCTTCAGAAAATTTTATGAAAAACCAAAATTGGGGAAAATTAATGCCCCACATTTCATTATCAATAGCAAGAAAGGACTAAAGATAATAAGTCTTGTTGCTACACAACTAATCTTTTCGAAGTTCTTGGCGACCCCATGGATCAGCACATAGGTTCAACATCAATTTGTCATACATTGTCCGTCATACATGCTTGGAAAGCTTGACCAAATGAAAAAGGACATGACATTGCGAGAAATCTCTATTTAGGTTGAGGGAAAGATTAAAAGCCATAACGTGACATAAAATCTTGAAAAGTCAAGTCATGAATGCCATCAAAGTGATAAGATTAATCGTACGCAAGAACCACCCAATCCATCATTTCTAAATGGAAGGAAAAAAAATTAGGATCCTATAAATTTTACAACATTTCTTTACATATATAGAGCGACATGATGCTTAAAAGGTATCACAAACCTAACCCCAAATCCCGAAAACATGTTCCATACCAGCTTAGATGGCATAATGCAAAGATAAAGCAGTACCATGACCTGGCAGAAACTATGTTCAGCATATTGGAACATTAAACGAGACCCAACAGGAAGGGTCAAAATTGACCACAACTTCTTTTCTGACAGATAACAAAACTTAGATAAATAAGATGATATTCATGTCTAAAGGCTAGAGAATCCACAGAAGTATCATGGTAAAAAACTGACATGGTAAACCTATTTCTTTGGGCAGAGAAACTTAACAAATGTCCATAATGATTCAAGGAATGGCTAACAACAAATTGAAATAATTAATCACAGCTCCTACAAGTCATCCATCATATATGAAAATTTTCAGACAAAAATGACCCTGTATACAATTAAATGCAAAAGTCACCAAGAAGAAAATTTGAGACTTTAATCGATAGTTATCTAATGGATGAGCAGAATAACCTGTATGAAATGGAGATAAAACACAACAGTTTCAAAGCTCCAACCTACTGGCAACAAGCAAATGCCAGCTGGAATCCTTAACCTTACTTCTAAAAAAAATTAGTGTTTCTCACTGCCTCAATTATGCCTGGTTATAAAGTTAAATGGATGGAGATTAAAAAGCATTTTATCTTTATCTGTTGTTATATTTAAATAGGATGAAAACAACTTAACGCAAGATAATCTAGAAAAGGAGACACACAAATGCTTACATTGTCAAGCCTAGGAAGGTTTTGATATAGACAACCTTTACTGTAGTTCTAAAAGGCGACTCCTTTCAGCTACTTCAAAATTTTGAGTTAACTTTCTTGTAACCCCCAAGCCTCACCCTCTACATGAATATCCCACATGTACATAAAATATTCTTAACTGAATTCAAGATAATCTAAGAAAGGTCATGCACAAACGCTTACATTGTCAAGGTTAGGGAAATTATGATATACACAACCTTTACAGTAGTTCTAAAAGGAGGCTCCTTTCAGCTACTTTCACAATTTGAGTCAACTTTATTGCTACCCCAAACCTCACCCTCTACATGAATATCTCATATGTACACAGCACATTCTTATGACAAGTATTTTTCACCATAGACAGGATAGATGCACAACCATAACTTTTCCCAATTATATTGTTTTATCAGGGAAAAGCACAATTTGAGAAGGTACAAGAGGGGGTCTAATGTTAGAGGTATCTACATACAAAATCAGATATGATAAAATTTCATCAGCTATCATCTACAAGCAAGAACATAACACGTGTGTGTGCAGTAGGAATTCATATAAAAAAAAGAGGACTCTGATGCATAGGTTGATAGCATGTATCATCACATAAAACGAAAATAAAGCATATTGAGATTATCAAGTTACTGTGATTAATTGATATCCCTAATTCTTCATAACGACAAATTAGACAGAAATTTAGAAGACATGGTAAGATACAACTAAATAGGTACATAAAAGCAACAGATGTATCTTGAAGATACAAATTAGAATATTAGACTACCTGAACTGCAATATCACTTGCATCCACAGCATATACCTGGTTAAATAATGGAAATATAAATTAAATAAGCAGACAGACAGTCAGCGAAAAAATAACCAGAACAAGAAATAATGTGCAGACTCGTACAAAAGCTAGTGTTACAAGTAAACTTTGCCTTCAATAAGTGGTTAAGAAGAATCAAAGATTCTAGTAGTAGAGAAAGACAATTTAATTTATTGATTTTATAAAAAAGTTGGGAAATTATCGAAAAGAAATAAAAAGCGACAAAATAACCAATAGATTTAACCAAATGGACATCGGATTTGGACATGAGAGAGATAAAATGCACCACAATAAATAATTAGGGAATTTTCACTTGTTTTTCCTGATAAAGAAAACACTATTCCTATAGATAATTTGAAAAAGTTAGCAACCACTAGAATAAGCATCCATCCAAATCACATACTGTCTATTTGAAAATTATGTAACACGGATTACAAGATTAGGGATTTGTTTCAATGACATATGGTCAAATAGATTGAGGAAAAAGGGTCAGATAGTCCCTAAATCCATGTTTGGATGGAAAAGTGTAAGGACAACAGTCAAATTTGGTAACATGGCATGCACTTCCCAATAAATAAAGGTCAAACTGTTTGATTTTGTAACTAGTAGACCAATTGAACGATCTGAAATGTTTAGGACCAAACTGCATTTAAGGTTAAACATTATACACTTATTTGACTCTTTTGCTATTAGTTTGACAAACTATTGTGCAAGGCCTAATGAATGCTTAACTATCTACATAGCTACTTTATAATTACAATGAAAGAAGGTTAAAGTAATAGTTCAAAGGTCTCTTACCCGTTTTGCACCAGCCTGAGCACAAAATATGGATAAGATTCCTGTTCCACACCCAACATCCATTACAACCTGTTCGTGCATGCACATTGAACAATTGACTAATTGTCATGAAATCAGTAGACTATTAATTTCTCAACAAAAATAAGATTCTGAAGTTCTAAAAAATTCATCTTTCAAATACGTACTACATTAATCCGTTAAACATGAAAATCGTAAATACGAAGCTACACTAACATGATGTAAGATGCAAATGCTTCACTGAGTTATGACAACATGGCCCCTCGTGAGTTATACAGAGAAATAGTTTGATGTGCCCTCAAACCAAATGAGCAAGTGTTCACAAGATGGTAATTTTTCATTCAATATAAATGTCACTAAGAAATGAAAACTAATTTTCGCTAACCAAAAGTTCAATAACAATTATATTACTTTGCCTTCGATACAATTATGATGCTGCATGATTGCATCCCTATAAGTCTCTGTCCGTATTCGATCCTGCATGGATAAAATAAAAATTTAGGGAGCATATTCTATCCAAAAGGAAAGAAAAAACAAAGTATTTTCATATCCAATTACCAATGTATACTTCTAACAAAGTAAAAACATTTTAACAACAAAATGCTAAAGAGTTGAACAAACTAAGAAAATTAGAAAAAGCAGAACTTTCAGGAACAGCAAGCCAAGTTTTCTGTTTTCTGAAACTGGAACTGCAAACTTGAAAATTTTAAAGTACTATTCCAATGTCCACCCACTATGGGGGATGGATCCACGTAAGGACCAAATAAAAGAAGACAACCAATCAGATGATGAGAGATATCAGTATTATAGCTTTTCAATTTCATTTTGCCTCAATTGACAAAAAGATATAAATTTTCTTTATAGTCTTTTGCTAAAATATCAATTTTCCAATTGCAGTGTCATCCACAACCCCAATCTAAAGCTTTGAGAACCTTTCAAACCACGTATATAAGGTATTAAAGAAAAAAGGAAAAGATAAAATACTTGCTCATAAACTCAACTATAAGTTTTCTAAGAGTTTCCAATTGACGAAGTGGTTGGAAATGAAAAAATCCACATAAAGGATATAAAGATCAAATCTGTAATAGGAAATCAATGTGTGATAACAATTCTCAATGTGCATTTCGATTAGAGTTTGGCATTAATATAAACATGCTGTACATACTTCATCCCACCAAGGATGATAGTCTAAGATGTGAAGCCTCAATATATCTCAAGCTATCTTCCAAAAACTTGGCAAATTATGCATGAAGTCTCCAAGCATAGGGGTATAACTCAGGCAAGGACATTAATGAATTATATCATGCACAAATTATTTTCCATTTTATCCACTCAATTTGACTGTTGCTTAACCCTAAAACACTGGAATCTGGTAGATAGATCATCTTTCTCCATTCTGCTCTTCTAAAACCAAATATCTTGCACACTTTAGGAACAGTATATTGCTTTTGCAATCCATTACGCCCTTTCCAAACTAATTCAATTTGATCAATCTCCTTAAGCTGCATTTATAGGCCTACATTTCACTGACACAAACTAATCTTGGCCTATTTACTACAAACTATAATTTAAAGGCTGAACAAATTAGATATCAAACAAACCTTTTTCGCAAAATACAGAATGAAGAATCAACAGAATAACAAGGAAAACAAGAAAAACCAACAATTACCGTGCAAGCACCCTAAGATTTCCAATAAAAGAGAAATATACAAATAAAAAGCAAAAACCCTTCCAAACTGAAGAAACCCACTCTAAAATTTGTCTCTCCATATTTGTAAGATCCGCATTACCAAGAGAAATAAGAAAGACATTGATTTTCGCATAAGAACTGAACTATCACAAGAACAAATTCAGACACTTCACTGGCATGCCACAAGCAAAAATCTCCAACACACACGTGATCAAGCTAATGAGTAAAAATCTCAACCAAATTGGTGACTAGCATGCAATTTCCATGGGTTCGAAGACATTGAAACTTAAATACATAAATGCATAGAGGTATATACAAACATATGCACAAATAGAAAGAAATGATGATTGAAGAACAGAGTAAAAGGAAGTACCTTGATCATCTCTTGGTGGATACCGACGTGGGCGTAGGAGTGAAAGTAAGCCATGTCGAAGTCGGTACATGGAGCCACCTTCTGCTCGCCGTCGCTATCATATCGGCGTTGTTGTTCTTGCTGTTCACCGGAAACGTAAGCCCTAAAACCGTCACTGGAGTCACGCGACCTTCCGCCGCCGCGAGCTCTCCTCTTCACTCTCTGCTGTTGTTGGCTGTGGTAATACATAACTGTTGTTTCTTTCGAAGCGCACACAGAGAGGGAGAAAGAGGCTTACTTTGAACCCGAAAATGGCTCGGGTTGTGCCCGGACCCAAATATACGGGTATCAAAATTCAAAACTTGCCATATCACATTATTCCATGAGACAGCATGAAATGAAGTGCAGTGTAGGGCAGTGTAGTGAGCAACTTATTTGACAAGGATATGCAGGTCTTTTACTATTCGATTCATTTTTTCAAAAATTCGTTTAATATTTTAAAATTGATGTATATTTTATTAAATGATATAATTTCACTTAAAAGCAAAGTTGAGAATACTGTATGAATCCTATACTGGTACCGATTAATACTGATTACTATTTCGGGTAATTATTAAAATTTATGAAACAATTCTTGAATTTTTTTAAAATTACAAAATAGTTCATTTTCATATTTTACAGTTGTATTGTATACTTTATAAGTTTGCATCAACTCTGTCTCTAAAAATTATAATAATAAATAATAACCCCAATTAATATGAAATAACAATAATTTTTAGATATTTCATGTATAAATAATAATCTCAATTAATATGAAAAAAGACAATCATCATCATACGAATATAAAATTAAGAACAATACAAAATATTAAAATATTACAATTTATTATATAATAAATAATAATTACATTAAAAACATTCAATAAAAAAATAATAAATATCCTTAACTCTCAAACTATTACAATTTACGACAAGAGTTCATGACGAGGAAACAACCAAGTAGAAGTGAAATCTGAAACAAAAACATTTACAATTATATTAAATATATAGAATTTAACATATACATCAAATATAAGAAAAATTAAGAGAAGGGGGAAAACAAAATTCTAAAATTCATTCAATTGTCTACGGGAAGATACTCGCTATAACTGCATTGACCCTAGTTATCATTTGGTACAAAATCATCATTATTGAGAAGAGTATTCTCGTCATCATCATTCAAATTTAATGCACCAAATGATATGTTAATGCTTTCTCCTCTAAGTTTATCCTCTAAGTCATCTACATCCACTAAACTCGGTTCCCTAGAAACTCAATCCACCAAAAGATCGATATTATCAATGGAAATTAGATATGTTGAACTACTTGCGCTATTAAGAGTCCTAGCAAACAATAAAATTTAATCATTAGAAAATTATAAGAAATTATATTGAAATTACTAATAGTAATAATATACCTTTCCCGAAGCTTTAAATTGTAACGAACAAAAACCAAGTCATTCAAACTCATGTGCTCCAATATATTCTTTTTCTTAGAATGGATGAATTTAAACGTGCTCAAGTTTCGTTCAGAGTCTGTTACACTCACACATTGACTTAAAATCCAAATTGTAAACCTTTGCAATTTTGGAATACCAATTTCGAATTGATCCCA
>JANZLX010000211.1:6675820-6709398 GCA_025531955.1 Erythroxylum orinocense | reverse complement strand
AGGCTATACCAACTTAAAACCCCCTACAAAACTAATCAAAATTTTCAAAAATCTCAAGCCCTCCAATCTGATTTTTTTCCCTTTTTCTTTCTTTTCTTATTCTTTCCTTCTTCCTTCACCAATCTCTCTTCAAACCACCAATTTTAACATGAAAGGCAAAATTCCATCTTAAAACAATAACAAAAGTCACAAAAGTCACAAACTTTAGAAAACGAAAACATGACATTACTAAGTATGAAAATGGGTACTAAGATGAATAAAAAAAATACCGGAATTTTCGGAGTAGTCTAAGTTTCCATTCGGGATTTGGATCTAACATATTTGGTATCAGAGCACGAGAAGATGATAAGGAATCATGTGTCCGTATGAGGAAATCTGTATAAGTAGTTGGGTCTCGAAAACGGGATCCAACACTAATTATATTAATTATAAAATTTAAATTAAAAATTAATTTAAGTTTTTATGAATTAGATACATATGACCACACAATCTTATGGCTTATGTGACATTTCAACTCAGTTAATTATTAAAAAAAGAATAAATATGTGTCATATTAGTAATGACAAGACAATTAATAGATGAATACTTAATTCTGTTTAATTTTTTACTTAATTATGTTTAATTTTTTGTCTATTTAAACTGAACACACTAAAATATTAAGATCTATCATATATTTTATTATAAATATTAAAGTTTAAAACGCACTTTTAATCTAATATTTGATTATTAGATTAAAAAATCTATTTACAATATATAATTTAATTAAAATGAGATTATACAAATATATATACATATATTCCATCAAGAAATATATTTAAAATGCAATATTTAACGGATAAAATTTTAAATTTGATAAATTTCAACTTTATTTTTTAATTTGTAAGACCAATAGTGTATTTTGAACCTCAACATTTACAACATAATATAACTTGAACCTTAAGATTTTCAAAACGTTTAAGACAGACCTTAACTGAACGAAAAATTTAACGAAGCTAACTCTTTATTAGTTAAATATCATGTTAATGCTGACATAACATTACTTTTATACTTTTTTAATAAAAATTGTGTTCTGCTACATAATTAGTTTTTAAAGTTAAACAGGAAGTGAATCCCACAATGCCAACGTGTATACATTTTCAAACAGTGGGTTCTGCTTGCTAAAACCCACATTTATATATTTTAGATACCAAATTCCACTTATTATGTGAGACTTATTTTTATTTTAAAAAATAATAATATGACATTAGTATTAATATGATGTTTAATGGATATAAAGTTAATTTCTTAAAATTTTCATCTACTTAAAATCTATTTTAAATATTGTGAAAACAAAAGGTTCAAATTCTTCAAAACATTAGGTTTGTGAGTGAAAGTTTGAAATGCACTTTTACCCTAATTTGTAAGAGATTAGGTAAGCTATACTCTCCCAATTTATTTCTTTTGTAATTAATTATTTAAACTTATTAATTGTTAATCTCAATAAAATAATATCAATAATCATACTAGTCATTCAAATTATTTATTATTAAAGATATATTGGAGAAAATTATAAGTAACTTGAAAATTGAAAATAACTGATAGTATTTTATATTTTGAACAAATAAATATGTAATTCTATAGCATATGGAGATTTTACTTTTGATAAAGAAAAATGAATCAGAAGCTAACATTGATTTTCCGTATGTGTTTATATATTCTATTTTTTTCCCCTCACAAACAAAAAGAAATGAAAATACCGTCAGGCATAAACACAACCTCAAAACCCTTCGTTAAACCCCACTGACTGCACACACGTCTCCCTTTCCACCCCCTCTCTGTCTCTCCGTCCTCCGCTCCTTGCGGTGGCAACTTCTTGATTAGTGGTCCATCAACCAACAATGGCAGCTACAGCTGGCGACACGGCTACAGTGAACAAAACCAATGTAGTAGGGGATAAAGTTGACTACATGAACCTTCCTTGCCCTATCCCCTACGAAGAGATCCACCGTGAAGCGCTTAGTATGGTTCCTGTTCATAACCTTTTCTTCTCTTTTGATTAATTTTTGTATCTAATCACTGATCTGCCATTTGGGTTTCGTCAAATGTTTTTTAACGTGTGCATCTGCTTGTAATGAGTTATAGCGATTCGATTGATCTTTTTATTCATTTGGTTTTGTTTGCTTATCATTTAATTTTCAACTGTAAGATGAAGTTTTGGGGTGCGATGTTTTTACCCTGTCAAATGTCTAAATTTAATTCGTTCCAAACAGTGTCCTTAAAGCCAGAGTATTTCTAAATTTTATTCGTTCCAAACAGTGTCCTTAAAGCCAGAGTTCTTTGAAGGCATGCGTTTTGATTTTACCAAAGGCCTCAACCAGAAGTTCTCACTCAGTCACAGGTACATTTGCCTTTTTTTTTCTTTTATCTTTCAGTATGGAGAAAAGTTATTTTTGTTCTCAAATTATTTCCTTCCTTTTATCACTTGCTTCTCTCTACTTTTCTTATGCATTCTGTTTATGGTGATTTTGTCAACCATCTATCAGCGTGTTCATGGGACCAACAGAAATTCCGTCACAATCCCCTGAAACAATCAAAATTCCAACAGCTCACTACGAGTTTGGTGCTAATTTCATAGACCCAAAGGTAGGAAGTCAGTGGATTGTATATGTTAAAAATATAAATATTTTCTCCTTTTGTAATCATCAAATTATGATATTTTTATCTAAATTAACGGGACTCTTGATTGTTTTTTCATAGATGATGCTCATTGGGAGGGTCTTGACCGATGGGAGACTCAATGCAAGAGTAAAATGTGATTTGACTGATAATCTCTCCTTGAAGGCTAATGCTCAAGTAGAACATACTCATTTCGTCAAATTTTTTGTCTCATTTTTCTTCTTTATTGTACTATTTTGATGTATTGGAAAAAAGGAAGTGGTGGGGGAGGAGCAATCTGTTCATGGGCTTGTAACTGAGCTATGCTTTAACTGTTGTTTACTGTCCAGCTTACCGGTGAACCTCATATGTCACATGCCATGTTCAACTTTGATTACAAGGTCCAGTCCTCTTACTCTGCTACCATAGTTAATGGGTTCCCAATTTGCATTTGTTATGAAAAGCTTGATACTCTTGTTAGCGTAGAGGAATTTCTAACAGCAACATCAGTTACCTCAAAAGTGAAATAGTTTGTTTTATTATCTTGCTTAAAGGGAAGGAAAAGTTTCTAAATCATAATCACTTAGCCGTTGGTGTTCTGTTGTATATTGATTGAGTAATTCAAATTTGAAAGCTTATTTATGATTCCAAAATTTATTTCTGCTTCTGTTAAGCATGCAGGTGTCCAGTTAAGATACTAGTGCTTAACATTGTCTGATTTTGAAGTACGAGATGTACTCTATGCTTAATATTTTTACCTTTGTTTTGACGTTTGTCACTTGGACTGTGAAATGGGGTGCCGGTATGATTGTTTATCTGGGTATCTGGCGTATGTAATATTTAATCTCCAGTTTGAGGCATGTGGAGACTCCACCAAACATACACAGAACTAATTGTTTTAATAGTTGGAAGGTATTTCATTTGTGGAAATGATTGCTTCGTTTTGACAATGTAATGGCAACAAGGGGGTGTCTGAGTAGAATCTTATATCTCATGGTTTTGTTTTTTATATTTGGAGCGTACATGCGTGAACCCAAAGCTGTACATGTGTGTTGTTTCCATATAGGTAATGTAAATAACATGGCTAATTTTTCAGTTTAGTAATTCTTTTCGGATTGTTACAATTTAAAGTTGCTTGTTGACTTTGGATCTTTTCTTTTTGAGCTTTGCATATTATGTATCTGACACTCAGCAATAAAAAACTAATAAGAAAAGGTGATCTTTTCATAGATAAATACTATGTTAGTATGGTAATGATGTAATTAGTTAATAGACCAGGCTTCATGGCCGTAGGTCCTAATAATGTATGGTAATTTATGTAAGACGACTAGAACAGATATCTACTAGCAGATAAAACTCACAGAAATTAGAAAATTTGAGCTGCTGGAATTTCAGTTCAGGAATCTCAATATATGTTGCTGGAATTTTAGGTTTGGTTGCTGGGAATTCAGATTAAGGTTGAGTGGAAGTGCTGAGATTTCAGGAAAGAAAGCAAACAAGGGACATGTCTACGAATCTCTCCACGGGATTGTATCAAAACCTAGAAATCATAGCTAGGATTTGAACAAACAAAACTATTGAAATCACAGCAATGGGGTTCTATAAATCACATCTAGAGTTTAGGGATCACTCCTAAAGATATAAGAATCTCTCTTAGAGAGAAAGAAAACTCTTGAAATCTCAAGTCCTATGAAATGAAAAAATCTACTAAACTTTCAATAAGAATAAAATCCTATTTAATAAGGATTCTCTTTGGTCCTTAATAGACTTAAAACCTCAACCTAATAAAGACAAATAAAATGGGAACATTTTTGTTTTCTAACAAGGAAAATTAAACTATTGTTTTTTTTCTTCATTAATAACTTCATGATGTTTTAGTAATTTATATATTGAGATTCTTAGCTTCACTAGCTGGGTCATTTCTTGCATAGTTATTAATATCTTTTCTTTTTGAGAAGTTTTTCTACCGTGTTGACATTCTTTTCCATCAAGCAGGGTAAAGACTACAGGACTCAGCTGCAGCTTGGTAATGGTGCTTTATTTGGAGCGAGCTACATTCAGGTATATGCCTAACTTAACCCAGGAAATTTTGTCCTTGTTACAGTTCAATTTCTTAGAAGTTTAGAAGCATATGCTTTTAATTATAATTCATTTATGTTGAATTTTAATGTTTACAGTGGCTTTAAGTCATTTATGTTGAATTTTAAATGCTTATAATGATTTTAAGTCCTAAACTGTTCAGATTTTTATATAGTAGTCGATGTCCTACTTTTTACAATTCAGTTGAACTAATTAAGAAAGAAAAATTTGTAAGAAATTAGAAAATTTGTTTTTCCTTGAATGAAGTTTTCTTAAAGGTTGACTAGTGCAGAGGGATTTAGTAGGCAGCTAACTGGCATATTTAAGACCCTTGCGCAACATTTTGACCTTGAGGGAATATTTAAATAAATAGATTATAGGTAGTTATTCTTTTAAGGTCCAGGCGGTATAAATCTTGAGTTTTGGATGTATCACCTTGTTGTTGAGTTGTCTGTTGGTGGACATGCTAGTGAACTTTTGTCATTTTTTTTAGGTTTTGTACTTTGTTGTTAAAGTAAAACAATTAGAACTTGTTTGTAGTGATTTGAAAAGTTGCAGGGCTGATACTTCCCTCATCCCTATAAAAATATTTCAATGGTAAAAATTTTGATCTGGTGTGTGATTATGGCACTAATGTAGAGAAATGAAGTGTTCATATCAAATTTGTTGCTTGCTTTTGCACCCCAGTGTGAAACAGCAAATATTTCTGGTAAAGTACATGGATGAATTTATGCAAGTTATTCATGATTGGAAAATGATGTTAGTTAAGTAGAGAAATAGGAAGCCTCGTTGATTATTTCAGGAATTTGAATGAAGGCCATGAAATTTTTAATGATAATAAAGAAGTGCAGAAGCTGGTTTGGAGTTTGCTTTGATTTATGATTAGACTTGGTTACTTATAAAGCGTTTTTCTTCTTTGATCTGTGAAAGCAGACACAACAGCAGTCGATTAAGCATCTTCATTATGAAAAAAAATTGATCAAGAGTCCTTCAAAGACTGCACCTCAAGCTGTGTTAGAATGAAAGAAGTTGGACACCTAGATTGGTGTTCAATATAAGTTACTAAAATGGTAAGCTTTGGACCATGATACAAATGTGGATGTCGTTCAAATGGAGATGTAATTATGTACCTGGACAATGTTGCTGAAAATTTGAGCATGGCTAACCATAAGGCTGCCTTTCTATCACTAATGGTGGTCAGTTGGTGAAAGGATGATACACTGAAGTTAATTAAGACCACATGAGTATGAGAAAGAAGCTTGATATGAAGTAGAATGGAGATGCATATGAACTGCTAAGTTGCCACTGAGGAATTAAAATCTAAAGCTAGTAGAACAGGAAAACCTTTGGAGCTTGGGCTGGATAAGTTTGGGAGAGAGGACTGTTTTCCAGTTGTCTTGGGTAAGAGATAAGTAGAGCCAATATTTGAATGAAGGGTAAGAGCCGATATTTGAATTAAGGGTATCGAAGATGAAGATAATAAACATTTTAACCAGGAATAAGGGGATTAAGAAAGTTTTAACCTGGAAACTTTAGTGATGTTAATGTTTCAGGGGAATTAAACCATGCTGGTGAGGGTTTTACAAGTCATTTGGACGTTGAAGCATATGAACATCAAAGTAAATTAACCAGAATTCATGAGATAATCAAATTTGGAAGAAGCTTAGAAATTCTCTTATTATTTGGTGAATTGCTACACAAGGCAAAATGCTAAGAGATGCTGATTGATGTATGGTGTAATGTACTGTTTGGGGACATGCTGAACCTAAGATGATTGAACGTAGGCAAAGTTTTCTTGGTGTAAGCAAGTAATATATATTCATTTTGCCAGTGTTTTATTTTTTTAATTATGAAATTATAAATATAATGCTGTAATTCCAAGTGCTTGAAATTTATGGTCAATTCTATTGAACAGAACTGATTAAACTAAAAGTTTAATCACAAACATAGTATGTAGAAGAGCTTGTGTATGCATAATCTACACTAGTTTTATCTTTGGAGATCAGATGTGGAAGTTGGGGGTTGAATTCCAATATGGAGAGATAAAACTCCCATATGATTTTCAGTCATTAATCTAAGTTGTTAATTTTGTCTTATTGTGAAAATTTTTCTTTTGCTTCTATCTCTCTCTCTCTCGTGAAATGGCAGTTGAACATATAAGATGTCTCTTTCTCATTGTTGACAATAAATCTAAATCTTCCTGATGCAGAGTGTGACTCCTCGTTTGTCTTTGGGTGGAGAATTATTTTGGGCTGGTCAGCATCGCAAGTCTGGTATTGGATATGCTGCTCGGTACGAGACAGATGAGCTGGTATTTTAGCTTGGCTTGAATCCTTTATCTCATAGCATAACAAATAGTCTATTATTAATCTTACGATAATCTATTACTTATACTTGGCTGTTGTTTCTCTGAAAAAGTTTAGTGTGTCTCTATGTATCCCTCCTCTAAATTCCCTGAAGCATTAGGAAAATGTCGTTTCCAAAGTATGGAACTACTTAGGGAAATTGTTCCGACTTGATAGACTTGACACCTGAGGCAGATAAGAACTAGACGCTGATTAAGAACTTCATTCTTTTAAATTCATAGAGTTGCTTGTATTCTTTTGACCATTTACTTGTCAATTTGAATATCTCAGTGAAGGAATTCTAGTGTTGCTGCAGTTGTGGTTGTTAGAACTGATAATTGGTAAATAGCTAGATGAACTCTTAGCAACATAGTTCTGTAAACTAAAACTACATCCCTTTAGTTCATCTGGACATGCCGTGACTATCAATTTTCCTCCATGCTAATTTCTGGCGTTGATCTTTGTTAATGGGTGACAACATGTGCTACTACCTTGTCCTTAGTAGAAAGTGGTTCCCATTCACAAATATCTTCCCTTCTATCCAGCATATTTTGCTTTCAATTGAAAAACTACTTACCTGCAGGTAGCCACAGGGCAAGTTGCTAGCACTGGAATGGTTGCTTTGAGTTATGTTCAGAAGCTTTCTCAGAAGGTAGTCAAGTTTCTTGAGTTAACTCAGTAAGTAATCTCTATTCTAATCCTACTTTGTTCTCTTAAGGTGTCACTGGCTACAGATTTAATGTACAACTACATGTCAAGAGATGTGACATCAAGTGTTGGATATGATTATGTCCTAAGACAAGTAAGTTCTGTGATACATGTTCTGCTGTTATATGAAGCATAAATTTGAGAGCATGCTTACATTCACCAATTTAGCAGTTAGTAACCTTAAGAAGATGCAAGTCTACTTAAATAGTCAATAAGATTCAGTCTACTTAAAATAGTCAATAAGATTGTCTCCTCCAATTTTTGATGTGCTTGATTTTTATATATATTTCTCTTTGAAAATTATTTAGTAACCTTAAGAAGGTGCAAGTCTACTTAAATAGTCAATATGATTCTGTCTCCAATTTTTGATGTGTTTGATTTATATATATATTTCTCTTTGAAAATTGTTTCCTTAAATAGTCTGTTTTAAAAAATAGTTTCAGTGTTTCATCATTCACTACTAATTTGCATTTTTTACATTGTATTTAAGTACTGCAAGGGAAGCCTTCGCTCTAGAAAATTTTGTCATAACAGCTAATTGTATAATCCAATGTATTCTTGCTATAACAGCTAATTTTATAATTCAGTGTACTCGGTATAACTGCCAACTTTTAGGCGACTAGATGGTGGTCTTGTTGTTCAATTAGTAGAACTAGAACAGTCTCTTCCATTAGTTTTGATCTGTTACTTTCTTCATGTTAACTCTGCATCTTCTTTTTTTGTTCTTTGTTTTGTCTTTTCCACTTATGGATGAAAAACTCTTTTTGCAAGAGGACCACAGGGTTGCAGCCCAAGTATAGATAAAGTATATTGCTTCCTGGTAGAGAAGTGACAAATTTCCCACTTTATCGCACCATGAGGGCGTGTTCGATTATTTAAAATTGAAGTTATAACATAATTTCATTGGTAAAGCAGTTCTATTTTGTTCTCACAAGACTGTTCAGAAGTGGAGGGAACAACCAAAAATATAGCTAGGGATTAACTTGAAGTTGCTTTTCCTGTACAATCACCAATACCTATCCCAGTCAGCAGTTGTATTTCTTTGCATGTTGTGCTAGTGGACCCTTATGTTTGATTCAGATGTGTCGGAAAATACTTACTTTGCTGTTGAGTCAAGTTATATAGGGCAGTAACTGTTTGCCGAGTTGTTGTGCATACCTGATGAAATTAGGTTTGCTTTTTTTGAGCAATCATTATCCATGCATATGTATGTTCTGCTACTTTTCCTTTGTGCTGAGGCTTCTGCTTTGTTTATTTTATCCATACACTACTTGTACCCAAAATTTCCCAAAATAGTTTACCAGTGGTTTGCCAAATCAGTTGAATCATCATATCCATAAGTGCTAATCTTGGCTAATCTACATTTTAGGATCTTAAACACTAGAATTGTCTTAAGATAATCTAGAAAAATGCTAACTCTTTGAGACTGTTTCAGGCTCGTCTAAGAGGAAAGATTGATTCCAATGGCTGTGTGTCAGCTTTCCTGGAGGAACGCCTAAGTATGGGCCTCATGTTCATCCTCTCTGCAGAAGTAAGTGGTTACTTTTGCCCATCTCTATTAGCCTGAATTGGCTTTCATGCTCCAATTTTAAGTTGTGTTCTTTTGGTGCCATCTTGAGGTAGTAGTTGGCATAACCAAGGATTGCATTTGTCACTCAGCATGGAATCATAAAAATCATGCTAGTTTTTGCCCTTTTTCTTTCCTTCTCAACTCATGATTTTAAAAAGTAGTACCACATTGTATTAGTGGACTTCTGCTCACATGGTGTGGAATTTTCTTTTTCTTCTTTTTGGCAGCGGTACTCATACAGTTAACCTTTTTGTTCTTGTCCATCCTTTTGGTTTGGTTGATAAATAGTTGTGCATTTATGTTTTGCAGTTAGACCATAGGAAGAAAGACTACAAATTTGGATTTGGGTTGACAGTGGGGTAATTGAGGTGAAGCCGGAGGCGTTGCCATCAAGTTGGCCATAAGCTTTTTGCGAGCTACCCCACAATTCTTTTGGGTCAAACTTTACCTTTAGCTTGAACATCAAAAGATCTCTTTTTGTACCCTTATCCATCAAACATTATTTGTGGGGCAGAATGAGATGCTCAGACAGTCTTAGCCGCAGTATTCATTTGATTTTGTAGTTGAAGTTTTGTGGTTTCTCTTCTTTGAGATTTGTACGAATGAAAAGTAGGAATGCCTTTGATATTATGCTCTTATTGTTTATGGAAAGTCATGATACCCTATAAGGTAAGCTACCAATTACAGATTGGTTTGGTTAAAATGTGATTAGTCATTCTTGCTAGATTTGGTGAAATCTGATCTGATTTACAGGGAATTCTCAACTAACTTACATTTATGGATATCCCTGCAAACAGTGGGCGTTATGAATTTACAATGTTTAGTGTTTAGATTTTGCTCCAATTCAACTTCTGGTCGAGTTGTCATGATTTGCTTTTGATGCATTCAGTCGATTGTCATATGTCCGGCGTCGATTACCTTTGATTCCCTCACAATCTCATGAGGCCCCTCAAAATTTCCACTGCCCTTCAATCAGCCATCCATGTCTTCTTTATCACATGATAATCTGGTTCCAACAACTCAAATCTGGTTGTATTATAAAAAGTTATACTCAATTGGCTAAACCAAACTCACGTAGTAGTGTAACTTACCATATTCTATTCTCCTACTTTATGGCTTATTCTCTCAAAACATTTAACTTCCCAACCAGTTAAACCCAATCTATCTATAAGCTCAAATCCACTGTACCACGACTCTCAAATATAGTGCTTAATATCAAACTAGAAATGACAAACTGGATACCAATGGCCAAATGAATTGATTTTTCAGCAACAGTCCAGCGATTGAGTAACCGATAGAATGGCCGTAAACGTAAGAAAGTAAGAAGTTTGAACTTGTGGTTCCATGATTTAACCATGTACAATCGTTTATGTAGGGATACAGATGTACAGCTAGCCAATTGCGTACGAACTAAACAGGAATGCCTAATCCTTTTGAAGCATAATACCTCATGAAATTTGTAAGAATATATTCTTAAACAATATACAAAAATCACTTAAATTCTACCTCAAATTCGTGTTAATTCTGTTTTACCACAACAAATTGTCAATCTTGCCAAAACTACAAGGTAAGATGGCCATTACCTAGTTGAAATTAACGGAACTCATCATGGAAGCCATACTGATCACCGTCATCCTCTTCAATGAATATTGCATTGTAAAATACATACGGGCTCTCAATCATCTCATACAATGATAGGCGTCCATCTTTATCTGTGTCTGCCTGCACACGATTTTAGACAATAATTTAAGCCATCCAAGAGGTGGAGCTTTAGCAACTTGTGTGGAGTAATGAAATAGAACACCCAGGCCCAGCTTGGAGACACAAATTGCGATGGGGCTTCTGAGACAATTTGAAAAGCAAACTGGCACCTTGTAATGCAGATCAAATTATGTTATTGCTTTCTCAATCATCTCCAACCATAGACACAAACACCAAATTCACCTTGCAGGTCTCAGGTTCAAAAGTTTGATAAATGGATATTTTTCCTTACTTTTAGCCTAAAGCTCTGTGCTGTGGCAATCACTTAGCAAGAGACAATGCCAGTTCAAACAGGAGGCTTTGCTCTTCATCCCCCTCCAATGAGATTATGCAACCATAACCAATTTATGTCATCAGAGTTTTAACTTTTACTCCCAAGAGTCCGGATATACATATAGAATATGGTAGTGCATGCAAACGTTATCAGTCCCAATAATTATTTAGATCGACATTCTGTTTGGTGCAACTCCACTAAATTGGACCAAACCAAGTTTAGCAATGCTATTTTATATATTGAAGACAATGAGCCACAGCTAACTCCCATAGTACGAAGAAAATTTCTTTTGTTTATAGGACAATGTTGTTCTGGATATGTACAATTCTATAAAAACGAGTTGACTAAGATGGTAGCTGAGGGAAGTTTTTACATTGATGCAGCACTTTGCACTCACCAGGATTTAGACAATGAGAAAAAGTGCTTCATATAGTAGCTATCCTTGGGTGCATATCCATGTACATACAAATGTATTAACTTTTGTTAATCTGAAATAGCACTTCACTGCACTCAAAAGAATACCTGTGAAATGATGTAATCTGCTTGTTGTTTTGCATAGTAACGCTCTGATGGATGAAGCTTTCCAATTATGGGTTGTAACTCTGTGTCATTCAGGTATCTGTGCACAGCAAGGCAATGTTACATTACCTATCTGATATGCAATCTCATCAACAGAACAATCAAATCTTATCTATAAGCTCTAAACAATTACCGGTCACCATCTTTGTCTAGCTGAGAAAACGTCATCTTAGCTGGGGCTTCCGATGGACCATCAGATACAGAAGTATCATGACTTTCATCATCATAATTCTTAACTAAGTCAAAGAATCCACGATAAAATTCGTTGAAGTTAAGCTTCCCATCTCTATTTGAATCCCTTTCCCTATTAGAGAAGAAAGAAAAAGGCAACTGTTACTTGGGCTGTTCAAGGAATACATATCAAAATGTAGAACTACAATAAAACAACAAGATAAATCAAAGAAAAACATAACCAAGATACAGAGCAGCATTTTTCTTTGACTTAAGGCTTATGTTAACGAGAGTTATGTTCTTAATAAGCAAATTTTCTTCATCACAGACATTGCTCAAGAATTCACCTGGCTAGAATAGATCATATGATGAAAAAACATCTTGATATTTTTTCTAATTGGTTAATTTAAAAATGCCTCAAATATGTTTGTATTCTTCAATTTAGCATGGAACAAATAGTTGACAAGGTGGAAAGAAATCACCTTCAGATATTCTTTCCAAATATTTCCACATTTTGAACAGATGTAAGCTTGTGATAGAATAAGAACTTTTGAAAGATTGACCAAATATTTGATAGCTTATAAAGAAAGCCTATGGCTATTTCCATCAATGATGTTCATAAGCTAGATGGTCAAAAAATAAGTGGCTGTTCCTGTTATGCACGCTTAAAAGATATAAGTCATTTGAGTGATCCAGATCTTAAGGTATACAACCCTGGAACATGTTTATTGTTTTTGCTAAGAGGGTAAAACAAATTGAGAAAATAATACTGAATCCATCGGTTCTAGATCTTAAGGTATACTGCCCTGGAACATGTTTATTATTTTTGCCAAGAGGGTAAAATCAAATTGAGAAAATAATGTTGAATCTATCGGTCAAATTTTGATGTCAATCACTTGAGGAATTGCACCAACCCCAATTAAGGACTTGAAGATACTTGACTAAAATGCATTGCCAGAATGGGGGAACCAGATACACAGCTGAAGAGTAGCTATATAAACAAAAGGGACTGCCCTTGATCTTTTGATTTTTTTTTCTTATCGATGCTCTGTTATCTTCTCTCCACCAGCCCACCTTCTTTTCCTTTTTTGACAGGAGGTCCAGGAGTGATAGAGAATAAGAGGAACATTACAAAAGTCAAATGACGTTACAATCTTTTTAACTCATTCCCACTCCCCGGTTAACAATTAACATTAAATAAGGACCCTTAATATTAACTGGATTATATTTGGTAGTTTTATTGAACTAGGACCATTTTCCTATTTTCAGTTTTTGGCTGGCAGCATCTAAGGAAGATAATCTTTATTTAACTCAAACCACTTGATTAATGGACTGAATTGAGAAGTTAATGATCTTCTAAAAATTTATAATCTTGTAATCTCTACTTTCCTTATCTTCTCCACTGCATCCTTTCAATTTTTAATCTCGTCCCTTGTCCCCTCAAATTTCATCCTATCATGTGTTCAGCATCATGCAAGTTAAGGACTTTCACTAGATCTATCCAACATTATGAGAGACCCCTTCCCCACAAAAATTAATATCCAACAATCATTCGGACAATTTAGGTTACAAAGATAATACAAATGTAAAACCAAAAGTGATCTATGTACCTCATTTCCTCCTTGCACAACCACTCAATGAGCTTTGGATTCTTGCTGTCAGCTGGATGTAGAAATCTAAAGCATCATACATCACAATAAGCATGATATAGTCCAGTAAGAGAACCTAACAACAAACTGTTTCTTAAGAAACATAATTTATGAGAAAATTGGTAATCAAATTGAAACTTACTCATTAAACTCCGTTATGTTCAAGAGGCCATCTCCATCAGTATCTGATGCGTTGAAATGTTCTTCTTTCCACCAGCCCATTTCATAGCCAAAAGCATTTGGATCTAACATTATGAAGCAAAAAGAATCAGTTTAAAGGATCGCATGACATATCAAAATGATAGTAAGTAACACCGGTATCGTCAAAGAAAATGAATGGTTTTCTGACATTATCAAAGTTTACTAATAGAAAAGAAAATAATAACAAAAAAAGAGAAAAAGGTCCTGTTCTCGTGTAACCTTGACAAAAATATATATTAGTACACGATCAAACAGACTTCCAGACAGGCTTTTATCATCATAGTTTCACCAGAAACCCTTATCCTTGCATCAATTCTAGTACAGTTTGCACATTGACCTAAAAAGCCAATAGAGATATAGCCTAGATAACTAAGTACATATTGGCACAGGGCTGTACATGTAGGCAACTTAAAACCTGTGGTGGCACAGAGATACTGTAACTACATATAAAAGTTCACTTGACATGCAAGATAAAATCACATACTTCAACATGTTCACAGGGATCTTAAACAAGGATCATTTTGAGAATCGATTTGGTGATGGCACATAATATTTATCTTGCCAGTCAACTTAATGAAAGATGCAATTGAGATGGCAAAGCTACACCAATTACATTACAGAACAAGATGATAAACAAGTATCCTCGAGAAGAAAGATCTCAGATCTCAGATCCAGTACATACAAGATAATGCTTATGCCATATGTTCTATAGTCGCCAATTACAATCACATCTACAAAATAATGACTAGAAAAACATTTGAGATCTCCATAATATAAAACACAAACCATATATCTCCAACTGTTGATCAACCTCTCCTTGACAATCTTGTAAATGTCATTATAATCTCCATCAAAAAAATCTCGGTATAATACCTTTCATTCAATATTGCGACAATCTCTGAAGCATGCTGACCATCAACAAATATCTGATGTTCTTTCAGTTACTAAAAATCGCCCTTTTCTGGCTTTTTACAGCAAAAAACAAACTACACTTTGTTTCCTACACACCTGTGACACTTACTCTTAAGGTATACTCCACATTAACTATTACACTATCTTCTAATCTCATGGTTTTCTTTTTTTTTTCCAATCACATTGTTCTTTAGCTATTTATGCCATCCAAGATTTTAACCCTCCCTAGACTACACCAAAAGATAACAATCAACTTCAATAGTTTTCTATTGAAAATATTAAACTGGAAAAGAAACTTATAGTAGAAGTTCATCAAAGTGGAGAAGAATAGCAATGTCCATCCATTGTGAATCATGAAAGATAGATCAATAAGCATACTATTCTAAATTGTGCAACCAACAAAAAAAAAAAACACGCTAAAAACTGCTACATATATGATAGGCAAGAACCCACTGAAGGAAAAGAAAAGAAAATGATAAAGCAGCTCTGAAACTGTCAAGACTCAAGCTTGCGAAGATGGAAAAGTGGTGACATAAGTTCCACAAGAAAGATTAACGAACTGTCAAGACTCAAGTTTGCGAAGTTGGAAAAAGTGGTGATATAAGTTCCACAAGAAAGATTAACGACCGAATGGAAAAAAAAGGTTTTATGACGTAAAAGGAGAATTTGGTGTTATAAGAGAATGAAAAACAAAATTTTGAGCTAAAAAAGCACGTACGAAAAAGTAACAGCCCATGTTCTCAAAGTTACCAGGTACATCAATATCAACCTCAAAAGTAATACGAACTATACTTAAACATCAATACTGACCTGAATTCTGAACCCAATTGGGAGGCTCATACTCAGAAAATGAAACAAACCCGTCATGATTTTTATCATGAATTTCCATCTCTCTCTCAGTCCTATGCAAGACTTCCCTCAAGGCTTGACGCAAGTTCCACTCGGTCAACTCATACTCATTCACATAACCATCGGATGGATCAACATCAATCTTTGGAAAAAGCATGAACAGGCTGCCAAAAAATTCCACATCTTGAAAATCCCAGAAATTATAACGAAAAGTCTTTAAGTACTGTCATCAGTAAAATACAGCTATATCAAAGGAAACAGTTAATTATTTTAAAGCTTGGACCAGTGATGCAAATAACATAGATGTGTTATTTGAAACGTGTCATCAGACTGATGTGCATACACGTTCAAGTTAAAAACTTGGGCAGGTGGCGGGAGACGCACAACGAAGCGGGTGAAGACTAATATCATACTGAATCTATATTACCTCAAATTATGCAAAGACGGCAATTATCACCTGCTACATAGAGGGCAAACAAGCACATCCGATCACAGAGAGAGGAATGAAAACCCACTATCATCAGTACCAGTCTTTAGTCGGGCTCCCCCTACAAGGACTTGGCCAGAACTGATAGTACTAATTAGTGAACTTTCTCACTTAGCCAGGATTGTAACCCAAAAACAGCCGTTAAAAGAAAAAAAAAAGTAGCATTTTTACGATCGGATATAACTTCCCGCATACACAAAAACTTTTGTCTATAAAATGGCAACCAACCCATTACCCATCAAAGAATTCATAAAACCTCGTAATTTGCCATAAACAAATATAGAGATTTGGAGCAGATCAAACCTATTGGTGACATTAAATTTCCCCTCATCGTTCAAGTAATCCTCAGAGGCCATAAAATCTTCCCATTCGGGCTGGGACTCATGACCAGGGGCGGAATCACAGGAGCTATTGAAGAGCTCCGGAAGGTTATTCACAAAGTGCTGTCTTTCCCACCGCTTGTCCTCGAGGCCGCGCTCGATTTCGGCGACTAGAGGATCGAAAGGGACGGGCGTGTGGGGGTGTTGGAGAGGGTTTGTGTTAGAGAAGTTGAAAGAGGAACGGATCTTGAGACGTCGGTGACGGTTGGCAGTGGGTTTTTTGGGGGCGTGCGAAATGAGGCAGAGGACAAACACAGCAATGGCAGTGTATATGATAATGGAGGCTTTGCCCATTGTGTTATTGTATCTAAACATGCACACTAATCAAAATTCAACACCAACAGCTTCAGAGAAACTGTAATCTAACCTACAGATCAATAACCATTTTTACACATATTGTACATGTCTATATGTATAGGAAATCGCAGGGAGGTTTAAGATATGTGCACGTTGAAAAACAAAGAGGAGATCGGAAGGAAGGAGGGAACGAAGAAGCTTTGACGAATCAGACTCATGGGTACAAATCCAATGATAAGAAGAATTTGACAGAGATGTCAAAGAAAAGAATTTGACAGAGATGTCAATGATAAGCAGAACTTAATCTCTCTCTCTCTCTCTCTTTTTTTTTTTTTCAAATTCTTCATATTCCACAATTGTTCCATACTTTTTGTTGATGCACTATGCATGCTACCTTATCTCTCCATTTTTTCTATGGATTTCCTATTCTGCCTCTCGACATGATACAATATAATGCTTTGTTTGCAAATGGACAGTTGAAATGAAGATGATCCATTGTTTCCATTTCTTTCTCGCAAAGGTAGCATCTGTTAGGGATTGTCAAAAATTTTGAAAGTCCGTCAAATGCAGCAGTCTTCCGTTCATTGCTATCCATAATGAATACGATGCATATGGAAGTATATAATTTCCCCAAATCAGTTCATAACATCTTAATAGAGTTACTAGTTCCTCATGCCATAAAATTTTCCTAATAGAGTTACTGGTGAATTGGCCCTTACGAGGATATACGGATGCACCCGAAATAGACCTAGACAATTCAGCAACTTCTAGAGATAAGGCAAACATATATCACATCTCACATTTTATTGTCGTTTATACAAGTCATAAATTACACTTATAATATCCATACATTAAAAAAAAATCTCATCATAAGTTAAGGCTAGTATAGGTCATTCATATATACTACAAAATTCCTTCTTAACATTTATAAATACAACACACTGGTTAGATGTAAGATTGCATTTGTCCCAACCTTAATTTTGTTTATCATGATCTACACAAAAGAAAAACCACCGTGCTAAACATATAGTTTAGTGAGAAATAATGATGCAAGATGACAACTACTCACAATAGTCACCTAACAATCACATGTAATTGATTCATGACAATTAAGTGATAGAAAATACATGATAAAATAAAAGTCATGAGGTATCGCATAACAATATTTGAACATGATACTCAGAGATTATTCCAAATATGAATTTGCATCAGAACAGAACAAATATTAGAACGTAAATAGAATTACCTGCTAATTTCTTCAGACGTGGGTAATATAACCATAATATAATATACCTATGGTTGGTATCTACACAAGGGGCAATAGCCTTTAAAATAGGAGACTTAAGTCTCTAAAACAGAAGACATCGTAATGTCTCAGAACAGAAGCAGTTGTAGACCCTTCGAGACTTGCCTATTTACCCATAATTAAGACTTGACAGGTTAAAACTAATCATCAGAACATCATAATTACATTTTAGAGTCACATTAAAGAGCAATAATTCATAAGATACAAATTCATTCCCTTATGCTTGCAATTATAATTTGAAAATGTTTATCATGCCCAATCAAAGTTAATATGCTTTATGATCATATTTTTTTTCAATAATACATCAATGAAAGCATTAAAGTATATATATATATATATATTACATGCATGATGAGTCTCATATTATCCTTATACTGGGTTTGTTAAGCTTCAGTGACATCCAAAAAGGTTCAGATGAGATGTGGTAAATATTATAAACGAAAACAATGTCCTAGTTGTGATAAAAGACTGAGTCATGTCACAATCGTGACAGACACTCATTATTCATACCTATACTTATTTCATTACGCATATAGCAAACATTTGAATTAGGATTTAAGGTCTTCTAGGCATTTGTTCCTTTATGTCTTAAGTTTTCTAACGTATAAGTTTCATGCATTTGGTTAAGTATTCTGGGAGTTATATCCAAAACACTATAGGATGTTTGAAAATAGGGACATCAGCCATAATTCAAAAATCTTAGAGGTATCGGTTCCTTCATGAAAGTTTTAGAATTATGTCTCTAGGTTAATCTCCAATTGGAATTATCCAATTTGGAGGTCTACAGGCTAGAATATGGCCAAATTATAGAAGTATGTTCAATGAAACCTATCCATCTAGTGAGGTACACCAGAATATGGCCAAATTATAGAAGTATGTTCAATGAAACCCATCCATCTAGTGAGGTACACATCCCAAATTAGCTAACTTCGGTCTTATCATACAAGAGCAACACAAAAACATATCCAATTTAACCAACAACATTTCATAAGAAAATAGGATAATTCTTTTACTAATTCCTCTGACATCACATTCATAAACCTAAGCAAACATATCAAAATTCTCATACCTCTTTAATGAGTGATCAAAACTCCTTTTCCTCACTCCACTCACTTCCTTTGCCTTTGTCCTTAGTCTTCTCCTCCTCTACACATAACAAACCCATTCAAAACTCATATTCAACAATTATATACACATAATAAAACCCTAGATGAAGAGGAGATTAGGAAGGAGTTAATCTTTATAACATGAAATTAACTTACCTTAGACTTCAAATTCACTTATTTTTTATGTATCTTTCAAGATCCCCTTTTTTGATCAATTTAGTGTGAATTTTTAGTCTAAAGGGGAGCTCAAGTTTTGAATTTTTAAGCGCTAGGTCGACCTCCTCTCACCCTCTTCATTTGTTTATGTAAAACTTATGGTGTGTGATGTGACAAGTTTATAGAGTGACAAGTGGTTAATTCCCACTGGTTCCTTCTTTTCCATTTTCATTAATTACAATTTAAACACACTTTTATCATATTCCATGTAATTGCATGCCATCTTAATTCGTTTAGCATTTTAAACCATGATTAATGTATATTTATGCATGCATAACACAGTTAATGTAAAATACTAATTTACCCCCAACAATTCCGGTAATATCGATTAGGTCTCGTACTAAGCACTCACTTTCATGCTCATTAACACCCATTACAAATACATTCATGGAAACGAAACATTCCTACTATGGTATAATTTGGGGCCTCACAATCATATCTTCTTTGATAAGATTTAAAGCACAATTCTTTAGGAATTGTGAAATTCCCAAGTTTGGAAGGATCCTTTCTAATGTGTCTTTATTGGAAAGCACCTGAAAGACTGTAGTCTTTTGTTGATAAATGGTCTTATTGGACTGTAATTCAAGAAAATTATTGAGTTCCCCATAGGGAGTCCACTTATCCCTCCAAAAAGAGGTCTTCAAGCCATCACTTATTTTGTACACAATATCATATTTGATTTTCTCTTTGAGCTTTAGGATATTGACCATTATTGTTGAATCACTTTTTAGAAAGGGAAGCCCTAGAAGTTCTAAGGGCATCCTTAAACCAGTATCTATAGACTCAAAAGGGTTTCAAGTATGGGATAGGAATGATAGTAGGCTACTTTATTGAATCTCGACGTAACATTTGAGTTGGTGATAACCAACTAATTTTTAAGAAAAATGAGGAGTATTGGTTGACTTATTTTATGAGTTAGTCAATATTGTAATAACCGCAAATGCACGGTGTAGTTGTAGCTGGTATCGACAAGTACGGGTCGATCCTATAAAGACAGTGATTACTAGTAATTACCTTTTCTTATTATCTATGATTTTTGTTTTTAATAAAGGAAATGAAAACTTAATCAATTAAAATATAATAGGAAACAATAATGAACACGGAAACAATGGAAATTACATAGAAAATTACTGATATCAAGAATTAGTATCTAGGTTTCGAATTCTCCTAAACTTTTAATAGATTGATCTTTTATTATGCAATTATTTTATTGATTTATTAGACTGTGGAGATTCCTATGATATGCTAATAGCTGACCTTGAATCTACTAACAACTAATTTTAAGGTTTTCAATCAAATTCTTCTTCTTTAAATCCGTGAAAGTAATTATCACCTATGAAAGCACTTGGAGCCAATTAAGTACCAAATATACATCAAAAGTATAAAATATCAAGCAAAATGTATCAAATATGGGTGTAAATATATAGTTAAATATGCATTTATTAAATATCCCTACATTTACTTTTGTTTGTCCTCAACCAAACTATAATCAAAATTATAAATTTTGCAACATCAATCCATCATCAATTTCAACCAGTCCACTCATACTATACATCATCATATCTTATTGTGTCAAATTAACGTACAAGCAAAATCAAATTATCCTAAAATTAACTCTTCTAAGCAATATTAATAGTAATCACATCAACAATGGCATTGAAGTCAAAAGCATATACTTTTATACCCTCATCGAGATTTCACTCAATGCATAGTAGAATTCTTACCATATGCTTACAATAAAATCACATCTCCACCACTTATGTACAAACTAGAAAAAAAAATCAAAAGGCTTTTGTGCAAGTTGTAATAGGGTTTAGGTATGGTATGATTGGGGATAATAACTAGGGTTAAATTAAAGGAAATTTACTAAAAAGAGTTTACAAGACTTGTTTGCAAAACATACTGGTCCTTTCATTGTAACTCCATCGATACTATATATTTTTCTTCCTTTCTTCTTTTTTTATGCTCACTTTTTTCTTTTTCTTTTTCCTTGCTCTTATTTTTTCTTCAATCAAACCAGTTTGAGCATTCAGTAGCTCAATAATAAACATACTGGACCTTTCAAAAAATTCAAGTCTTAATAAGTAAATAATGAAAATAACTTTCAGGGTTTAAAATAATAAAAGTCTTCAAGAAAAATAGAATAAAGGTTAATAATGTGGGTTTAGTTAATGAAAAAGGCTAAGGCTCAACTTGGTTATTACTAAAGGTGAATTTATAGGTATGGTAATTATCAAACAAATAGGTTAACGTAAGTTTTTGAATCTAAATGCCTTCATCATATCAATGCTTCTAATTTAATAAATATCGTCTAATTGTGCATAATAAAAGCAAGTTCTAGAATCATTCTACTATACATGATATCACACATATGAATGACGGAAAAAAAAAAGCTTAAAAAGTTTTGAAATTTGTTCTTAGGCTCAAAACCTCACCAAAAAGACTGGTATTATGTGTGTAAATAAGATGCAATATCATTTAACTTGAATATTTCAATGATTAATAAAAATAAGACTTAGAAAAGCAATTTTATTCTAACTATCATTCGTTTGCATACTAATTCAATCAAATTTTAATAATGAAACACAATATTAATGGACAATTTTCAATCAATTCAAAATATTAGTTTATAAAATTTATAATCAAGATTATAATAAGTTTGAAGAATTTGGTAAAGATTCTTTAAACTCATCCCCACAGTTAAAGTTGTACATTATCCTCAATGTGTACAATACAAGCATTTATGATAAGTGAGGGCTTAGTGGTACTTTCCTGACTATGACAATTTTGTTCTGATTTTGATTCATCCAATATGCGACTAACATCCTTACAAAATATAAAGAGAAAGTGATAAAAAATAAAAATAGAAATAACAATAAAGAAGTTAAATAGCATAAAATTTAAAATAAAACCTATCCTAATTCATGAGTTACCTCCCATGCAACGCTTGTTTATTATCGTTAGCATTGACGTACCCTTTATGCTCAACTTTATCCTAGATCAATAATACGTGGCTTGCTTCCACCCATTTATCTGCATAAAAGTTTTATAGTATATAAATAAGGCACATGTTGCAAGTTAAATCCAATTGCAATCATTAATGCCCTTTTTAACGACAAACTGTTAATAAAATAGGGAATAATAAAACTTCTTGAATCGACGATTGGCTCAAGCAACTTGACCTGGAGGAAGTGCAAACCCTCCATACTTAAAGTCACTACCAACACCTCGTTAGTAGTTTCCTTACTTGGTTCCTCTTCCAATTCTTCCTCAATTATCTCTGTTCGTTCTTCATCCTGGACAGAGGTTTTTAGCTCATCTCCTTCAATTATTTGTTGACACTTCTCTTTTCTCTCTTATTGAATGGAGGTTTCTTCGTCTTCTTCTTCAGGAAGTTCTTCTTGGAATGTCCCTCCATTCATGAAGCCAACCCTTGTCTTTCCTTCACTCTCGAATTCATGTTGGCTAGATTTCAATTTGGCAAAGAATCCATTAATTGATTTGTAATACTTTCTTTTTCTTTCGGAAGCTCTTTTTTCTGGAAGCTCACCTCCACTCTTGAGAGTGATTGCCCTTCCATGTTCTTTAATATTCGTTTCGATAGGACTAGGCACAGTCCCTTGGATCTCATTAGATAATATCTCCACCAGCTGACCCATCTGATTCACCAAATTTTGTATACGATTCTTTGTTTCTTAATACTTAATGATTGATTCTTAAATGAAATTAACCACCATATTTTCCACAATGGTTCGTTAACTGGAGGTGCTTAGTGTTGTAAAGATTCAGCTATAGCGTAATCATTCCATTTATAAAAGTAAGCGTTCCTCCACTCTGAATTATAGCTATTCCCATATAGTGCACCTTGAGGTTGATTATACAAGCTTGATCGCTCCCATATATGTGTTGGTGCTCAACATTTATAATTGTAATAATAACTCCCACCAATGTCGCGACATAACCTAAATATTGGTTGAACCTCCAAAAATATGTGAGAACACCTCTCTTTCCCATTTGGTGATGATATAGATTGTGAAGATGTACTCTAGCTCCCATAAAAATACTGTTTATTCCATCCTTCCATTGTGCGTTGTAACTATGACGTTAAATCGCAATTCTTAAAATAAACCACCACACACTATCAGTGTAGAAAATTTCAAGAGACAATCAAATAAACAAACCAAAGGAATACAGTAAGATGCAATAAAATAAAATAAAATAAATTCAAAAGAAAAAATCAGAATCAAAATCAAAAATCAAAATAAAGACAAATCAAAATAAAATGAAAATGACTAGAGTAATAGCATTCAATCTTTCCTAATATCAAAGTCCTTGACAATGGTGCCAAAAACTTGATTGACTTATTTTGTGAGTTAGTCAATATTGTAGTAATCACAATTCATGACATAATTATAGCTAGTATCGAAAAGTACAAGTTAATCCAACGAAGATAGTGATTACTAGTAATTACCTTTTTCGTATTATCTAGCCTACATATTGATTTTGGTTTTTAATAAAGGAAACAAAAACTTGAACAATTAAAATAGAATAGGAAACAATAACGAACACAGAGACAATGGAAATTACTTAAAAATTTACCGATATCAAGAATTAGTATCTAAGTTTCGAATTCCCTTAAAACCTTAATAGATTGATCTTTTATTATGTAATTGTTTTATTGATTTATTAGATTGTGAAGATTCTTATGATATGTTAATAGCTGACCCTGAGTCTACTAATAACTAATCTTAAGATTTTCAATTGAATTCTTCTCCTTTAAGTTCATGAAGGCAATTATTACCTATAAAAGTACTTGGAACGAATTAAGTACCAAATATACAACAAAAATATAAAATATCAAGCAAAATACATCAAATATAGGTGTAAAAATATAATTAAATATGCATCTATCAAGCACTTGGTGACTTTTAAGAACATAAACACAAAAACTCAAATTGACTACCTTGTAAGGTGGAGCAATCGGCCAAGTTGTAAGGATTGTAAGGTGATACCTAACACTTACTTGCCAACTTAGCATAGAGTGCTAGTTTTGGATCTTATAATTAAGGTTTGGAGGAGAAAGAAAAGTCTTAAAAGCTTTTCCAGTCAAATGGTGGAATCTGAAAGGAGATATAATGGAACAACTTAATGATATAGTAATATATAAACAAAAATGGAAATTAAAAGGAGATGCTAATTAGATGTGGGAGAGAGTAACAATTCTTTTAAGGAATACAACCAACAAGATCTTGGGTGTTTCTAAAAGGTAGTAAGATTGAATCTTGGTGTGGAAGGTCATTAAGAAGAGAGTGAGAAACGATGCTCCTATATATCTTGGAGAACCATTTTAATTTTATGCTAAAAAAGTCCACGACAGAAGCTTTACTTCTCCTTAAAAAATTAATGGAATATTACAGGATAGGGAAATCATGTGGAGTTGTTTAGAAGTTAAAGTGTAACACCCTATTCTCGTCCGACACATACATGTGCGCCATACAGTCACACGTACACATGCCCGACATAATTGGCGTGTTAACTATATCACCTTCACTTTATCGCATGGCATCACAAGCAAAATCATAAATAGCACGTGATCTAAAATCCAAAAATTTCCTCATTTCATTTCTTAAAGCATCATTTACAATGTAGCATTATCCATCATCCACATTTATACAACATCATCCTATAAGCACTTACAACTCAGTCTACAAAGCATACTACATACTTGAGGAATTAACAAAAGTTTAAAACAAAGACTAGTTCTTCAGTCTTAGCTGACCATCCTTTAAGTCATAATTTATACCAAAATGCGGTCTTAGCATCTAAGTCATCGCTCTCTCTCGAACCTGAAATTGTCAACTTTGTAATTTTGGTGAGTTTTGTGAACTCAATAAAGTAACCATCCTCGATGGTTCATCCTTGTCATACAACACAACATTTCATGTTATTATGTAATTCACATCAACTTGATTATCATCGAGTCATATCACGAAATACTTTGTTCACAATTGTCATATTTCAATCACATAGTCCAAACAATTCATCATTTCATTACAATTTTGCAGAACACACTCATCAATAATTGATCACAGATTCATTCAAGAAAAGTTTTCACAACAGTATAATCATTCAATTTATTCATTTCATATGTGAAAGCAATGTTTATGAGACACATTCATTTGTTACGTTGTTGTGACTGTGTGCCTTTTCACTGTCCCATATCCGTTATGAATACCAGGCTCTTTCATACCGTCCCTTATCCATTGGGGATACAAGGCTCATTGTACACGTTAAGCCTTAGGCTCTTTCCACAAGTTTCTGAGCTTTAAACTATTTTTAACTAGCGACATCAGTCATAACTGCATTTATATTTCATGCATTGGAAATAAAATGATCACAAATTCAATCATTATATTCATTCAGTCACGTTCACATTATGTCTCATTCACATTTGTTGTCGGACATTTAGTCCAGCATTCAACATTCACGTTGAGAATCAAATAGTCAATCTCATTCCCACACAAATAGCACTTCCAATGTTTTAATCATGCATCAAAACTCCTCAGACTTTTCATGTCCGGAATTCAGTACGTATTCATCAATATCAAATTCAATTCAGTAATAAACAAAACAAGTCAAGGTGAGACCATCTTAGGTTACTTACAATTGCTTCCTTTTTGCTTATTGCCTTTAAGTTCTGGCAATATCTGGAAGCGATCGCTCTATTTGCTCTTTATATACAATCAAATACAATATCATATTACCACATTGTTCATGTAACTGAATATGCATTTTTATAAATGTATCATGTAACATGCATGTTCAATGACATATGCCCGGGTATACTTCTGTAATAAGCCAATGCAAAGATCAATTGTACTTCAAATGTGTCAAAATTAAAACACTCATTAGCTATTCCATTTTTTTTAAAACCCATCTTTCGAGTCAACTTTGCATAATCAATAAGATAAGGAAGATGGTGTATTTCTATAATACTTCCTTCTAGAAAATTGTTCCCCTGTGTCTTAAGTTTCTAGTGACACCAAGATAATACAATTTGGTTCATTATTCTATGATTTATGCTCAAAATACTGTAGACTGAGTACATTTGAAATTTTGGCTAGTGCATGTTCATGCATTCAGAGTTGTACAACCCATATCTCTCAATTATAATATCTAAAAATTACAAAATTTATACCAATTGAAACCTAAGAGAATAAGCTACAACTTTTATGAAGACACCTTAGTCTAATTCGGCCTATATCAATACAGTTTATTCAATAACAACAGGACATGATTTTTGTCCCTGATAGTGCTACAACCTAAGCCAAGACTCAATTTCATGCCAAATTTTGAAATTCTTAGAGATAGAATTAAAATTAGACTTCTTCAAGAAAGTTGTAGCCATTTGCCTCTAATTTAATCTGAATGAAGAATCAACTTATTTGGAAATCTACAGGTCAAGATATAATCAAAATACCGAAGCATATTCAATGAAAATATTCCAGCAGACTCCTCACTTTCATTCAATCAATCTTTTTCAAATCAACTCAGATGGCTCTAAATTTTTATGGAGAGGAAACAAAATGCCTCAGGAGTGTATTGGTTCAATTTTCAAGTCATTTGGAGGTCGGGAGACAAAGTTATAACAAAATGTATTAAAGATGTTCAAAATAGTCTCTCTACAGTAAACCTTTGGTGCAACTCATTTTCCCTTCTCTCTTTACAACACAAGTTTTCTTCTTCTTCACTGAAAACAACATATTTCTTCTCTCTTATTCCTTTATTTTTTTTTACAAATTTCAAACTCCTAACTTATTCAACTAACATATAAATCACATCTTTTCTGCTTCTCTTTTAGTTCAACATAACACAACGAATCAAAAATCCAAGATTCATCATAAACATCAAAAATCCGATCCTCACTTACGCACATTTCCATTTTCTGCATTTTTCTATCTTCTGATGCATTTTTTTCACCTTCTTTTACACTTTCACTTCATAAAAAACTTTTCATTTTCTCATCTCTATATCACGACCTCATCAAATCCTCATTCCTCATCCTTATGCTCACTTTAATTCATTTCTACACATACTTAATAGATTTATGCATGTACAGTAAAAACAACAACAAAAAAACAGAGCATATGTTCAGCGATTTTCATGAATTTCTACACCCTTCCTAAACACGATTTCAATGATTTTTCAAGCTCAAAACTCACTTCAACACTATCTTATGACATATTGATCCTCAATATGCTGAAACAACATATCACCGTAACTGCACTTCTTACTCATGCATGTATTCTTTTACAATGTTAAAATATCATCAAAAATCACTTATTTGGTTCAACAAGATTTCTGGCAGTGAGAGTGAATCAATGACACAGAAATTGCACAGCTGATGTTTTGGTGGATGAGCAAGGAAAAACAGTTTTGGTAAACAGTGTTCTTTCGGTAAAGAAAACAACGAGAGAAAGAAAGAAAGCTACAAACATTTTCCTTATTAAAATCACTTGCTACGTGTCCTCTTGCATGCAATACATTTGCCACTTATTTGTGCTGCCACATGTTACAATGCTATTGGTCTATTTGTCTTTTATTTCAATCTTTTTCCTAGTCCAAAATATCTCAAAATTTCAGAAAATTTCTAAAATTCACAAAAAATCTAAAATAATAGTTATTATCACAAAATAAAATTTTAATACAATTAATCAACGATTCGCATTTTAATTGCATTTATAAATCAATTATACCTAGAAAATGTCAATAAATACATGTACAATTCTTTTAATGAATTTTGACACAATTCACATATTTAAATATACCATAGAATGCATGAAATTATGATGCATGAAATGCACTTCTATCCTCAGTATACTCTCATTTACAATATTCTGGAGTGCTAGGCCCTAACATAGGATATTGAGACGTTACATAAAGGAGTTCTTATAACATATATACGAGTTATTAGGGATATGTATGAAGGTGTAAGGATAATAGGAGGAGATATAGAGCATTTTTCTATCGATACTGAGCTACACTAAAGCTCCTCATTGAGCTCCTTTTTGTTTGCAGTAGTGATGAATGAATTCACCAAGAATATCTAAAGGGATGTGCCTTGTTGTATATTGCTTACTGATAACACCATTTTAGTGGATGAGATAAAAGAGGATGTCAATGTCAAACTAAAACTTTAGAGGGATATGATCGAGTCGAAGGGCTTTAAATTGAATAAGACTAAGACTGAGTATTTAAAGTTTACCTTTCAGACCATAGGGTAGCTTCCGATGTGGAAGTAAAGATTTGTTCAAAAGTTATACTACAGAAAGAATATTTTAAGTATGTAGGATTTATCATCTAAAGTTGTGAAAAATAAAAACCCTCCTTACAATATCTTTTTTTATTGTAGGTGAAGAGGAGCCCTTACAAAAATGTCTTGTTTTGTTATGAGTTAAGAGTACCCCTCCAGAAATCTTGCTTAAAGTTAAGAGGAAAGTATACCTCAAAGATTTTTTCAATTTCAATAATTGTAGTCATAACCCAAAACATCAATTTTTGCTCTCACAAATGAACAAATCAATATATGTTATGTAATACACAAATTCCCAAGTATATCAATGTATGCTATTTATTTCCTAAAAAAGATAATTTGGATTAGAGAATGATTAAAAATGGATTTATTGAAACCATACATTTTAAAGAAAAGGAACCTAATTTAAAATGGTAAATTTTCTATAATCTATGCTCAATAAGAGCTGGACATTATGTAGACTAGGACGTTTAATAATTTGTGACATAATTTATTAACAAATATTAAATAAAAGGAAGGGAAAACTGAAAAGGCGAAATAAACCTTAGCGAAAATAGTAATCTGTTAATGGGCACGTGATTTTTCTCATTAAAAAATAGAGAAAAGATTATAGTGTAAAAGAAAATTATAAAAGGCAACCCTAATTTCAATAAATGCGTGAATCCTTTTTAACTTTCTACCGTTACTGCTCCTTTTATTATATACGTATATATATATATAACGTGTGTAATTTTTCCTTTGTTCGTGACCATTCGAATCACTGATCTTTGTTTGTTTACTTACTTTTCTCTGTCTCCTAAGAAGGTTCGTAACTCGCGGTATTCTTTGTTCATATCTCCAGATTTGCTTTATTTTTGTGATATTGAATCAAAGATCTTTTGTTATTGTATGTTTCTGTTTCAGGTTCTCGGGAATTCAGATTAAGAGGTTTCAATTCGTACAAGTTAAAACTCTTTTGGATAGTACTATCTGTTTGTGTTTTTAAGACAATTGAATCTTCTAAACTTGGGCTTATTTATTATTATTATTTTTCTGTTGTTTTGGTAGAGTTTGATGATGGGGAAAACTAATAAAATTTTAGTAGAAATATTTATTAGTTGTTAGATAAGAATCTACATCATAGATAATCCTATAGTTTAGATTTTGACATGTAGTGTTCAATTCCCGTGTCTGGTTTTGGTTTATGGTTTTTTATTGTGAATCAGTATAGACCTGATAATGAATCTGAAATCATAGTGATAAAACGAATCTCATTCGCCCGTGCTCACTCCTGTGACTAATGCTTGTCTGGTTTTCAAAATATTAAATCAAACTGTTTGTATGGGTTATTTCCCTAGATAGAATTGCTCATAGTTCAAGGGCTTTTTACGTGATTATGATGTTTGAAGAGGCCGTTTGAGGTGGTTGCTAGATTTTGTTCTTATTTTTGTTATCTTTTTTCCTGTCAGGTTTATATCAATCAGAACTTTTGGATCTTGGTTAGTCAGTGAAAATGGCAGATGGTCATGAATCAGATAAGAACATTGAGATATGGAAAATAAAAAAGCTGATTAAGGGATTGGAATCTGCAAGGGGTAATGGTACTAGCATGATATCTCTTATCATGCCTCCTCGTGATCAAATATCTCGGGTCACAAAAATGCTTGGCGATGAATATGGAACTGCTTCAAACATTAAGAGTAGAGTCAATCGTCAGTCTGTCTTGGCTGCCATTACATCTGCGCAACAGAGGCTGAAGCTTTATAACAAGGTTCCTCCTAATGGCTTGGTCCTTTACACCGGAACAGTTGTTAATGAAGATGGCAAAGAAAAGAAGGTAACCATTGATTTTGAGCCTTTTAGGCCCATCAATGCATCACTTTACCTCTGTGACAACAAATTTCACACAGAAGCACTAAATGAGCTCTTGGAATCTGATGACAAATTTGGTTTCATTGTCATGGATGGAAATGGCACCCTGTTTGGGACGTTAAGTGGGAATACAAGAGAAGTGCTCCATAAATTTACTGTTGATTTGCCAAAGAAGCATGGTAGGGGAGGACAGTCTGCACTGCGTTTTGCTCGTCTTAGGATGGAAAAACGACATAACTATGTCAGGAAAACTGCAGAGCTTGCTACACAGTTTTTTATCAATCCTGCTACCAGTCAGCCTAATGTTGCAGGGCTGATACTTGCTGGTTCAGCTGACTTCAAAACTGAGTTGAGCCAGTCTGACATGTTTGATCCTCGCTTGCAAGCCAAGATATTGAATGTGGTTGATGTTTCCTATGGTGGGGAAAATGGTTTCAACCAAGCTATTGAGCTTTCAGCTGAGATTTTGTCGAATGTGAAGTTCATACAGGAAAAGCGCTTGATTGGAAAATACTTTGAGGAGATTAGCCAGGATACTGGAAAATATGTTTTTGGTGTTGAAGACACATTGAAGGGCTTGGAAATGGGTGCTGTTGAAATTCTTATTGTGTGGGAAAATCTTGATATTAATCGATATGTGCTGAAAAACGCTGTTACTGCTGAAATTGTTGTGAAGCACTTGAATAAGGAGCAAGAGGCTCAGTCAAGTGCCTTTTTGGATTCAACTACCTCTGTTGAGTTGGAAGTTCAGGAAAAGATGCCGCTGCTTGAATGGTTTGCTAATGAGTACAGGAAGTTTGGCTGCAGTCTTGAGTTTGTTACCAACAAATCACAAGAGGGTTCCCAGTTTTGCAGAGGGTTTGGAGGAATTGGAGGAATCCTTCGCTACCAACTTGATATGAGATCATTTGATGAGCTTTCTGATGATGGAGAACTTTATGATGATTCTGAATAGCAATCAGCCAGATTTACCCCATTACTGGTGCAGGAAAATGGGGTGCAAGTGACTGCACCAGTGCGCAAACAATTGCGCGTGCTGCTCGGAAAACTTGCCGGTGGTGTTCAATTTGAGGTTCTGATCTCTGAACTCATTTACTAATGTTCAATTCTACTTTCACGTCTTTTATTGTTGTGCATCACTGGTGAACTAGCCCTAAACTTTTAATTTGTCATGTTGTTTTGTTCCTTTGAAGGAGAGCATGATATTTCGCAGTTGGAAAAAGCTTAAGGTGATGGTGAGGCTTGTGGTTCTTGTGATTGAACAGCTTACCAGTGGGAGAGAAGAGTGCCCAACTCTTATTGTTATGCAGCTCTCCCTTGAGGACTGAAAAAGTAATGACTTCGTAATGAAGAATGTGCCAGTTGTTTGAACCAGAAATTTCAAGCTGTGCATGTTTATATATTTGCATCAGAATCCCGTTAGATAAGCATGCTGTTTATCTGTGTCCTGTGTTGATGATGCTTGCAGGGCTGTTTTAAGATTATTCCAGTTGTTAGACATTATGTTTATGTTGAAGCTTATGTTTATGTTGTATGTTGAAGCTTATGTTTATGTTGAACCTTAAGGTTGATGTACTTAATATGGGTATTGGTTTTTGACTGCGGACTTTTACATATTTTTGTGGTGGTTCAGATTTCACTAAAAGTTGTTAGTAGGATAGCCTTTGGGTCATATTTTTCCGCAGTTCACAGTGTGCCGCGTTGCACTGAGGTATGTGTTCCCAACTTTTGGGTTTTGGCCCTAGAAACCATAGGTTTAGGCCTGTGCTTATCATTGTGACAGGAAATAGCAATTTTCTACACAAGAAGTCGTTAAATTAGATTGGATAAGTGCAATGTTTGACAATATCTGATCACATATGCACTCTGGTGTTTAGTGGTCCAACCCTGCAATTAATTAAATAATGAACATTAGAAGTAAACTTTTTGAATTAGTAATATTGTATTCATATTATCTTAACCTTGAGTTACGCATAAAATGTTGTAGAGGCGTCTAGTTGTGTGGGAAACATAAGTGTTTTCAAACTAGCACATTAATCCCCCAATTTGACTTTTGAGAAGGTTCTGCTCCAGAAAGAGAGAGGAAGAAGGTAAATTATTAGAGATGGCAAATGGTCCGGCTTCGGCTGCCCCACTTCGGTTTGGACTCGGTCTCGAATGGGCTGTCTCTCGTTTGGTTGAGTTCGGGCTCAAGGTCGAGTCAGCTATCTTGGACCTGATTGGGCAGTAGGGTGTACCCTGCACCAAAAGCTGCTTGATGTGGTTGCCGTGGGAAAGATTTTCAGGTTTAGTTAAGATGTTTTGTCTGTGTTTTAAGGCTTCACTCGAGGTAGAACCCGCTATGTATGAATTGTCTGTGTTTTAAGACTTCACTCGAGGTAGAACCCACTATGTATGAAATAGAGGAAGGTAACCGTCCATACAAGACTTGGAAGGGTGTCATTTTGATAGAACAGTAAAAAGAGGTTGTACTAGTATTCCGCAAGATGAAGGCATTGAGATCATTGTTGCGGTCCATCACTTGCAAAGCATCGCAGGTAGACTTCAAGTTAGCTGTTCACAACCTCAGATTGGCCATCCGTCATGTGGTATGCAATGTTATGAGTGTAAAAATTTCCTTTCAGAAAACACTAACGGAGATATGATTTTGATCACTTATGATTGATTTAGGCATCCCGTGGACCTTGAAGATAGTGTTGAGAAAATTTTACGTGAAGGAAGTTGCAGAATATGTTAGAAATATGTGGAATAATATAATTACAATATTAATTCCCAGTGTTTTAAAAACCGGACCGAACCGGCCGGTCGGACCTGAGAACCGGTGAACCGGAGCATGAAACGGTCCGGTTTAGCCCGTATTTTTTGTGAGTGATTGAACCGTTCATTTTGC
>JANZLX010000211.1:6653983-6669219 GCA_025531955.1 Erythroxylum orinocense | reverse complement strand
GCTTACTTTTGGCTTTACATTTGTCCTTTATGTCAAGTGACATTCTGATGCACTGCCTAAAGAATAACATTAATCAACGTAGAAGATCCAATCAAGCCTATGAGTAATCTGGTGTCAACAAAGCTTCTTTGATGATGAAGCTTTTCAAGCATCATTTTCTGAAAATGGCCATAGATTATCAACTGATCGTGGCCCTGGAATTCCCTCGACTAGTGGGGCTGAATCGGATATAACTACTGAAGATGAAGTTGTTAGATTGATAAACTGTTCTGATATACATTACAGATTCTAATGTTTATGCATGCTTTCAGAGGTTGCTTCATTCTCGATGTTGGAAAGTATACTTTATAAAAAGAAACTGAAAATTTACTGCAAATTATTGGTATGGCTTTTTGTTTTGTGATTAGGCTATGTTGGTTCATCCTGACAAAAACATGGGCAATGAGAAGGTTGCAGAAGCTTTTAAGAAACTTCAAAATGCTTATGAGTTTTACTGGGACATTTTTGGTTATACTACAGTTTTTAGTTTTCGTCATCAAATTTACTTTAAAAAGTTTGTTTAGTTAAGTTTTTGGTATTTTCCAGTTTTCACAACTCATGAAAGCTATAATAGTTGGTTTTGGTTATCTATTTTTTGTTATTAAAATCTGATTGGTTTGTCATAGTAAGAAAAAAAAAAGTTTTACGTTACAAACGCAAAAATCATCTGCTTAATCTCTACTCCTACCTTGAGGTGCCGTTTAGCTAATTTGGTGGAGACATTTCCATTAAGGGTCGATTTTGATCTTTGAGATACATTTCCATAAGGGTTTTGATTCATATATTCCACATTTAGCGAAATCTGGTTAATTGAAGATCTATAATATGTTATATTAAATATAAAAAACTTAATAGTTTAATTAATTGAATCAATTATAACATTATTATTATTATTATTATTATTATTATTATTATTATTATTATTATTATTATTATTAAATATTCTATGTTTTTTATTAAAGTTATAAACTTAATTTTGTAAAATTAAATATCTAAAATTTAAATTTATATAAGAATATTAAACGAAATACTAAGATACATAATATTTATACTCTTATTTTTTTTTAAAATCATGTCCTTATAAGTCATTTTATACATAAACAGCTACTACTAAACAATTAATTTTACCAAATATCTCTAACAAACAGATAATGCAATCCGCTGATCAAATCAGCTATCAGCTAACAGCTAATATAATCAGCTGTTTGCCAAACAAGACCTTAGTATTGGTCCGAAAAAGATTACGGATGAGCAATCTAACCAGCGAGGCCTGCAATGTTTTCCTATAATATCTTCCAAATTTTGCTTAGGAGGCATGAGGCAAGAAGAAAGCACCAACTGTTAGGAACTAAGGCACAATAAACCCTGATTAGAGAACGGTTCAGGATCTCCAGGAAGAGAAAGGAAGCATAAGGTAAATTATTTTTGTTATTTTGCTCACCTTTGCTTGATATTCTTTCTGAAACTATCAATAACTTGTAAACGATTTCCGTGAATTAAGGATCAAGAGACACTTTGTAATCTAGATGTTGACATGTAATCCTAAAGTAATAATAATAATAATAAGATTATATTAAATTTTACAAAGAAATCAGGAATTTAAATTACTTGCTCTTGTTTCTTTGTACTTATTCTATTTTATAAGCATCATTTATTTAATTTATGTGGTTCTATTTATTAACAAATGATGATGGATGCATATAAAACAAAATTTGCACGTGTAATGAGAATAGGTGCCTGTTGCAGAAATCACACTTTTCAACTACATAATGAGGAGAAGCATGCAACGGTTAAAGGTCCACCGCTCAATCACGAGATTAGATTTTTTTTTCCAGTTTTATTTTGTTTTATTCTATCTCATAAAATCTCAGTTATTTATTTCGTGGGTCTCACACGAGTCTCATACGAGGTCTACATAGATGTATCGGGACAGAGGATATGAATCTCTCAATCACACATAGATGTATCCGGAACAGGTAAAGCATTTGATCTTGCAGCTTTTTAACAAGAACCAGATAAAACTGCTGAAGAAAAGCCAAATCTTGAAAGAACGTTCGGTAAGAAATTCAAATCTACGTAAAGAAAAAACGAAAGGCAAAAGCACCAATAATTATAAATCTAATTAAAACGGCAGTGATAGGATCAATAAGAACCAAAAATGGCAATGTGTGTACAGAGAGCGGACGCCAGCGATGACCAACTGCTGCGTAGCATAGACTTTTTGAAAGTCCTTAACGGTAGCTTTTTCTCAAACCGGCAATCGATGGAAGACAATGGTGAAGAAGACAACCCAATGAAAACCATTTCTTTCTGGGATAGTTTAGGATCTAAATCGGAATTCGTACTCCGGGCCAGAACATCCAAAAACAATAATCACCGACAAAGAAAACTCGAGAAAGCAGGATATTCATACAGTGAAAGAGAAGATCTGGATGTTACGGGTGATAGATGGGTTTAAGCAAAGCAAAAGATTTAGCTAAATCCCAACAATAATTATTGACGACCACACTACTGCGTTAGTTAAAATTGTACTTGATCAGTGAGTTAGTTATAATGACATTGAATTTTAAATTTAAGATTTAAATGTTCAACTAAAATTTAGTTAAAGATTTAATAAAATTAAATAATTTAAAAAATGATGGAAGAAAATTATTCTTATATGTTGAAAATTTTAAAATTTAATTGGAAAAAAAGACTGGTAAATAAAAATTAATTTGTTTATTTTAGTTTATAAAACTTATTCATTTATAAAAATTAGGTGATTAATTAATAAATTGATCAGTTTTAATAATAAATATTATTAAATTAACTCAAGCTTGAAAATTTAAAACTGAACCCAAAAATTAACTGCTTTAAAATTGGGTTAATTACAAAAAATTCCAAATTTTGCCCAATTGTGCAATTATAACCTGAATTTTAAAAAGTGATAATAAAATGCTCAAACTTTTAATATTTTCAATTATATCCTGAATTTCAAAAAGTGACAATAAAATGTTTAAACTTTCAATTTTTTTCCAATTCTAACCAAATATTAGTATTTCAATTTGTTATCTCGAGACTCTCACCTTCAATTTTTAGATTACGCAGCCCCGACTCCCTGATACTAAAGACATCAAAAGAATAAATTGAAAACAAAGAACTTCCTGGTGTAACACGCTGCAATGCGAAAGTAGTTTGGGAGCAACGAAAGAACATACCGAAAACAAAAGGTTGAGTGTGTCGGAAGAACAAATAGATAATGAAGGGTTGAGGCTTCATAAACTGATTTAGGCATTCTATTTTTTAACAACGACACCATTTCATAATCTTTATTTGTTGTGTTAATTTTGATTGACGTGTATTAATAATTATAATTTCTGAAACACATGGTAAGTCATGTCAGCAAACTTAATATAGACACTAATATTGAGCTAGAATTAAAAAATTAAAAATTCAAGTAATTTATTGTTATTTTTTAAAGTTTGGGTTAGAATTAAAAAATTAAAAAATTAAGTATTTTATTATTTTGGTCAATAATTACAAAATTGGAAAATTTTTTAGACTTTTGTAATTAATCCTTTAAAATTTTCAATGTTAAACCAATCAAAACAGTTTATCTAAAAACATCGGTTTTAAAATTAATTATGAAAAGGAAGCATTTAATAAAAAAATTCGATAATACTTCAGACTTATCCGTAATAATGATGGATCAGATAAATCAAATTTGACATTAAAAGAGAACGTCACTTGCAATGTCTGTTCAATAATAATTGGATGACGAAAAAGCAATTGCGGCTAGTGCAATGCACCCCGACTTGCATGACATCAAAAGATAATTTACTATATTTAGAAATTTAGATCATTCTTCTGGATGCTTATCTCATCATCAAAGATAAGTTGGAAAATTCCGTGTTTCATTACGATGTTCCTCTTAACCCACTAAGTCCGGGAGGCGGAGGTCCTGTCCTGTGTCCTGACTCCAACTTTCCTAAATTGTTAGTAGCATTGGAGGCGATTAGTTCGTATAAAAGAATGGTAATAAGAATGAAAATAAATATAGCAAGAAATGAAAATAAATAATATTATTATAATTATAATAGTTAGTTAAAAAAAAGAAATGATTATTATTACTATTGATATTGATTGGCTTGTAAAAAATATTGATAAATAAAAATTAATTATATCTTAATTAATTAATTATATTTTAATTAATAAATGAATTATATTTTAATTAATTGGTTAGTTAATTTCAATATTTTAATTAATGAATGAATTATATTGTAATTAATTATATTTTAATTAATTAATTAATTAACAATTAATTAATTATAATATTTCAATTAACGAATGAATTATATTTTAATTGATTATAATGTAATGTAATTAATTAATTATAATATTTTAATTAATTATATTGTAATTAATTAATATTATTATTAGTTAAAGAATATCAAACTTTACTAAACCAAAAAAAATTAAGCATTAAGTATTAAGCAAAGTTAGGAATGATTCCATTCCTCTCCATTCATTCCTCTTATAATGAAAAGAAATAGAGCAATGCCTCAAATGAAGGAATGAAAGTAAAAATCCAACGATCATAACTTCATACCAAGCTTTCTTTTTAATTTCATACTCATTTATCTCGCCTCATACCCTTCAAACAAGCACATCCTAAATGTGTAAATGGCTTGAAAGTTGAAGCACATGCGAGTAGTGTGCAATTGCGCACTTGCTAGACTTTATCCAAAAGGCAGAGAGTACAATTTCTGCCATTAAAGTAAAACTTTGAATTCCAAAAGTTAACGTGTGGTACAGATAACGTAGTTAGCGTTGCCTTTTCTTGATCCGGTTGCCAAATCTTCAAGTTTAAAGCTTTTGCTCTCTTGGGACAGTGAAAAGGATGGGAAATCTTCAATTTTCAATAATCTTTTAGAATTCACTTATAATGTACATGAACAAGGGAATATGTAATAGAACTTGGAGTGTTTGATTAAGAAAAGAACTTGAAGAGCAGTATCAGCAAATTTAAAAATGCCATCTTTAGAAAGTGAAAGAAATGGCGATCTGATTAAAAAATTCTGATCAGCACCGATTTCAGTGACAAGTCTGTCTCAAATATATATAACCACGGTCATTTGACTCTTTTAAGTGTAACAGTGTCAGAAACAGAAAAGAAGAAGCACCCACCAATGATTACTCTGTTTGAATCAGAAAAAGCAGCGTGGTGATCATTCCCATTTGTACATAAAAGATTGTGCATACTGACAAACAATTTTGTTTCTTGTCTGTTTGGATAGAGAGAAAATGAGAAGAGATAAAGGGAAAACCAAGCCGTTCTCTTTCTCTTGGCAAAGGTCTTACTTTACTGCCGCTTTTACTCTTTCCTCTTTTCTTTTTTCTCTCTCTGGGACTATATTATCTTGTCAGATACTAAATGGGTATTGCAGATTCCAGTGTATGGCAGCTTAGGATGAGCCCTTTTCAATCCTTGCTGTCGTTATTTGTGTATGCAAGTAGTTACTTTTGTTGGTTTTGTTGTTGTTGATGCTGCCGGTGATGGGACCAATTGACCCATCCTGCTTCAGAGGCCCCCTCCTTTTTTTTTTATTTTTGTCGGGATAACGCATTATCATCATCCATAATTTCTACAACTGCCCTTGCAAATTTCACTCATTGTAATAATTTTTTTTGTTTTGGGTTTATCTGATTTCTGGATACTCCCAAATTTTGTTTTTATTTTGTGGGTTTTGTTGGCATTTGGGTGTATTAAAAAGTATATACGATTCTTTACTAAGTTATGTGGATGTATTAAAAAGTATATACGATTCTTTACCAAGTTTTCGTTAGTTCTCAGGTTTTGATAATAAAGAAAAAGAAAGATTGACACGGAGATGAAACCAGGGAGTGATATTAGTACTGCACTGCCAAGGTTAGGCTGTTTTCACTTTCTTGCTTTTGTAATTTGTCAACCTGTAGTACAATTCTTCAAAGTGAACATTTGAGTGTTGGCTAAAGTGTCAAAATCCTTATAATGCTACGAGGAGTTGGTAAGCCGTTGCACTGTTGCTTTTATGACGTCTTTTGTACAGTTACTCGGTTCTGACACTGAAAATCGAACGAATTGAAGTCACAATTGTCTTAAATGTTAAACAAGTGCTATAATAGGGTCGTGGTGTTATTGTCGTCTATTCTCAGGAATCACCAAGTGGTGGTTTTAACCTCTACTGTCTGTAAGCATTCAAAATCCAAAACCTTTTTAACTGTTTATATCTCATCTTGATCTAAATTTGAGAAATGGCTTTTTTGAGTAATTTAGTTGGTGCTGTGGCGTTTTCTTGATTTGAACTTTTGCTTCTTGCTGTTTCAAGAATTTGGGTACATTAGCTGCTCCATATGGTGCTTGATATGTAGGGTAATCGCTTTTGTATGGTTAATTGTCAGAACGAAATAGGAAATGACAAAGGCTGTAAAGTTGAGGTTTTTATATGAAGTGAAAGATTGTAGCTTGATCAGCCATGGTGGGCCTCAGCTGTTAAAACATCAAATAGGGAAATGGTTTTTCGTTGAATGGTACGTGTTGGAATTTAGGATGGAGCTTAAGTACTGCTTTCGATTCTTTGTAGTCTTCTGGGTTTTTCTTCTTTGCTTGTTTTCCCCATTGTCTCTTTCACATCTCACTATCAAAATTCCAAAACCCTAATTACCAATTTTCATCATTAAATTCACCGCCACAGCATTAATTTCTGCATTATATTTCCTGTGGGCTTTGAGCAGCCATTTATTGTTTCTATGAGTTTCAGATATTTACCATGGTCTGACTCAAAGTTTGTTGCCTTTTCATTTAAACAATAGGTCAGCAATACACAAGAGTCCAATTCTCTGAATTCTGGAGTAAATCACCATTGATTTTTTCACATATTCCACTTGCGATTGGTGGATTTTATTGGAGATGATCTCTGATTCAGCTTTCTTGGCATTTTCTGGGGTCTGTTTCGTCTCACTTCTTGCTTTCCTAGAGCTCTGACACATCCTGCTTTTCAATAATTCAAGTCTAACATCGGTCCAACTGCTGGTGATAGCAAATTCAAATCCAACTTTGACGAATCACCAAGAAAATCTAAAGTTTAGGGATTAGCACATAAACTCCAGAGCATTTGGGTAGGTCTTTTTTGGGTGAGTGACTTTTCTGGGTGGTGGATTGAAACAGCGCTAGATGATGGTGGACGAAGTGGGTTGTAGTTCTATGTGGACTAGAGAGCAAGATAAGGCATTTGAGAATGCCCTTGCAACTTATCCTGAAGATGCTTCTGATCGTTGGGATAAAATTGCATCTGATGTACCAGGGAAAACTGTAGAAGAGATCAAACATCACTATGGCCTTCTGGTCGATGATGTTAACCAGATTGGATCTGGTTGTGTGCCTCTGCCAAACTATAATTCTGAAGGTTCGACTAGCCACGGCAGTGATGAAGGAACTGGTACAAAGAGTGGCCAGTCAGGGCATCATAATGGTGTCTCGAGCCATGGAAATAAGGCTTCCAGGTCAGATCAAGAACGCAGAAAAGGGATTGCTTGGACAGAGGATGAGCACAGGTTACTTATAATTGCTCTTACTGTTTTATTGCTTGATTGTTCTATATTATGTTAATTGGTGGTACATGCAAAGTATCTGAATTCTCATGTTTTCTTGATGATTGTTTACTTTTACGGAGTAAGGTATCCTCTTATCTGTTGTTTCTGATCGCTTGCTTTTACATTTAGTCACACCCATCATTTGCAATCACTTGAATCTGTTCCTCCATCTTGTAGTTTACTTCTGCAGTAACCATCTTTTATGAAATCTGAGCTGTAGCTAAACCAACCATCTGATTTATTCTTTTCATAGCATGATAAAGCTTTTTGTTACCTTCTGCTAGATCTTCCAGCCAAATTTATTTATGGTCAAAGTAATCAGTGTTCGAAACCCTCAGTAGCTCAGGACTGGGGGTGATCTGAAGTCGGTAAACAAATTTGAACGCGACAAATGAATAATGTCACTGCACTTGCCTTTTGTCGATCTAAAGAGAGAGTTTTAATTGATACATCATATTTTCTATATCTTTGCTTTTCCTGTCTTAGCTTGTGATAAGGAGAATTTGTCTACTAATTAGCATTAAGAAGTCGTAGAAGCACCATGTGGCCACATTATTCTTCAAATTTGCGATGCTTTATTTGGTTTCAGTGAGGATCTTGATTCTTTTAGTGATTTTATTAATTTGGCAATCTTTAAAACTAGTTCGTTCCGATGTTGGTACTTGGCACTGTTATGGTTGTATGATTGATTCTACTTTCTCATCTAATTGGTAGGAAAAACATAGCTGATATTGTGATTTTATGCGACTTAGTAACTGCTTCTTAAATCACCGGATTGTTTTCTCAACATGCCTAACGTATGAAGAACTAGTCGCTAGAGAATAACTGATATCACTTTGGAATCAAGTGATGGGTGTTGCTGATGACCAGTAGATTGATATTTATATGAATGGACCAATACACTGAGTGGAGCTCTGCCTTCAATAGTCTTTCCATTGATTGGACTAGGGTTAGCGGTTTTTGGTTTTTGGTTTTTTAATAGCTGCATTTCCTTCCACGTCTCTCTATCTTAGTTGTTCTTTGCTACTTATTAATGGTACACCTACCATCAAATGGATAGGTTGTTGCTCCGTTGTTACATTTTTTGGTTCTACAAATGGTTTATGCCTCCAGTCTTTTGAAAGATGTTTTGAACATGTGAATTGATTGTCTTGCTATTCAGCTTATTTTCGAGAATTTTTCCTAGTGCGCCGTTTTACTTTGAATCTTGTATGCTTATAAGCTGTTCAAGAGCCTGGAAATTAAACAAAATAAAATGCTGGCTCCCTGTGGCTCCATTTTAGGTCCCACGGTATTACTGAAGCGGTTTTGACTGCAATTAGTCCTACTAATTAGCTCTGGCTTCTTAAACATAAAAATTCATATTGGTGAAAAAGATAACTGCTTATAGAGGCACATTTCTGGAAGTTTTGGTGGGTGGGTAGTCACTGGATGGATGGTTTATGGTTAGTTCTAGTTTTTTGTCCAATTTTGGTTTCTATCATAGTTACTTACAAAATATAATTTATTTAGCAGATAGCATCGACATAATTAGAACTTTGTAACTGGTCCATGTCCTTGTTTGATGACCTCAGTTTTATTGCTGAGTGTACCACAAAATCCACTGTAGTGTGAACTGTGAATGGTTTATTTCCTTCAACACTTGCCGATCTTTACGTGTTATGTTAACTGTAAGGCTTCCTACCATTCTCTAATATGATGGTTGCTACTTTCCTCATTCTGAATGGAACTGCGGTCAATCAAGGGGACCTCTAAACTGTCCAGTCCAATTATGCCTTTACCTCTAGCGACATTATTCAAATGACCGTACTTAAATGGCAGTGCCATTCTAGGTAGCCCTCCATACCCTGCTCATCGCATTGCATTGGTTTGTTAGTTCAAAATTACCTACCAAGAGAATGTGGGGACAACAATCTAACAGTAAACCTATGACCGGAGTTCTTCTTTGTCATCCCTTACCTTCCACATGCAAGTAGTTTTCTCTTACTGTTATGGTTCTCAGCAGCTACATGTCTCTTCTTCAAAAATCCTTGCTTAAATCTCAAATTCATTTAGATTAATATGTTTCTCGAGCTTCTATTTCTCTCCAAATTATATAATCTGTATATCAGATGTGAGCCTAAATTAATAATTGGACTCGACCATCTCATCAATTGTTTTAAAACCGTCACCCTACTGTAGAATCAAAATAGTAAATTATCCTAAACAAAGCTAAACAATATATAATTAAAATTCTGGATAGGGATGCTCCATCAGAAAGGTTACTTTTTATTTTCTTTAATGCAACACTCAGCACTAATTGAGAAGTTATGTCATATTGCATATTCCAGATTTTCTCCTATGTGTTCTTGTTTGGTAGGAGTGCTTTAGTCGAGACTAGTTCAGGAGCTTTGTGTGTGAAGTTGGGACAAATGAACTATAACTATTTTACATGACTGTATGTCCTACTGTACGATTTAATTGGCTTTAATGTCAGCTTCTCCAATTAAAAGTTGACAGTCCATAAGACTCTTGAAATGTTAGCTTCTCCAGTGCATCCTAGTCATCGGACCCTCTCCCTCCCTGCACCTCTTGTTTCATATTCATTAGTTTTTTCACTTCTTTTCTGAGATATGGATAAAGCTTGATCTTGAACCTGTTAGTCTGATACTTCTTCGTAGCATTGATCTTCATGTTTTATTATGAAAACAGATTATTTCTTCTTGGGTTGGAGAAGTATGGGAAAGGTGATTGGCGAAGTATATCTAGGAACTTTGTGGTAACAAGAACGCCTACCCAAGTGGCTAGCCATGCGCAAAAATATTTTATTCGTCTGAACTCGATGAACAAAGAAAGGAGGCGTTCCAGCATTCATGATATAACCAGCATTAACAATGGGGATATCTTAAGTCCACAAGGACCGATAACTGGCCATCCAAATGGTTCTGCTGCTGGGGGTTCTTCAGGCAAAACAGCAAAACAAACCTCTCAACACCCAGCTGGTCCACCAGGCATTGGCGTTTACGGTCCCCCGACAATTGGCCAACCAGTAGGTGGTCCCCTTATGTCAGCCGTTGGCACTCCAGTGAATCTTCCTGCACCTGCTCACATTACTTATGGAGTTGGAGCTCCAATTTCTGGAGCATTGCCAGGGGCACTACCTGGGGCGGTTGTTCCTGGTGCATCAATGAACATGGGTCCTATGGCATATCATATGCCTCCAACAACCGCTCAAAGATAATTAAAATGTACAAAAGGCAGAACACTATTTGGTCGTTGTAATGCCTGGTCTATAGGTTGTCTAAAGCCTGAATAAGGTTTTGCATATTTGTAAGCACCAGTAGTCCCAACTCATTCATTTGTTATGAATAAGCAATAGGGAAGGGAACTGCATGCATCTGTATAGCCCGCAGCTATTAAATGGCAGAGTACAGTAGGACAATGTTACTAGTTCCTAGTGATAGAAGTAGCCCAGTTCTGGTTTCTCTTTTCATTAACCAAAAACTGTAAAGAACATGTTTTGATAATGCCAGTATGCATGTGGTTGGCTCATGAAAATTGATGTCATTCATTTTTATGTACTCATCAATTTGGTCTGTTTCTGTTCATCCTCCGACACCTTCACGTAAGGAATTAAAGTTGCAACTCCGATCGTAGTATGACCAGTATATCTATATATATAGAATTATATATTAGACTAAGCCAAATGCTTAGCAAGTCATGTTATACAAAAGTATATATACATATAGAATTATATATCAGACTAAGCCAAATGCTTAGCAAGTCATGTTATACAAAGCCATACGGTCCACAGTACACGGTAGCCATAAAACCAACATAACACAAGCTCTGAGGAATAGGGACAGAAAATAAGAAAGCAACAGTGTTAACAGGCTCAGACACCAGCAGTTGAAAATCCAAGACTTACTCAAGGTAAGTTCCAACTAACTTTTCAACAGAATGTCATCGCAAGTTTTAGTGACCATTAAGACTTCCCTGATCCAACAAGTGGTTTTATCAATAAAAACATATTTAAGCACACTTTCCTTTCACAAGGCATAAATGTAGCAGATAAAAGGAGCTTCTAAATAACCTCCGTACTCTTTTTGCAAGCAACATTTGGATTATTACTTTAATGGAAACTAACCCTACACTTGTAGGAAAGCATAAGTCAGACTACTTCACCTTACTCCAACAGAGTTATTAACATCTCTAAACCATAAGAAATTTTTTAACAAACTTTCTACTTTCTTAATAATCTTCTGGGGAAAAATTAATTGAGAACTCCAATGGATGTGCAAATTAGGGAGTACAGAGGAGATAAGTTGTACTCGAACAACATAATAAGAGAGAAAGCGATTTTGCAAACTAGAGATTCTCTTCCTAACTAATTCTATGAAAGGGAGATAGTCCCTGAAAGTTGGCTTTTTTGTAGTGATAGGCAAGCCAAGGTATTAGAAAGAAGCTTCTGGAACCTAAAAACTTACAATAGCACTAAGTTTGGAAATATTTTGCACAGTAGCAAAAATATAAAGAGTGCTCTTATCAGGATTATGTTTCAGTCTTGGAAAAAGATTTAAAGATGACACTAACAACTTAAGAGAATACTGGTCAGCTCCATAAAAAAAAGCAAAAAGTCACCAACAAAATCTAAGTTAAAGATCCTAAATTGCTTCATTTATAATGGAAGTTGAAGGAATTTGAAGTCTCAATCTTGTGAGAACTTTCATAGTCATATTGAAGAGGTAAGGAATAGGGGATCCCTTCATCCTTTAGCTCCATTAAAAAGAAGAGTTGATTCGTTATTAACTAAAACACTAAATGAAGTGGAAGAGATATAAGCTTTTATCCATTCTATAAGGAGTTTTAGAACAGCAAAAGCATAGAGGCTATTGAAGTGAAATTCCAATCTAATCTATTGAAAGCTTTGTAAAAGTTGATCTTTAGAGAGCAACTCTTAATTGAAGTTTTAATATTATAATCCTTGAAGAATTCTTGAGCAAGAATAATACTATCACTAATCATAAATCCTTGTACAAAAGCACTTTAACATAAGTTAATAAGGGGCTTCAAGTATGTTTTCAATCTCTAAGCCGACAATTTTGCAATCACCTTATAAATGGTGTTACAACATAAAATTGGTCAGAAGTCATATAAGGACTTAGGATTATTCTTCTTAGGCATAAGGCAAATACAAGTTTTGTTAAACTCTCTGAGAATTTTCTTGCTCTTGAAGAACTCTTGATTGTTTCCACCAAAGTCACTTGTTAAATGTCAGGTGCTTTGAAAAAAAAATTAGAGCATTGAACCCATCAGAATCAGGATATTTATGGGGGTTGAGGCTAAAGAGGTGACTTGTTATCCATGGAGGAGAAAGGTCTGGTTAGATAATATGATTTTACAACACCTAAGCTATGTAAGTGAAATTCCTTGCCTCATGTATATAAGATTCACACTAGCCAGGTTCACCAAGTAGGGATTTAAAATAATTAAATGTGAGAACTTTGATAGGTTCCTAATCCATGCTTATGTTCCTATCATGATCGAAAAGGGAGTTAATTATGTTGCGATTCCTACAAGACAAAGTTGAGATATAAAAAAAATGTTGTGTTGGTATCACCATCCTTTTTTTTTTTGACATTGGTATCACCATTCTTAAGCCAAAGGATCCTCACCTTTTGCTTCAGTAATGAATTGTGTATTGATAGTGCATGAGAGTAATCATTAAAAGTAGATTGATATTGATCCCTCAGCCAATTATTTAAAGGGTCTTTATAACATTCAACTTGCCAATATTTTAACGTCTCTTTAAAAATCTTAATTTTAACGTCGAGCTCAGGCTCAAGCAACTAATCGAAAGTCTTAAAATGTTTAAATAAAATGACGTTATTTTTAATTTTTAAATTAAAAATTAATCAGATCAGGAGTTTGACAATAAAAGGCATGAGCCTGATTCGACCCATTACTAAGATTGCAACTTGCTGTCAGGATAGAGTCTTCTATTAATAGCTTTAAGCTCTTCCATAATGGCTTTTAACTTAAGTATTAGCTAAAGCCTTTGTAACCTACAACCTCCTTCTTTAAACATGTTCTCACTACCAATTCATAGTCATTTTCCTTAAAGTGAAAGGAGGCTTTAATAAAAGGTATATTTCCAAGGTGAAGCACCCCAACATGTGAGTGATCAGAACATAAGGGAGCTCCAAAATAGGCAAATTAACTAGAAAATTACTCAGCCACAAGTTATTTACTCGAGCCCTATTCAACTTTCTCTTGAAAAACCAATGACCATATTGTTTAATGCTCCACTTGAAGAGCTAATCCATACAATTTAAATCTAAGACCCCCAATCGATCAACAACTAGACTAAGCTCTCCAGTGAGAGATTTCTAAGTTTCCCTGCCACCTTCCATCTCATAAAGGTATAGAATACAATTTAAATTGCCAATCAATAGCTAAAGAATTTGAATCTCAACATGTAATAACCTCAATTCATTCCATAGTTGAGTCCTTTGGAAAGAGAAATTTGCTACATAAATGATAGAGACTATGATGGTGAGGAGCACTAAGCTAAAACTATGAAAGGTGACTCATTTGATCATCATGAATAAACAAGACACCTGAATTAATTCAAGTTAGTAGGTGACTAAAATCTACCCATTATAATGGTTTAAGAGGTTTGAAAAACCCTCCACTTATTGCTATATAAAAGCAAGATATCATTAAGCTTATTCCATTTTATTATGGTTTCCAAAATACTTAATAAAAAAAATGAAAAAACAAAATCCTTAACTGCTTGTTTGAGAGGACTATTGAGTCTTTCAAACTATAAAAGACATCAAGTTAAGATAGCAAGACAGTATCTAGTTGTAGCTTCCTCTTTCTAGGCTTCTTTTCTAACTTCCTCTTAGTACCATCAGAAGATTCCAATGTGAAGCCTTCATTAGATAGGTTAGATTTGTTCCCAAATTCTAATGGTGAAGGTTAGAGGGAAAATCCTCTTAGAGATTCTGATCTAACTCAACTGATTTTAGTGGATCATATATATTTCCTAATTCTAAATTTTCAATGCTATTAACTTGTTTGATATTAATAGGTAAGGATTTAGTTTCCTTTCATAGAGAAGTAGAGAATTTACCATCCATATTATCAATCCCTTGACCCTTGAAAGCTATCTCTCCATTGGAACTAAAGCCATCTGAAGCTACTTGAACGTATTAAATAATTCAATTTTCCTTATAATGGAATATAGTGTCCTCCTACATTCCTATTAGCTATGTACATTCACTAGTTCTAAGCAATTTTCCAGTAGGCTTCTAATGCTTGCGGTCTTTAGAAGGTTTTCAAGTATAGAAAAGTTGAATTTCAAAGGTGATTACCTCTCCATACTCTGAGAAACTCATTATAATAAGTGTGTCTAAAAGTGCAGCATCCCTTTTCACCTCTAAACATACTCTTACGCATATGATTCTGTCAAGCTTCATAGTTTGCGAATTAAGAATAAGCGATCTTCCTAAAGCACTAGCCAGGTATCTCAACCCAGAGATTGTCCAATATTCCAATGAAATATTGCATAAATTAACCCACAATGGAATTAAATCAACACA
>JANZLX010000211.1:6628692-6647618 GCA_025531955.1 Erythroxylum orinocense | reverse complement strand
TCGGTCGAACCGGTGTGACGTCATAATTATGCAATAATTATATTTAATTATATATAATATTAATAATATTTAAAAAATACAAAAAAATAAAAAATAAAAATATATTAAACAAGTGATCGGATCGGACGAACTAGATCAGTTCGATCGGTTATTACTAGTTTAATTGAGAACCGATTTTTAAGAGTGAACTAGATCGAATAACTAACCGATCGAATTGACCGATCCGATTTAATTTTCTAAACATAAGTGAGCAGTAAAAAGCGAGTTAATAAAGCTACCCATATCCACATAATAAATAGCTACCCGTATCCACATAATAAATAGCTGGGATTAAATGAAACAAGACAGGACACAGACAATGGACGAAGGATCCGTCCCATCTAATATAGCAACGCCAGTAGCACAGAATAAGATTCTCTGTCCAATTTTATGGTGTCTTATTGTGTCCAATAAATCTCAGCCATTCATTTATGTGGATCCTACGTGAGCTCTATATAAATAAACGCAGGGTCTGTATAAATAAATAACTGAGATTCACTGGATATAATAAGACACCATAAAAATTGGACAGAGGATCTGAATTCTCGTTGCACACCATTACTCAGTACGGTGGGCAGTGAAAAGCGAGTCAATACAGCTACCCACAGCCTTATCTCCAACCTTCTCCCACTCACACATAAAACTTCACCTCACCACACACCCAAAAACTCTCTACTTCTTCCACCAAATTCAATCTCTACACTTCTAAAATTCTAATCTTTATTCATGGGTTTGATCCATTTTTAGCTTTATATTAGTGGGTTTCTCTTTGTTCATCAAATGGGGATGCTTACTCCAGTTCTTTCTTCTACGTCCTCCTCCTCCTCATCTCTCAGTTGTCTCTTCTATTCTTCAACCTCCACTGATCACATCACCAAATTCCCATTACCAAGCAGCGTCAAATTCTTTTCCGTCAAACAAAAGCCTCTTGTGATGCGAACATCAGCCTCCTCCGTTTCAATCGAGAAGGAGACCCCGGAGACGGAGCGACCCCCAACATTTCTCCGTCAGGAATCTGAAAATGGCGCCGGAGATGTGAGGGCCAGGTTTGAGAAGATGATAAGAGACGCTCAGGATAGCGTATGTGAGGCCATTGAGGCAGTTGATAAAGGGTCTAAGTTCAAGGAGGATGTTTGGTCAAGACCTGGTGGTGGTGGAGGTATTAGCAGGGTTTTACAAGACGGGGACGTTTGGGAGAAGGCTGGTGTTAATGTCTCGGTCGTCTACGGTGTTATGCCTCCTGAGGCTTACCGTGCTGCCAAGGCTGCTTCCGGCGATCAGAAGCCCGGTCCCGTCCCCTTCTTTGCAGCTGGGATCAGCTCTGTAATTTCTTTTTTCTTACTATTCATATTCCTAAGTATCTTTTACATTGTGAACAATCATAAGAAGTTTGCCCTTTATGTTGTTTCTTAGGTGCTGCATCCTAAGAATCCTTTTGCACCAACGTTGCATTTCAATTATAGGTACTTTGAGACTGATGCTCCCAAAGGTATATTTTCAAATCGCTTTTTACTTCTTATAAGCTACAATGCAGAAGGCATATGATTATTTCATATGATATTGACTATCTTGACACTTTCACTCGATCTCGCAATTTATGAACTACTATTGGTTGTGTTTTCTTCGCGGCCATCTTGTGAAGCGTAAGCTAGCTTATAAATATTGAGACGTGCGCTATTTTCATTTATAGAAACATACATTGGTTTTCCTGCCTATCTGCTGGACTTTAGATGTATATTAGAACTAAATTGACCATCCAAACCTGCAGCGAGGATATGTCTGCTATACTGCGTCTATAATAATAACTTCAAACTAGTACTCTAGCATCTTTAAAAGATGTATAACTTTTTGTTAATGATTCTTCCAGTCAAGTGTGTATGTTGTGACCTCCAAATACATATATCATTGCTCAAGTGTGTATGTTGTATCCTCTAAACACACATATCATTGCTTGCTATGTTCTTTTGATCTGTTAGTCTTTTCTTTTAGACTCTAATGAATGATAATATTGACATTTCTAAAGGGCTATCTAAGCTTTCTTTGTAAGAGTTATTAAACAAGTATATAAACTTTATTATTTTCTAGCTGCTGGCTACTATATGAAAGCATATAATCCTTTAGCTGCTTACATCATAGAATGAGTAACATCATAAAAGATTATCTCTAAAAGAAGTTGTGCTCATACGAACTCCATTCAATCATATTTGTGCTTCTATGACTTGAAAAAGGAGTATTTGAATGTAAATTATTGTCATTGTGATATCCAGATGCTCCTGGAGCGCCTAAGCAATGGTGGTTTGGTGGTGGGACCGATTTCACTCCTGCTTACATCTTCGAGGATGATGTGAAGCATTTCCATTCGGTAAATGCTGATAATATCTTTATTTCAAACATGGATTTTGTTTATTGTCATGTGTAGCACAATCAGAGGGAGAGTAGGGTGATGGAGGATAAAATCACCATTTTAAATGAATTTCTCCTGACAGTTGATATGTTAAAGAAAATTCCACGCTCCTAACGTTTGATTTGTTCATTATACAATCATTTGGTTAGTTTAGGCGGAAAAAACATGAAAATAAAAGTCTGAAAGTGCTTTTGCACTCCTGTGCGTTGGGGGGTTTCTTTAAAATATTGTGAAATCATTTACTCCTGCTAATCCAAATTTGTTTGTTTTGCAGATTCAAAAGCGAGCATGTGACAAGTTTGATTCTTCATTTTATCCCCGGTTTAAAAAATGGTGTGATGACTATTTCTATATTAAGGTAGGCTTTTTAGTCAGTACCAGAAAATATTAATGAAACAAAGGAAGAATGGACAAGGTGTTCTTGTTAGACATGGTATTATACATAAAGGACTATGCATTAAAATTTTCAATCTGGAATTATATCATGGCAACATACATTTGTTTGCATGTTTACCTGGTATTTCAACTGAAGAAAACTCAATCTTAGGGGCAAGAAAAACTTGTGCCAGCTGATGCTTTATGTGCTTCTCAGTTTCTTCTTTTGATTTATTCATGGTTTTCATTGCAAAGGCATTTAATATGATTGTTAAATTACAAATGAGCGTAAGAGGGATAACAATCAGTTGTCAAAAGCTAATTGATGCCCTACACAGTTTGTATGTAACTGGAGTTGACATGGTTGACCTAGTTTCTTGTTAATTTTATTAAATACGTTTGTTAGTCTTCTTTGGGTTGAGCATTTCTTCTTGTTTCACCTAGATTCTGATTAGGTTTTGGACCACTAAGCATGTTACATTGTTTTTCTGACATTTAAACTGCACATATACTTGTGAAATTCCAAAAAAGGTACTGTTAAACTAACTTATCTGAACACTTGCCTGATTGAGTAATCTAAAATGGCATAGGATGGACTTGGTCTTGCTAGGCTGACTTTTTTTCTTTTTTCTTTTTTCCTTTGGGAACCATACCTACTGATAACTTCAATCAGGATTAAACCTTAAAATATCCTTTGCTGAACTCCCAAGTTATCTTATCTACATAAGGGTTGATTTCTTGTTTCTAGGAAAAGGTTTGCTCATTGATGCTTAACCAGAGTGTATAAATGTACTTTTCGAGCATTTTTTATGAAAGGGAATAGTGGATTGAACGAAGATTTACTCAATCCATCCTTTAATGATTGTCTTGATGTTGCCAGTGTTGTGCAAAATCTGGAGCTATTTTATCTTGGAACTCTGTTGACTTTTAATGCTTTTTGCAGCATCGAGGTGAGAGACGAGGACTTGGAGGAATATTTTTTGATGATCTAAATGATTATGATCAGGAGATGCTTCTTTCATTTGCCACTGGTATTTGCTCCATGATACTGGTGTTTCTTTTTGGTTACATGCAAAGCTCCAAGTTCAAATGGTTACTAATTTGCCTGCGTGCATAAAATTTGTTGCATTGTAGAGTGTGCAAACTCTGTGATACCTGCATACATTCCCATCATAGAGAGAAGGAAAGATACGCCTTTTAACGATAAGCACAAAGCATGGCAGCAGTTGCGTCGGGGGCGCTATGTGGAATTCAACTTGGTACCAAAATGATCAGTCATCTTTGGATAATCGAAACAGATACATTAATAAGTCTTGGCATTGTGGTTTTGAAATATGCTGGCTCTTATCATTTTTCTTTTGTCAATGCAAGGTGTATGATCGTGGCACAACATTTGGGCTGAAAACAGGGGGTCGAATTGAAAGTATTCTTGTTTCTTTGCCATTAACTGCACGATGGGAATATGACCATGTAGGTTCACAATAACACTGCACAAGAATACTCATGCTAAATTAATGTATAGAAGAAAGTGGTGATCTAACAGTGGGAGATTGTTTTCTTGCTTCCAATGCAGAAACCTGAAGAGGGAAGTGAAGAGTGGAAGTTGTTGGATGCCTGCATGAATCCCAAAGAATGGATTTAATGCCTTTGAAACTGATTTCCTTCTTTTTTATCAACCTCTGTATTTTGTAATGCTCATTGCATATTGTTTGACAAGTCTTTTTGTAGTTGGGAGTTCAAGTCTGCGTAGTCTGTTGTGATCTATGACCGGGAACAGCGGATGAGATTCTTTGTTGTAAATCCTGTGTAGTCAGACACCAGTCCTTTGTAATTGTTCCTTAGAAAACGGAATTTGCAGCGAGATATGTTTGTTTTATGGAATATGCTCGTTTAAGTTGAATTAAAGGGTGCATTAACATTACAGCATGCATCATGTCAATTGTTTGATGGTAAAAGCATATTGCTATATCATATTACTCATGAACAGTGCCGTTACTAGCTGCGAGTGCTAACATCCCATAGCCGAGAGGCAACTTAAGAAATTTGAGGATGCTTGTTTTCAGACCTAATAAACATGGTTGAAATAATATTCTTCAATATCTTGTCAGGGATAATTTGCTATAGTTGGCAATACTACACAATCTTGAAGGAAGAAGGGGCACAAAACTAGCATACATACAACAAAACAAAGTTCAACCCGCCGGCTGTCTTGACAATGACAAATAAACATTTAGATGTATAATCTAATAAAAATGTATAATTACAACTGTGTCAGGTACTAGTCATATGTGTAATTGGGTACAATTATTACTCCTCCACTTTGTGTTCAACATGTGAGTGAATGAAACAACTCTTATGAGCTGTATACAATAAAAATCTTGAGGTAAATTAGTTAGTGTCAAAGTTCGCTGCTTCAATGGTTTCAGTCAAGATTTCTTGCAACAAGTAAGCACGCAATCATCCAGAAACTGACTGAGCTGAGTAGTATAGAGTTTTGGGTCATTTCTAAAATGATCGACATGAGGCGTGGACACGAAGTTGCAAGCCCTCACCTCAAGTCCAGCCTTCCGCTGTTCACTGATGAATGATTCTACTGATCCAGCAGGAATGACTCTATCAGCGGAGCTATAAATATATAGCTGTGGACAACTTGGTTGCCTTGATGATAAAACGCTTAGCACATCAGAAAGCCGCCTGAAATGTGTAAACGTAATCTTCAGTTAAAAATCAAAATACCGCTAAGAATTATGCTAATGACATGAAGGATTTATCCAAGTTTTGGTTTGGAATTTCTCCATCAACATTAAGTATACATTACCTATTCACAGTAGGAAGATTCAATATGACTTCAAAGAACTTCTTAAGGACGACTAGCAAAGCTGCTTCCGTTACTGCAGGTTTAGGTTCCACAGTTGTTCTGGTGCCAAGCGATAGTTCCACATTGGAGTCAACTGATTTCACATGCACCTTTGTAGCAACACTATTCTTTTTCAGAAAAGCAGCACTGAAACCTGAAGCCCAGACCTGACAAATGGCATCACGGTCATTAGAATTAGAAAGCCCGAAGAAAATAGAATAAGAGGGAAAAAAACTATACATCATCAGATAACAATAATAAGCAATAACATTATCAGTTAAAGCAAAAATAGTCATCAAATACTATCTTCATAGTAAAATGGTGCGTTACATGTCAGACTCCGCAGATGTTGGCTAGATGGCAACAGGGTATTTTTCAAATAAAAGCTTAGCCAAATAATGAAAGCAAGTTCAGAATCAATGATCTAGTGACACATAAAGCTCAATACCTGAATGAATCAATCTATATAGATGACGCCTGGATCAAAAACCTGGTAAATCTAAGACTTAAACATTTCTATGCCAGCTGTCAACCATAAAACTTGGACGAGTTATGTGAGAACTAAGAAAATGTGGAAGGGGCGCTTCAGATGGTTTGATCACATTCAATGTTGGTCTTTGGATATCCCTAATTATAGGAATGTTGAAATATAAATTTGAAAAGAAGAAAAAGAGAAGATGGGGGATAATGTTCCAAGTTACCTTCCAACAATTAGTTTCAAATCAACGAATAGACATATTTTATGCACAAGTTATTGAACCAGTAGACAATTTCTTAACCCTTCTTAATAATTTTTATGTTATTACCTGAGGGTCAGGAGCAGCAACAGGTGCAGAATCCACTATGCAACCTTTGATACTTCCCACTAAAGAAGGATCCTGCTGCTGGAGCTTCTCCAATATAACTCCATATCTGAGACAATCATAAATCGGACCACAATCAACGTACAATCTACTTACAAAAAACAGATAAGAAAGCTTGCTGTTCTCGCTGCGTCTAAATAATATTTATTCAAGTACCAGGGAGAGATACAGCGAGATAGAGATAGCAAGGAAACTTACGTTAACCATCCAGTGTTGCTGAAAGTGTGAAAAACCAACTTCTTTCCGTGCTCTTCTTCCATCCAATCAGTCAAATGGTTTACAAGCAATTCTATGTCTTGCTCAGCTTTCCCACCAACTTGGTAACTAAGAATCTCGGCAATTGGAAAAGTAAAGGTAATGGCATGAAACCCTCTTGAGGTATACCATTCAGCATATTTCTTTAGATGTTTCTGCTTCGATCCTAGCCATCCTAGTAAAACCACTACAGTCCTAGACTTTTCCGACGAACAATTAGAGGCGCCAGTAATGTCAATTGCATTTGGCTCAGGCAGATGCCATCTGTACAACACATCTGGTGAAGAAGCCGCAATATTATGCTTAAATGCAATAGAATTTGGCCCTTTGGCCAACTCTGCAGACTGATATGAATTGATTAGAAGAGGCGAGGAAGCAACAAAAGAACCTAAAGGAGTGGTAGCAAAACATGGGCTCCTTATAGCAAATGGGAAATTGACATCAGGAACGGGTACACGGACTCTAGTAACGAATGACAAATTTGCCAGCTGGGAAACCGATATGTGAGAAACCCATGAAAAGTGTGGTTCTTGAACCGAATTAGACGATGAAGAATGTGAATGTTCAGAGGTGGAACAACCGTCTAATGATCGAAGAGACTGTAGCTTTTCAGAAAAGTCGGCAGAAAGAGAAGCAACGGTAACTGCGGCAGCAGCAACTACAGGTCGTTGAAGGATTCCAGACAAGGAACCCATGGTGGAGGTACAAGAAGAGAATCTATCATAAGAAGATATAAATATAGATATAGGAAATCCGGTGACGAACGAGATGGCCCAAAATCAAAGGAAAAAATCACTTGCAATGAATATGAAAACAAGTTTCAAAAGAGGACCAATTGATAAGACCAAGAATATGAAACGGGTTGGCTTTTGTTTCTTCAAATATAAAAGGGAACGTGGAAAATATAAAGCTCCACGCGAGAAACAGGGAAGCAAGGGTTGGAGGAATATTCCATAGGCTATAAGAATATAGTACCAGAGAAAGTCGGGCTGTCAAACTTCCCTCCAATTTGACAGCCCGATCAACCGACCAGGAAGCTTCTTCCTTCAGGCGAAAACAACCGCGTTACCTACCAATATCAACCGTCAAATCCACGTTAAGCCCTCAAAAGGGGAAATTTTATCAATAAAATATAACTTGAACACGTGAAGGATTAGAAAAAGCAAAAGAGAAATCAAAAGTAAAGTAAAAATGTGGTCTTTGTTTTAGGGTTAACGTGGTGAGGGTGATCGATGTGCACATTGTGGGTTTCTCCGATACTCTCGGAGGCCCACTTCGCGTCAAGCAATGAAAGTCTATTAACCGAAACCACGAATTTATTAAGCAACACGACAGACACAAACGCAACGTAAGCCACTAACAAAATTATTTTTTTATAAAAAAAAACTTATGCTACCATGAAACGAGAAATTTTGCTTACAAATGAGTCAAAACTCAGTTAGTTACGAAGCACTCAATTTTGATTCAATTCCACCGAAAAGGCAAAAATCCAAAATGCCCAATGTGTACCGTTCATCAAATCGAATTTCTTGGAATTGGGAAATAGAAAAATGAATGAGTACTAGAGGAGGAAAAGATGGGTATATCTGCATATATTCACTCAATCAAAATCCTCTTCTTGGCTCGAAACAATCCGCATAAACTCAAGAGATAATGAAAAGAAACCGAACAAGGAGAACTAACCAATGACCAGAAAAGCAACGGAAAATGCAGATTGCAATGCACGAAGCTGTTTATTCTTTCTTCTTTCTCGGTTTCTAAAGATGAAACAAACTTTGAGAGAGAAAATGTGGAAGACAAAGAAAAAGGGGATGAAGGGGCTGGTGGGAAGTGGTATTTTAATATTTATTTTTAGGTTTTAATCGGTTTGTTTGTTGGTACGAAGAATATTTATTTAATAAATAAATGCAAAAATGGAAGGTGCGTTGTGTGGATGTGAGTGCCTACGCTTTCTTCCTTATTTATTCTTTTTTGTTTTTTAAATAAATAAGAGAATAATGTGAAACATATATCGATTTTTCGATTAAGTTCGACTGGTTTAATTTAATTGTAAAAATTTTGAATTATTCAGTTTTTTAGTTTAATTTTTAATTTTTTGTTCGATTAATTTTAATAATTTTTGTTTCTAAAAACTTATTAATTTATTAATTAATCAAACAATTTTTGTAAATTAATAAATTTTTATAAATCAATTAATTTTTATTTAATAATTTCTTTTTTAACTAATTTATAAATTTTTAATAAATAAAAATAATTTCTTTTAATCATATTTTAAATTATTTAATTTTATTTAATTTTTAATAAGAAGAAAACAAAAAATTGATATTTTTATAATTTTGTTGCAGTTATTTTATTTTTAAAAATAAAAAAGTTAACTTAGAATGAACAAGGCTGCTGCGTGGATACACGAGAAAAGCTCATAATGTACGCAACATTTTCTTTGTATTTGTATAAAGAGGTTATTTTCATGATTTGAAGTTGTGACTTTTTGATCATAAAGGGCAACTTTTCGAGACTTAGTTTGAAACTAAATGCATTTCAATAACTTGTTTTCATTTTTTTTACAATCACACACACAAAACAATCAATTCCTATAACTTTAATTTTTCACACTTTATTTGTTTAATTTAAAATCAAGTTATTTTCAATTTTTATTACTTGTAATTATACACGAAACTGTTGACTTGAAATTAAGATTGATGTCTTGGTGGTCCAAGTCAAGAACATGAACAATAAAATAAATAATAAACTATATTTGTAATAAATTAAAATTTTATATAACTAATTGATATATTTATAATTCTCATTAATATTACAACTTTACAAGCTTGAGTTAATATTCATACTCCAATTATAATTTATCCTTATATTCGATATATTTTAAAGTTTTTACGTTTTACCTGTTCAGTTTGGTATGAAAATTAATACTTGCTAGAGTTAGAATTTAGAAGTGCAGCTTTTGGGTGTGGTCAGGGCATGTTCGTGGCTGACTCTGGCTTATTGGGCCTCGAATGGATCCATGTCATCTGTAGGTCAGTTTGTATGATTTCCCAGTTTGATATTGCCAACATAATAGTTGCTGTTCTCAATTTCCTGAAAAGTAACAAGAAGGGAGTTAAAACCATCACAAACTTGCTTTCATCAGTTGCATCAGTGATCTAAAAGAAGATTTTCGATTTTCGATTTCCCTTAGTCAATTTAACGTTGGACCATCCTCTTGCCTCAACTTACTTTCCTTGGCCAGCTTATCAGATACATTGATGCGTTTTTTACCAGCAAAGGAACTGGGAATATGCAGCAAAAGAATGCATTTTCAGTTTCAAATCCATTCCAGAAGAAGCAAATTTAGAACCTATCCACAAGTTCACTACCCTATCTGTAAGATTTAGCTGGCTCACCAAATCTCTCTTGGACGACTCCTACTAAAATCCAATAATTGGATATCATGTAATTGATGAAGTATTAGGCATTTATACAACCATAGATGAGAAGCAACTGATTACTTGATATACACACTGGGTGAATAGATAAGAAATATTTACATCTGGCTTTGGCTTCCTACTTTCTGCACCTGTGAACAAAAACTCTGGGCTTTCAAAACCACAAAAAATGTAACCATCCAAAAATACGATTCCAAATTAAGCCGCAGCATAGCTAGAAACTACAAGAGCAGCCACTAGTTTCCTCCATTCCTTTAGGTGATCAGAAATTTTGTTCTGCTCCCTCAAAATTTGTACTGTATAAGCCTTACCAGAATATGTCCTAGAGCTTAAAGAGATATTTTAGATCTTCCACAGTAAGGCGAGCACCAGCACCCCCATTATGATCTTCACCAAAAGCTGAAGCAACCATTTTTCTCTTCTCTTCCTGCATAATAATGGTAATGAAGTAACTTCCACCAAGTTAAATAGTCATTACTGGAAGTTGAGCATCAGACATCAATTCCAGAATTATCATAATCTTTTTACTATAACAATCCACCACATTATTTGGCTTTGGCATGAATATACCAAAGGAGCCTAAACATATCCAAACTAGTCTACACTAAGGATTATTCTGCAAGACAAATATTTCATATAATAGCATCTGTTGCTAGAATATTTGTTTTCAGATGCAGTTCAAGATTAAGCAAAACAAACTTGAGATACTCCCAAATCATGAATTACTTAATTGATTTTGCTAAGAAAACTTTGACTATTGCCTTTAACTGTAGAGGAAAATTTCATCTCTTGTGAAATTTGTTCAGCAGAAAATTGAACATTCGGAATCTTGTTTTCTTTCTGCTAATGTGTGTCAATGTCCAACATAGAGGTAAAATTCTTCTCGTAGGAAATTTGTTGACCTGAAAAATTAAACATTGGGAATCTTGTTTTCTTTCTGTTAATGTGTTAATATTCCATATCAACCAGGAGCAAGAGCCTAACAAGGCTAGTAAAGCGTGAACAACCTTCCTCCCCTTAAGGTACCTTTCCATGTAGAGTTGGACTAAGTTTTGTCACGGTATCAAAGCCAGGTTTTTACGTTGGGACCTTTGGGTTATAGGCTGTTATAGGCCCACCATACTTCAGGAGAGGAGGATTGCCCAAGCCTTTTAAGGCTTATCGGGCTGTTTTGGCCATCAATGTGGGATATCATCATACTTAAGAACATCTAGGAACTTTCATATTGAAGCCAATCCTGAAATTAGCTTCAATGGTCAACTCTTACAGTAGCAGGCTACATGCCATCTCTTTCCACTAATTGAGCACAGTAAAGGAAAAGAAAGTGAAAGAAGTGATAGACTTAGTTTAAGCGGTTGTTGGTTCAGATAGCTACTTTCAGGAGATGAACTGAAATTTCTGTATTTCTGATACCTCTCACACCCAATAGCATCCTACTTCAAACTGGCTACTAATCAAAGTTCAAATCAGATGATAAAAAAAGGAAGAAGCCAAGCATCTGTTATGAAAGCAGTAACCAGCACAAAAGTGCAGAATGATACCTGAAGAGCTAAGATTCTATCTTCCACGGTATCTTTAATAGTCAATCGAGTTACATTAACTGGACGAGTTTGTCCAATTCTGTGTGCTCGATCAACAGCCTGATCTTCAGTAGTTGGATTCCACCAAAGGTCTAAAAGGATAACATGACATGCAGAAGCCATATTCAAACCCAGGTTTCCAGCCTTGAGAGACATCAACATTACAATAACCTGAAAAATATTTCATTATTCAGTGGTTGGAGCAATTAAATAATTAACTTTATTGGCAAGTTATCAATTTTGACAAGAGAGGTTGGAGCAATTCAATAATTAACTTTATTGACATGTTATCAATTTTGAAACAGCCATGACCTGCTGCAATGAATATGGTCTGTCGAGAGTTCTTTTATGTAATAAATTTGGCACAGCAGTTTTTGCATTTTTAAACAGACTTCACTAATACTGGCTTACCATTTCACAATCAAACAAAGTAATCAACTCAAGGAACTGGTTATGAAAATTCCACAAGAGACAAACCTCAGGGTCACTGTTGAACTCCTTAACAGCCTTATCCCTTGAACCCAAAGTCATTCTCCCATCAAGCCTCCTGTATTGTATACAATAGTTCTTCAATGAAGTTTGAACCAAGTCCAACATGTTGGTCCACTGGGAGAAAATAATTGTTTTTATTGGTCCTTCGCTGGGTATGTTAGAGCATGTTGTTGAGGTCTCATTGCATTCAGTGAACCCATTTTGATCTGAAACTGAACACTGCACTCTGGAAAGTGTTTGAAGAATCTCAAGAACAGCTTTGATCTTTGATGAACAATACTCACTCTGGAGGACTATCGATTTCTCCTCAAGATTTGAATAACCGGAACTAATGTCAAAGTTAGCAGATATGCAACTTCTAAGAGTGGCTTCAGAGAAGACAATATCTGAACCAAGTTGCTCCTTGCAATTCGGAGCTGGGCACATGTTATCATCCCCTGTCAAGTATTCTGATACACATTGATAGCAGAAAACGTGGCCACACATGGTAACTACTGGGTCCTCAGGTGGATCCTGTAAAAGCATTCAATATATAAAATTCCATAAGATAGTCATGAACTGCTACATCTTTATACTGATTGTTTACACTAGCAAATATGGACAGCTTCCCAATCCATGCACGCATATATGCACACTTCAAACATTGCATGGACGGAAAAATACATCATACAATCAAGCAGTAGCAGTGCAGAGACATTCTTGAGAAGAACCATCCAGGAACCTTATTTGAAAGGCCCAAAGAAGCACAAAAACTGGAATAAAATATGCAAAAATAGAAACATTCCAGACACAAAGGATATACAGAAAGGACATGCAGAACCCAGTCAGTAGATGTAAATGATAGAAGCGAGGCATGGGGAAATTTTAATCGTAGAGTAATTGGCATGTTGCCAAATTTCTTAGGAGTTGAACCAAAAGTGAGCTTAAATTACTAAAATGTAGCAAATGTAGGAGGGAGGGAGTATGAATGTGGCAATCATTGGTGATAAACAAAATCATGTTAAATAGGATTACCAAAAGAATCAAACCAAATCTAACAAGGCCATGCTAGGTACTTTTATCAGGATTACCAGAAGAATCAAACCAAATGTAACAAGAACATGCTAGGAACTTCTATTACTCAAGTCAAGGTAATTTGCACAACATTGTCAAACAGTTCTACTCAATGAAAGTAATGATAGTTCTTACTAGTAGGCCAGGCACTTCCTTTTTAAAAGAAAGAAATGAATGCTACCACACTCTCATTCTCTAAAACTATAACAGCAAAACATTTATTCATCAGAAAAAACGTCCAAAATCCCACAAGAGTATAATTCAACTTTCCAACCCCATACTGAGTCATACTAAATTCAATATGATTCAACTTTCCAACCCCATACTGAGCCATACTACATTCAATTCTACATGACCCATCAAATGAAAAGAAAAAGGACAAAAACAAAGCATTAGATCATCTGGGTAGATCAATGGCACTTGAGATTCAATGACATTCAATGAAAAGGAGTATCATTAATGTAAAACCCAACAATGGAATTCAATGGCAATTACTTCATGGTAGAAGCACAAACAAAAATCTCAACAAGTTCATCCATGATGAATCAACATATAAACTTTATGAAAAACTCACATTGCACATACGACAGATTGCCATTGAAGTGGCTAACTGATTCAGTAAGTTCAAAACCATATCCCTTGGGAGTTGTTTCGCCATTTCAGTAGATTCTTTTCCAAATGACTCAGAACTAACACCTTTCACAAGAATTGGGTGGTCACAAGCCTGACGAAGGCGCAAAAGCATCAAAAGAATGTTGGCATAATTTTGATTCACTGTGCCAGCAGCAGCATATGCCTAGACGTTACATATAAAAAATTTGAGACATAATATTCGTCACAAAGAATATTTGGAAAAGATAATATGCAACAAGGAATCATTCTGAAAGTGAAGCTAAACTACAGCATTATTGGGAAAGATTTCAAGGTCAATCATTTGAATAAAGATGTCAGTCTAGCTCCATGAAAAATTGCAACTGTCCAAAAGAATCACCAGTTCTTGTGGGAAAAAAATAGAAAAAGATTTTCATAAGATGTGCTTCGTTTCTCACTCAGATTGTGCAAAAATTCCATCTAAACATTTCTTTTTTTTCTTTTTTCCAGAAACATTTGTGTCAATCAACCAATTGCCAGTCTAACCAAATAAGAAAATAAGAGAAAAACCATCAGGAATAGATATCTAGATGGAGAACCGTTTCTCCATTTTGGAGACCTTGTTGCCAATTCCAGATTCACATAAGAGAAGTGTAGCATGAATATATGCAGTATTATGATCCAAACTTTTTCAGTACTAGCAACAGAGAGACCGGGGGAAACTTTAGAAATATAACTCAAATTCAGAATAATTAAGCTACAAGAATAAAAACGAGGATAATAATTAAACCACAAGAAGGTCAGGTCAATTGGCATAATGACTTCTAATTTCCATGTAACCACCATAGATTTTTTTTTCCTCTTTTTCTTCATGAAATCATTACCAATTCTCTTCCAAGTAAATGTTTTTAAATGGAATTCCTTAATAATAGATCAAAGGAACTTTAAAACTTTTCACAGGTTTTCCAGCGATCAGCACAATGTGACAGCTTCGGAAAAGTGATCAAACTGGCACCTATCAAACCCCAAGCAAAATCCTACCACACGATTGTATAATTGTTACCTCAACCACCACGCATCATGAAGAAAGTGATTTTGTTTCTCTAACATTTTAAAATTAATGATTCATTAAGGTCAGCATCTTGAAAATCCATGTGGTATTAAGACGGTGGTAAGTGGTATTATTATATGATTAAGCAGTAATTTACATTTCTCTAAGGACACGGTGAATTGAATTTGCATTGTTAATCAAGTAGCCTGTAGTTGCTGAACAGAGAAATATGGGGAAATGAAAGTGTATATTCCACCTGATCTGGGTTTCAATGGCACTGCAACTTAGTGTTTATAGATTTCTAACTTAGATGGGAAATATTGTGTGCCTTTTATAGACATAGTATTAAAAACCAACTAACTTTCAAATGCTGAGAGGTTATTATTGCTTTTGATTTATACTCTAAAACCAAATGAAGTAGTATGAGACTGGCCAGTTTTTCCTTGCATTGAGCTTTTCCCTTCACATCAGATGAAATGGCACAATTTGCATGTCTTAACTCGTAATCAAAATACTAGCCGCTGCAATTTAAAACACTCAAGTAACCAAGATATGAAATAAAACTTGTGTTTAACTTCTCTAGTGACATGACATGCAAAGCTCACCCTAAACTTGGATCGTGAATCAGCTTCCAGACGTGTATAAAAAGCTCGCTCCTCAGCAGCAAAGTCTACTTTTGTCAAGCGGATTGATTTTGGTGGCAGCTTAATTATAGGCTGCCCATCAATTAATGTTCCTACATTTAAAATCACATGTATGTTTAGGAAATGGCGTTGAAGAGATTATGATCAACAAGCAGTTACTAAGTTTACATGTGAAGCTGAAAACATTGTTTTCAGCAAAATATCATGTGTTCGACAACCAACAGCTAGACAGCCAGAAAGAGACAATAAATATTGATTCAGATATCTTACTTGTTATCTATCTCTATAAACTTACATTGGCATCAATAAATCTGATAAAGATGAAATTCCAATCAGGAAAATTGACGTTACTTAAGAATACAGTAGTCTCTTGCTTAACCAATATATGCTTCAAAATGGAAGAATATAGAAATAGGAGGGAAATACTAGCTTGCCAGGAAAAGGTAGAGGTTGAAGAGCAAAAGGAAGTATGTATCATAATTTCTGATAAATCATAGAGAATCAACTAAATTGGCTTAACCTTAATAAAATTCAAACCCACTAATTTAATATATTACAGTAATACAAGCTATCAGTATTATTTCAATATATGACATATTATTATTCCCAAATATGACATTCATTAACCATAATGTCTTCCCTCAAGTTGAAGCAAATGCATCCAGCTTGTTACAAATAAGATCTGTCCTAGGCTCATATAAAGATCAAAAAGTTAAGAGGCACTAAAGAATTCCCAGAAGGAAAAATAGGAGACACAAAGTGGAGTTTAAACAGCAGTAAATTGTAGAAAAAGATGTACTATTTCAATCATGAAGAAAGAATGAAGTTTCATCAGAGCACAGAAAGAAAGCAAGAAAAGCCATTACCTTTTGTACGACGCAGCATAACAGCCCTGAGAACTGCCTGTAATTTCTTATATCCTTGTTGAGCATTTCTTGATATTGGAGCTTTTAAACCAAAATAAAATGCCTTATACATAGAATAAGGTTCATATCTAAGAAACCTGAAGTAGCTGAACAAATCATCAACAGCATTCTGTATAGGGGTTCCTGATAAGCACCACCTCTTTTTAGCACGAAGGCTACAGCAGGCTCTAGCCACTTGCGTTCGATGGTTTTTTATTGTTTGAGCTTCATCTAGTACAACCCTAGACCAATTAACTTTAGCAAGAGGACCACAATCAACAGAAGAACAATCTGCACCCCTTTTACCCTTTTTTCGCTTCTTGCTACCATTAGCCTTTTTCCTTTTACTATTATCAGTAGAAAATTTAGAAGATAAGCCATACTTATCCCCATCTTTCTCATCAGCCTCATTCTCATCAACCAAAGGTTGTTTTGGAACTTCAACATTTATGAGAGTATATGTCGTCAAAACAACATCATACTTTGCCAATTCTGCAGGATCCTTGGTCCTACTTCCCCCATGATAGATCAGGAAAGAAAGTTTAGCTTCAGGCGCAACTTTCTCATCCAGCTCTCTGGCCCATTGTCGGAGAACACTAGCTGGACACACGACTAAGGTACCAGCTTGTCTTCGACCTCTGAATGCCTGTGAAGAGCTACCAACTTTTGGCATTGACTTAACATTGTTAGAATCTAAAATCTCCTTCACATTACCCATAATAGGATTGCCTTTGTTGTCATCATCATCATCATCCAAAGTTAAAGCTTCAGTTTTTCCCTGGCTTTCTGACTTTGATCTTGACTCCAAAGACTTTTGTAATTGAATAAGAGCAATTATGGAGATAGTTTTACCAAGGCCCTGGGGTACAAAACCAAAAATTGAGTTTGGATCATATAAACCAGGACCTAAGATATTGAAACTAACTCAAAAAATAAAGATATAAGCTCTTTTAAGTAACCTGGTCATCAGCTAGAATTCCCCCTGCACAATGCAAACTTTTTGTTTCTTTCTGAAGCATCCATGCCAATGCAATCTTCTGTAGTTAAAAATTATTGTAAGTCAACAGCCACACAGACCCATAAATAGTCATATGAAGATTTTAAGAGGTATGACCTGGTGCCTAAGCAGAGACACAGATAATAAACCATCAGGTAGATCAAGTTCCACTTTCGGTTGATTAATCTCCTGCAAAATTCACTCTTCATGAATAAAGCAATAAGAACTTAAAAACTTCAGGATTCACCATAAAGTCAAACTGCATGGTAACATAATTCTAATATGTGTAGAAAATTCATGCATCACAGTTGCCATAATTTCCAACAGACACTATGCCATAAAATAGTAGCAAAAGGATCAAGAAGCCCAAAACTTGTGAATGAGACTGATGTAGGACAAGCATCTAAATTGAAAATATAGGTTGCTGGAGCTTTGAATTTAGAGCTGGAGTTAAGAAAAAAGGAAAGAAAATAAAGGATTATGGTCTAAGAATCACTATTCACACTTCAAGATCTGAAAATCTCATAATTCACTAAAAATGGAAAATATATATTGACACAGTATTAACTAATTGAAACTAAACTCTAACTAGATAGCTATTAACTAGAACTAATCAACTAAATACAAGAAAAAAATCTAAATAAAGTAGAATCGTATTGCAAGTATAAGCCACTCTAATCTTTGTCAGACTTTACTGGAGCTTAACATAGAAACCATGGAAGCTCATGCATGTCCATAAGAGCAGAAGACAAAATTCACTGTTAATAAGTAACCATAAGCTCCTTTAGCATCCAATACAGAAGTAGAAAATTTTCTTTTCAAATTGCTGCGACAAGAACAATTTCAAAGTTCAAAGCTCTCTTTTTCTCTAAGATATTGCGGCACTCGAGTTCGTTTTCAACTGGTTTTCAGCATGGTTTTTGGTAGTTTCAAGCCTGCTTGAATAAAGTTATTATGAAAAATACAAAAGGGTTTGTCATAAAACACTCAAGAGGAAAGCAAAAGGATTTTGCTATAACAAATAAAAGGACTAAAACTTTCAAAATTGAAAGACTTGTCCCAATTGTATGCAAAAACAGTTTAACTTTTTGTGATTTTCCCTAAACTATTGTATGCAGACTTGTCCCAATTGTATGCAAAAACAGTTTAACTTTTTGTGATTTTCCCTAAACTATTCCACCTCATCTCAAACACAGAAACTGTCCTCATCTTTAGGTCACTCAGGCGCAACAAGAGACTTCATCAAAGCAACTTTTCTGATAGGAACCAAAAAAGAAGGAAAATAGAAGTAACTAAATAATAGAACTTTATTGATAAATTTGAGAGCAAGAATCTTAAACTCCCAAATCAGTCCGTATGGAGAGGACTAAACTCCAAAAC
>JANZLX010000211.1:6595430-6609880 GCA_025531955.1 Erythroxylum orinocense | reverse complement strand
TGTACCAATCCTATTATGCATGATCAATCCTATGAAAGCCCAATCTAGCTCATCCTATGCCAATTTACCATTTTACCTCTTTCAATTGAGGGTGGGATGTTACAATTATATATGAACAAAGTATTAAAGAATTCGAATGAGGGCAGCTCATGTATGAGAATTGTATAGTTGATTTGTTAAAAAAGCAAGTGCAGGAGCCAATTTTCAAAACTATTAATGAAGTATTGGTAGTTGTTTTAAGTATGAATGGTTTCTACCTCTCACGATACAAGCTGTTTAATTCAATTAAAGATGAAGGGGGTTTTATTATTTCTAGTTTTAGTAACAGTTTATTTTCAACAAGGGCATTAATGGAGTCAATTGGTTTAATTAATTTTATACATTATTTCCTTGTTATTATCTTACAATTTGTGGCTTACTCTCAGGATATTAAATTGTTATGTGCAGAAACTGATAGAAGAAACCACTAATTCGAGACCCTAATTGATGGTAAAAGTGAAGGATACATTAAGCTAACGAAATTAAACAAACACTACTTTGAAGACAACCCAATAAATAGGATATGTTTTATTTTCATTTTCATTTTATTTTGTCGGTGCTTTGTAATTTTTATTTTGCAGGAAGTTAAATTGATGGATCTTTATGGTATGAAGTGTCTTTAAGTTCCCTCTCCAACACCATCACAACCCGAATCACCATAAGTTTTCTTGCTCGTACTTTTTATTTATTGCTATGTCTTTTTATATGTATTGTTTTGTTTTCCACATTAAGGACACTGTATTGTTTAATTATGGGGACGGTTATGCATTTGTATATCATTTGTGTGTGAATTTTGCATTTGCATTGTGTTAGTTTTGATTAGGTTGGCACAATGTGAACATTTTGTTGCATCATATGTGCATTGTGTAAATGTGTTAATGGCAAGAATTAAATGGAATTGGCTTACTTTGAACATGGTCGTTTAAATTGTAAAGGAATAGTAACTTGTGAATTTTGTGTTTTAAGTGTCTTTGGGATGAAATATTCATGTTAATTAGGATATGACTTATTTTTTTCACTTTATGACAATTGATTGTATGCATTTATAATTACATTCAATTAAATTGGTTAGCATCATTAGTATCCTTTCATGAGAATGATTGCCTAAGAAGAAATAAGGTAGGCTAAGAAATTGTGGAAAAAATGTGTGTTAAATAAAATACCTATTTCGCTGGCCTTTTTAAGAAAATTGGCTTAAGAATAGAGCTAGTAGTCATTTGAGAGTTTTGATATAGCTGAGTAATTAAGGGCATTCATGAAAATTGTTTTTCTTCGCGTCAAAAGGCTATAATGGTACTCGAATCAAATTAAATAAATAATTGAGGGACATTCATGACAAGTTGTTTGCTTTCGTGTTAAAAGACTAATGGTCATTAAAGAAAATATAAAAAGATAGTGTTTGCAATAAAATTAAACCTACTGATCTTTTAAAAGTAACAAGAATTTTTATTAAGGGTTACTTAGTGATAATTTACCCTTTTAATTGATCAATAATAATAAGTGCATGCTTACAAGCACTATAGGTGTATGAATAAAATGTTAATGTTTTGTTTAATATGTATATTCAAATAAAAGCACTTAAACATGAAAAGAATAAGTAAGTATTTTGGTACTTTTCAAGTGGTTTAAGTTTGAGGTTAAGTAAATTCCATAAGATTTGACACCTCTGTACCATCATTGCATGTTGTATGATTATGTGTTTTTGTGATTTGTTTGCTTATGATTTTAGTTTTGCTTAAAGATATGCAAAGATTTAAGTGTGGAGATGTTGATAGGTGTATATTATAGTATATTTTCTAGGTGTTTGAGTGTGTTTTTAAGTATTTTCTTAGAAGATAATCGTATGTTTAGGATTTAGAATTGTGATTTTGTTAGTGTTTTTACGTGTTTTAATTGTTTGATTGGTTTAGAGTAAGAATTTGATCTTAATTTTATGTTTCAAAGGGTATTTGATGCGTTTGTTAGTGAACAGAAACAAGAAAAGTGAAGAAATTGAAGAATGGAGCAGACACAATTGTGTAAAACGTCACTATTGTGCATGGCAAGAGGATGAACTCTTTGCCACAATTGTGGCATAAGCCAGAATTATGACAGAGGGCATGAAAAAGGCAAATGCGGTGTTTTCTAACATACAACGTTTTTTTGGACTTTTGACTTTTGGGGGTTATTTTTGGAACCAAATTAATTAGGAAAACCCTAGAAACAATCCTAGAAGTATTTAAGGAAAATATTAAAAAAAATAGGCAGCATACCAAATTCAAAGAAGATCAAAGAGTAGATATCAGAGAAGCTCCATAAATTCTAGATTTTCAAATCAAGACTCCACTCATTTTTTCTTTCTTTTATCTTCAATTATTTTATTGTCTTGAATGTTTATTTGGATTACTAGGATGTTAGACATGATTATGGGTTTTTAAATCCATATTAGGGATTGTTCTTGATCTATTTTGTTGAACTTTATTCTTGTTGAATTCAACAGATATATCAATGCTTTGTGATATTTGTTATGCCTATACTTGGTAATAAATTGAGAGAGTGAATCAAATTATTTGTGTTAAGGCGTGCAACGAGATTTGGTACCTTAATAAACTTGCAAATATCATATTAATAAACAGCTAAAGAGAAATCTTAATTGTAAATTAATTATTATTATGATTACTTCGAATCTAATTGAATAATTAGGAGTAGTTTTATGAATCGAGAGGTTGCAATTCTATTATGATCAATTTCAGTTAAGATTATTTGATTATAAAAGTCTTTCTTATCATTGTAATTGATAGCTTATCATTATTATTGATCAATAAAATACCTTGGTTCACTAAATACTTGCAATCTTATCTAACTTGCTAGTGACAATCAAACCTTATAATCTTATCACTCTCAATCTTTTTATGAGTACGGCGATTCATATTGTTATTCATATTTTTTGTATTCAATTTCTTGGATAAAAATTGTCTCAATAGAGTGGTCCTTGGTCTTGTTTTTTTGATATCAAACCTTACTAGTCCTATTGGTGGGGGTCATATTAATTATAATACAAATGATGCTATAATTGATATATCCAAGAGCAATTCGCAAGTTAGGAGCTTCTTAATAGATGAGAGGATCTTTCATATACATTTTTTTACATATATAATGAATTTAATTGTAAATGACGGGTTGGAGATTATCAAATAAGAGATAGAAACAAATTAAGATAATGTAGTCTATTGGAGTGCAATTCCTAAATTAGTTGAGAAGTTTAAAAAATAGTATGACAAATATACATTCTTTACATTAGGAAGTTATGTCCAGATTACCCAATAAGATAGAATTTGATATTCAAAATGCTTAATACCGTCATTAAGTATATGGATATGTTTATTTAATTGAAACAACATTATTCTTGATAGCCTTGTTTATCGATAGATTTGTAATAGGAGTTAATAAAAGAAGGTTTTTTTTTAGATATTAGAGGTGATTAATACTATTATTGAGTTATTTTTTGACACAAAATATCCAACTTCTCACATTTGTTTTTTTTAAATATATATGAGACCAAATTAGCATTATCTAAGTGGTGAATTTCTTTCTTACTATAAAAATGGTTGCATGCGCATAAGCACTAACTATGAGAAATCCACCAACTAATAATGTGACTCAAATAATGACAAACATGAATGAGAAAATGTGATAGTTATTATAATATGATTGGTAATATCATGATAATTATTGTTGTTTTAGATTTGTGGTACAAGCTTTTTGTACTTGATTATTATTTAAAATTTTTATGGTGGTTAAGCTTCAATACTAATTCATATTATTAAATAGTTGTGGTATGATTTATTTTATGCTTACCACTTAAGCATAGATAAAGAGCTCAACCATAATAGTTAAATATCAGGTTTAACTTCTATTAATACATTCTCATCAAGTAATAAATTTATTAGCTTGAATTTCCGTTTAAATGAATTCACAAGGAGAAAAGATATATGATTTCATACACATGAGTTAGATAATTAGTTGGAAGTCGATATTTTTCAAATATGTATACACAAATATTCATTGATTGTTTTGTTGTCCTCTTTAATCACATTTCCAATAAATAAACATATTGTAAAAATGAGTACTAAGATTCTCGAGTTTGTTTTCATACTGTAGTTTATGTTTTTGACTGTTAAGATCTTTGAGGATGCAATTATACTAGTTAGAATAAACACATTGTGATATGTTATTGTATTAGTTATGTTGTTGGTTATGGTTTGAATTATATGGTGCGTTAAAAGACTAATGTGCTATCAATTATGTCTTTAGTAGACCAATTTGGATTGGCTTTTCAACATTTTCCCCTAATTCTATTTTAGCTTTAGTTTTTCATTTATAAAGCTTTATACTTAGACTTAAAAGAAAGGCTGTTCATTTTGTTCTTAGGACTTTAAAAGCTTTTTAAACTTTTATTATGTGGCTTATGTGTATATAAGTCTCTTGATGTCATAAGACAACAAATTATGCTAGATTGTGGAGAGCACATTTTGGTCTTTGCAATGTGTATATTATTTAATTGAGTTATAAACTTTCTTTTACAGGAGAAGGCATATAAATTATACGAGACTTAGTTGATTTTGTGTGTGAGAGAGATATGAACCAAAATATGTGTTTTATGAGTTGTATATTTGTACATTAAGGGGGCGTTTGGTTTGAGCACGAGTTTGAGAATGAGTATGGGTATAATAGTAGAAGGGAATGAGAATGGAATGGGAATAGGAATAGGTATAAAAAATGATGTTTGGTTTGTAACTTGGGTTTCTGTATTAATACCAATAATATTGTTGTTGTTGTTATTATTAATAATAATAAGATAATTAATTTTGTATAATAATAATAATAATAATAATAATAATAATAATAATAATAATGAGTTTAATAATATAATTAAGAATAAAAATTGTTCATGTGAGGGAGGGGTATAAATAATAACCACTAGATGGGAATGAAAACTTGATATCCACCTCCTTTGGAGGGTTTAGTAGATTCTCAAATTTAATGGAATGAATCCATTCCCTTGGAATTGAAAACCTCAAAGCAAACACTACTTTTTGAAATTATTCCATTCCTTTATTCCCAAACCCTCAAACCAAACGCCCCCTAAATATATGTTAAAGGGAGCTTGAGTTGGTTTTGAGGCAAAGAATCTAAACTCAATTGGGCTTAATATGTTTAACCCAACTTTAGTTCAAACCTTTGGGAAGCACCATCAAGCTTTAGACTTGACTCAACTTTTATTCAACTTAGGTCATACTCAACTTATATTCATTTTTATTTAAAACACATTAATCTTGACATTTTACCGAGCTCGAGTTAAAATCAATTTTTTAAAATTATAATCAAATTTTAAACTTGAACTGTCCTAGATCTCATCTAATTCTTTGTTTTCCTTAGTTGATATATATCACTTGGGATCAAATTCGCTGTTCTACTTTTCCAATGTCACTCTGTATCCTCTCCATCTCATTCACCCCGTGCCCGTATCACCTTTGTCTCAATCATGCTCTTATAATGGGTCTGTCAAAGTAGAGCACCATACCATACTTAATTTACATTAAAAGCCCAACATGGACAGAGGCGGAAGTCAAGCTTTTAGTCTTTGTAATTTTCTTTTCTTCTTCTCCTCCATACCTAATTTCCATTAAAGACCCAACACGAACAAAAAAAGGAAGTCAACCTTTTAGCAGATTCTCACTTCCCTACATAAAACTTAATCAAATGTTGGTACTGTTTTACCGAATACATCCCCATATAGGGACGGGTCATGTAGGAGCCGATGAGCAGAAGTCATTCAGCATTGTGATTCCCATATGATTGACCACCCTTTTACTTTTTGTTCCTTTAAAGACATAAACAGCCTTTCCCAGTGAAAGCTACTTACCATTGGCATTTATACATGTATGATGTATCTGGGATGTCGAAATCACTTTCTGTCTCATTAGTGATAAAAGTGAAGAATGATTTTTAGGGAAATGCAACAGTACAATATAAATAAGAGAGAAGGAGGATGAATTGCATTCTTGTTTGAATTGGATTTGTGAGAGAGAAAGAGCTAACGGTAATTGGCTAACGACTTTAGGCAGACAAGCTTTATATAAATAATTAACTGAAGTCTCTGAACTAAGAAAAAAAAAAAACATTTGTTACTTACCGTAAAAAATGAATGGATGAATACTCATAGAGTAGGTAGGAACAGAGTAATGAAAACAAGTGATATGAACTTGGCTTCTTTTTCAGTATAATAATTGGGGAATTATAATGCTATATAAATTTGTGAATTCATTTTTCACAATTAATTTTTTTGGTAAAATTATAAAATTAAAAGAGATTTCAAGTAATGATTAAAAAAGTTAATTGATTTGGCCAGTTCAAAAGTAAAAATCTTGAACCGTCTAATTTTTTAACTTTTTGGTTCAATTTACTTAAAAACTCTTGTTACTAAAAACTGATCAATTTATTAATTAACCGGTTAGTTTTTATTAAGTAATAAGCATTTATAACTAAAAAAAATCAATTAATTTTTATTTAATAATCTCTTTTAAATTTAAATTTAAATTTTTTGACAGATAAGAACAATTTTTTTAATCATATTTTAAATTTCTTAATTTTATTCAATCTTTAAACGATTTGATAATGTTCTAATATTGGTTGAACCTTTTAAATCCTAAACCTCTTGCTATATCAATTTAACTTTTAGTCTAGGTTTTAAATCATTGATTTGTATACATGTAATAAAGGTAAGTCATGCCGTGCTGATCTTCAGAGTCTCCTCACATGAAAGTAGACGCTTTGCTGCTACTAGTAATATCTTGCAGGTAAGGTGGTGTTCTGGCCTTGTTTGGAATGTTAAAAGGGAACACAGATGGGCAAAAGCACAAAAAAGAAAGAGGGGAAAGCGAAAGGGACAGGTGAAAATGAGAAATGGCAATTAATGCCTACTGCAAGTGGAGCTAAAAAAGGAGGGTTGGATCATCGAGGTTGTCCAACATTGGCACATTCCGTAATTTCGTTACGTGGGATTCTTCTATTAACATGTAACTCACGTAGAATTCATATTTTTTGTCCAATTTTATTCTGTTTTATAAAATTTTAGTCATTTATTTTACAGATTTCACGCGAATTTTATGCGAGATCCATATAAATAAATGACTGAGATTTATTGGACACAATAAGACACCATAATATTGGAAAAAAGATCTGAACTCAACTTAATAGATAGTCCTTCTTTCTTACATTTATTATCAGTTAAATTTGATTAATTTAATTTTATTTAATATATTCAAAATTAAACAATATTTAAAAAATCGATCCGAATGTTAAATTAGTAAGATAAGAAGTTTAAGGTTTAAAAGGTCTAACTAATATTAGACCGTCATAAAATTAGTTAAGAATTAAATAAAATTAAAAATGTTGAAATATGATTTAAAAATATTATCATACAAGAATTTGATTTTTAATTGAAAAATTATTAAATAAAAATTAATTTTTATTTATAAAACTTACTATTTTATAAAAATTAGCTAATTAATTAATAAATTAATCGGTTTTTAACAACAAGAATTATTAAAAAAACCGAATTGAATAGTTGAAAACTGAACCGAAAAATTAAACAATTTCATATTTTTACAGTTAAAATGACTGAATCGGTTGAATTTTTTAATAATTGATTTTATATTAAATCTATTAATTTTAAGTTGAATCAAGTTAGATAAAATTACCATTTTATAATGAGTTTATTATCTTAAGAACTTATAATTTTAAAGTTCAATTACAAATTATCTAATTGAAGTCAAATTAAAATGAATTCTAATTTAAATAAATTATTTTATTTAATAATTGAAAAATTAAGTAATGTAATATAATTCAATTCTCTCTTGTTATAGAATTATATTAAAAAATTAAACAAATTATAATTGTATTAAAATTGAACTTAAATCGAACTCGTAAAGTCTCTTTTAAAAGCAAGTTGATTGTAAGAATGTCAAATATGACTCGATCTAATTTTAGCCCGAGTTGATGAGACCATCTTACCTTGACTCAGACTCGCAACCTTTGTCAAATTATTTTTAAAAAAATATAAAATTGAGCTGAACCAAGCAACTACCGGTTCATTAGGCCAAGGGCCGGCCAACTCGAACTCGGCCGACCATTGCCGCGCTAGTTGAACCATGGTAGGAAGAGAAGTATAGTAGCATCAAATCTAATCATCTGTCCATCAAAAGTCCCAAAAAGCAGAATCTCAATCCCACGTATCCAGTTAGCCTGATTTTATCTTGTGAAATGCGAATGTAACAATAGTAATACCACCTCTCCAGTACTTTACCCTCTACATTTACGCTTTCACAAATATAGAATAGAATCCTAATGCCTGTTTCTTTTGTTTTTTGTTCCTTTCAATGTAATGCGAAGAGCACAGTACTCCGACCCCACGTGACTCCCCATGTCCATACCCTCGGATGCTTGAGAAGTGGACTCCATACTTCCCAAACTGTAGGGCTTCAGAGTGTCAGCAAAAAAGCTCACCTCACTGTTTCACCTTTCCTCGCTCTGCCACCACCTCGCTGTTATCGCCTATGCCTTTAATCCAGCCTTTGTCCTTTCACTTTCCTTTCCAAGTATCTCCAACCCGTATTTGTTCAAGGCTTCAAAGTTGGAACACTACAAAACTCCATCATTTGTTCTGTTCTATATATATATATAGATATATGATGTTCCTGTCGATGCATCACAGTACTAGATAGCTAGTTCCCTTTGGTCTGGGGTTAAGGTCTGACTAAATTCAACTCAACATGGGTGTTATTGGGTTTTGTTTTGATCCCAATGTGGTTGTTTTGCGTGGTAAGAGGAAGTTGAGGAGCTTGTTTTGGAGGGTTAGAGCTGAGATTAAGAGACAAGTGAAGGAGAAGAAGAATAGTAGGTCCAGGTCCAGTTTCAGTTTCCACTATGATCCCTTCAGTTATTCTCTCAACTTCGATAATGGCAACTTTGGGTTTTTCTGCTGAGTCTGATCATCGTTATCTACAGACAGTATCTCTTTCAAAGCTCGATGAATTATGAGGAGATGATAGCCTAGAGGACTGAGGACGACTGAGGATCATGTGTTTGAATAGGAATATATGTATTTGACTATTTCTAGTTGCAGCAGCAAGAGACGATGTGATAGCATGTGAACGATGATTCTATGCATATTCTAGTTTGCTGTTTATTTTGTTTAGTTTGACCTGCACTTGTAGTTTTTGTTCGTAGCTAGTGCTGCATTTAGACGACAGAATCTGAACGATGAATATGGTATTATTGTAGCTTCTTATGTTCATATTCATATCTTTTCAGAAGATATTCATGATGGTCAATGAGTAAACACATCAGGGGAACAATTTTGATATGAACTTTTGAGAATCAAACAAGCAATCTGCACTCTTTCAAAACCCAAATAAAAGTAAATGAAAGGCTAGCTAGGAAGATACAGCGGACAGTGCATGGCGGATCAGAATATAGGTGGCTCTTTGTCGTTTCTAAAGTTCCCATTTGATCTTGAAGTAAAACACAACTAGTTAGAGTTGAATATTTTTCCATAAAGTTTGAAAACTTTCATCTTCTGCCATTTATGAGTTAGGTAGTTGCAAATTGTCTATACGATCTTCTTTATTCCATGCAACAACGACAGCACTAGGGGAGAAACGTGGAACGGATGAGGAGGAGTGCGGAGGTTTGATAGAAAGCGTCACTTTGGACGGTATTTTACTAGGTCAATAAATACTTTTCTCTGGTATAATTTTTTGTTTTTCAAATGAGTATTTGATTTTAAAATAAAAAATATTTCTTTAATAAATTTTTTAGCAACTAAAATATAGCTTCCTCGTAATCTTAAATTTAGAATTTCTAAAATAACACTTTTTTATGTAGATTTTTCAGATTAATTAATGAGCCTATTTTTAGTACTTTTTGTCCTTATTTTTTACAAATAATTTTTACAATATCCACAAACCTTTCTTCCCGTTTATTATGTATTTAAGTATTTACTCAACTTGAATATTTATTTTAAGATTTATATAATATTATTTAACTTTTTATATGTTTTAATATTTATTATTGATATTAGTTTACTTATTTTATAATTTATATAAAAGATTTGGTTAGATATTGATTTATGTTTCATATGATTTAAAATTATATAATAATTAATATATTGCGCTTTGCTTACTGTCTAATATACTTAAAATAATATTTATATGCATAAATATTTTTTATTACAAAATAAAATATAGTTAAAATTAAAGGTGTTTTTTGTTTTTATGTTGCCAAATAGAACTGTATGAAGCTTTTTCAAAAATATTTTTTTAAATAACAATCGCACAATTAACTAATTTTTTAGAAAAGTTTTTTTAAAAAAAAACTATAAAAAAAGCTTTACTAATAAAAGCTCCGATGTTATAAACCCAACTAAAAGTAATAGATTCATGTAATCTTCGAATCCTAGACGTATTAAATTTAAGCTTTTGGTGCATTTCTAAGCAGGTATACCTTTCTTTTGTAAGCTAGTTTGGATCTGTAGAATACAAATTTATTTAGTTAAATTTATACTCACTTTAGCTTTAAAATTAGTATGAATACATAAACTTCATCTCAAGAATGTTTTTATTAGAATTTAATGTTATAACTAATGTTTAATGGTTGAATGACTGGAGTAATTATATTATGATATTAATTTTTTTGAGAACATGATTTTAATTTTCCAAGTGCATGGAGTGGGAAATTTATGTGTATAGTAATTTTTGTGTATTAATAAATATTTGAGTAAAAGAAATATAAATCTCATGAAATTTTTTAAAAAATTGCAAAATTTTTCTAATATTTAAAATTCTCAAAAAAGTTTCTTATAGTTTTCGAACTTTCAGAAAAATTTCTCTTTGACTTTAATTAAAAAACAATGACGAAACACGTGTTATGAACATTATATATTGACTAATTAAATATCACGGACATAGTAACTCATCTTAACTCTTAAATTCAATTCAAATCATTTAAACTTAATTTAAATTAATAATTTAAGGTAATTATAATAAATTATGCATTTAAGTTGAATTTAATTAGATCGGTTTGAATTTAAGAGCTGGTTTGAATCATCATATAAACAACATTTGATTATTTTATATGTGACGGTTATGTCGTTTTTAACCGAAAATTTGAAAGAAAAAGTTTTTTTTTGAAAATTAAAAACAATAAGAATTTTTTTGAAAATTTAAAGATTAAACTTCAATTCCTTTTATATAGCAAAACTATATTAGTTGGTCTCATGAATATAATACCAAGATAACCTTCTTTTTTATTAGCCATACCTTGCTCCACTTGAAATTGTGTTTAGATGCATCAATAACCCTGTCATATGTCTATATAAAGCTCTTAATTTTCCTTTCCCTATACTTTATAGTTAACAACGTGCTCAATGTGTTAGTGTTCTAGTACATATGTAGACCATTTATGACTAAAGAGATAATGTGCCTACAAATTGAAAGATATTTATCAGTTCAATTGCAAAAATGGTAGACAATCTCTATCAATTGGCTGTGATGAGGAGAAGAGTAGTCCTTAGTACTTCATAAGGAGAGCACCTTCTTTGTACCCAATACGTTGGATTAAGTGTTTGGAAATCCCTATATTGCCATTAGAGAGAAAAATGTAAATCTTTTTAGGATTACTTGTGAAAATAAATAAAAGTTTAAATTCTTCTAAAGCATTGTGAAGCAATAGACTCAAACCTACTGGACTGAACAGAAGAAGAAGATCATCTACAAACATTAAGTTGGAGATAATCATTCTCTTACACTTGAAGTGAAACGTGAAACTATCAAAGTTAATGATTTTTATGGAAATAAGCAATAACAATACTCCTATATGAATTAAGAACAAGTAAAGAGAAATAGGATCTCGTCGACATAAATCCTTACCAACCTTGAAAATAAGAGTAGGCTTACTATGGATAATAATCGAAAACTAATGAATTGAAAGGAATTGAAATAACCAACTTATAAATTGATGTAGAAGTCTAAAATCCTTCATTAAGGTGACTAAAAAACTCCATTCAACTAAGTTATAAGCTTTTTGAAAATCTATTTTTGACTCACAAGTAACAGGATGAAATTGGACAAAATTCATTAAGAGAAGAGGGACAAGAGACATAAGGGATGAAACTTATGGAGATTTAATTGATCTCTTTCAACATTTTCCCTTAGTGAAAAGTTCTATAACCACATGTCTAACTAGATGACTTACTTATTTTTAAGACTTTTAAAAGAGAAGGCATTAAAGCTATTAGGACATAGAGTCTTATCTGGATGAAGGCTAAATAGAACTTCTTTCACTTTTAATCTAAGGAAGAGTTCAGCAAGAAGATAGTATAACTATTAGTCAGCATTGGGAATGATATGTTGCAACATGTTAGAGTTAATAATAGAGGGAGAGATATTCTTTAGATGCATAAAATTCTAGTCTCTTGCTTCAGCTTTGATATAATTTTAGGTGTTGAAGACTTCTTCATAGTCATTAATGAAATTAAAGATCTTTTCAAAGTTGCATCTCTAAGTTATTGCATTATGAAAAAATTAATATTTAGGTCTCCTTTTTGAAGCCAATTCAATCTCAACTTTTGCTGAATCAAGGAGTAAGACCTTACAATGTGTAAGCAAGAATTTAATCTTCCTCTCTTTTTCTCTATAAGTCTATTGTGGAGGGAAAATCTTAAAGAACATTTTGAACATTGTCAAGCTCATTTCTAGTTTTGATAACCTCTACTTTAGTGTCATTGAACCCCGTTGCATTAAGCTTCTTCAATTCATTTTTAATAAAAGTTTTATGACACAATTATAAAGATTGTGACCCTAAAATGGGGCGTTTAGGCCTTCAAAGACAACCTCATTAAAACATGCAATCTTATTAGGGAAATTGTTATTAAATTTGCATGGTGACTCTTTTATATCTCCTCTCTAATTTATGCTCCCATCCAACATCAAAGGATTGTGTTTTGTTAAGTGATGGTTGTTAAATCGAGCCTAATCATTCAGAAAGGATCTTGTCTAATTGTTCATTATTGTTTTTTTAGATAAAGAAGTTAACATCATAATTCAAATATGAAAAAGTTATTAGGTGGATGTAATGTTTAAAATCTTCAATATTAGTAGTAAATAGACTCCATATTTGTTTATATAAAGAGTGATGTTGAAATACTTCAAAATAAGACAAAGTAAACTATTGTCATTTCTTTTTTTTCATAAATAACTATTTTCATTTCTTATCGACAATAGGTTAGACCATAGTTGCTTGTGTAATGAACAATTATTTGAAATATAAACAAAGGTAACTTGAAAGAAGTAATTTAATCTGGTCAAACTTAGAAATCATAAAAATTAAAACTTTGATATGGTTATAGCACAGTAAAATGTGACCACTGTAGCCATAGTTAAGATTTTTAATATAAACTAAAGCTAATGAAAAAAGACATTATTTTGTTGATGAAAGAAAAAAATGATTTGAAATATATTTTAGTGATTATCGTAATAGGGATTTTTCTCTAGATTTATCCTAATCATTTGGACAAGTACTAATCATCTCCTAATTACTAATTAATTACTACTACTACTACTACTACTACTATTTATTATTATTATTATTATTATTATTATTATTATTATTAGTAGTAGTATTAGTTGTTGTTATTGTTGTTATTATTTTCATAATAATTAGTACTATAATTTTCCTACATATTATTATTACTATTATTAGTATTCTTATTATTATTTTCCTACTTATTATTATAATCATCATCGTTATTTTTATTGTTTTCTTATTATCCTCATCATCATCATCTTTTTTTTAATTATTATTATTATTATTATTAATGTTATTTATTTATTTCTATTTCTTGTGAGACATTCTGAAGCAGCCTCTGTACTAGTTAAGGGTAAGACTGCATATACTAGTCCTCCCCAAACCTCGCATTTAGTAAGATTTTTACTTGATTATTTTTGTTGTTGTTGTTTGATTGTCGTAATAGGGGGTTTTGTGCTTATGGTGAGTGTTATAATTGGTTCAAAAGTTACACCACAAAAGGAGTGTTTTAAGTATTCATGATCTATCATTCAAAATAATAGAGAGATTGATGAAGACATAATTCACCAAATCAGATTATGATGGCTTAAATGAAGAAGTGCATCATGAGTTTTATGTGACAAGAAGATACCACTCAAGCTTAAAGGTGAATTTTATTATTTAGCGATTAGGTTGGCTATGGTCTATAAGGTGGAGTGTTGGCCCATCATACAGGTGCATAGTCATAAGCTAATAGTAACGGAGATGAGGATGCTACATTAGATGTGCAACCTTACAAGAAGAAA
>JANZLX010000211.1:6567320-6579913 GCA_025531955.1 Erythroxylum orinocense | reverse complement strand
ACAAACATAGTAATTTTGGTACATAGGAGTGGTATTGAATGTACTAACTTATAAGATAATTTCTATTGAGGCATTATGATGAGTGATGATGTTTTTAATACACAGGAATGGTATAGAATGTATGAAAGTTGTATATGATATTCTATAATGAGTGTTGATATTGAGGCATTGTAATTTCTTTAATGAGTATTGCACATGTATTAAGGCATTGTAATTTTTGTAATCAGTGATGATATTTTTTTTATACATAAGAGTGGTATTGAATGTATGAAGGTTGTATACGATATTATTTATACTCAACGATGGTATTCTTATATTAAAGTGAAGGTGTGACTTATATGATATAAGTGGTGGTATTTTTTGTATATACAATTGGTATTGGATGTACAGCGTTCTATTATAGTTTTAATTAAGGCATGATATTCTCATATTAAACTGAAGGTGTGACTTATCTTTTACGAGTAGTGACATTCCTTATGCATAGGCGTGGTATTGGATATATGGAGTTTTGTTATAGTTTTCATTGAGGCATAGTATTCATTATACTCGCTGATGATATTCTCGTATTAAAGTAAATGTGTTACTTATCTATTATAGGTGGTTATACTTTTTGCACATAAGTGTAGTATTATGCACATAAGTGTAGTATTAAAGTGAACATATGACTTGTCTATTAAGGGTGGTAGTGTTTTTTTATCAATGTTTTAAAAATTGAATTAGACTAGCCCGTTCGACCGAAAATAGTATGAATCGGGTGGTTATTTGGTTAGGTTTAATTTAATAATATGTTTATATAAAAATCGGTCGATTTATCAATGAACCGGTCGAAGTCGTTTGGTACTTCAACCATCTTCGCTTTCACTCTTTACCGTCTTCTCTTCTCAATTCCCATCGTTTCCTTGTTTGGAAATCGCTAATCCCTCCATAACCCACAAAGAAAATTTACTACCATCACTTAGCAGAAGCAATATATGTAACTAATCATGAATCCCTAGGAACTAGCCAACAACACACAGCACGACAACATAAATGTGGCTACTAATTACTGTTTTAAGTACGAATATATGCAATAATGGACATAACTGTGGCCATCTTTGCTGCACGATTGAGGAAGCGCTCCAAGAGAGGTTAAGTACTCGACAGATAAGGAGAAAGAGGAATACATAACATCATGAAATTTCCATGTGTACAACTCATCGACTGACTAACAATCTTCATTTGTAGCCTTGAGCACCTGACCAATTAGGGCTTACCATTTGGAGAACACAATTACATTGCTTGAATGCATTTGAACATACAGCATCAGCGTGATCCTTTTTTGTTCTTACTTCTTAGTAATGGATGACTTGCTCCATCCATGGCTAATGGTATATGCCAATCTAAAGTCACCACTTGGCTGGTTAGATGATTTATTTTTATCCTAATTGTTCCAGCATCGTTTTCCCCATTGCAGCATCGTTTTCATAATGTTCACTAAGTCATCGTTTCAGAGTTCATTGTTATGGTGTTTTGTGCTATTGCTCTTGCCGTTTCAACTTTGCATACCGCAAACTCTCCTCCTCATTTCTTACTTTTTGGTTCAATTATTTTAACTAAGATGATTTCCTTCTTGTCTTTGAATTTTGGTGCCTTCGTTTATGTGTTTTGAGTTAAGAACAACCCTTTTTCTTCTTTTATTTATAAATTAGTTTGTTGATGATCATATTGGATATCTTAAATAAAAAGATTAATATTTATTGTTATTTTAAAATTATATTAGACTTAGATTTATTTATTATTAGTTAATTATATAATAATAGATATTGGTGTATTTTTTATTTCAATAAAAATATGTTATTTTTACCCACCTTTATAATTTTTACGCCTGATTTATTATATACCGGTTTAATAGCTGTTTACAAATGGATGAATCTTTCAACCTTAAACTTTTTTTTGACCGGTTCAGTGTCTGGTCCAGTTTTTAAAACATTGTTTTTTTATACATGGGCATAGTATTAGATGGATGAAGTAGTGTTATAGTTTTTATTGAGGGGTAATATTCTTTATACTTTGTGATGATATTCTCATATTAAAATGAAGTTGTGACTTATCTATTATGGGTAATGATATTTTTTAGCTAAATGTTGATTTGCACCTCAACTTTTCATAAAAAGTTTATTCGGTATGTTCAATCTTAAAAAACGTATATTGAAGTAAGTAGCAAAAGATGCTCTCAACTATTGGAACACCCCAGCCCTTATGGTGCTTGAGGATATTAGAAATAGCTTTGTTCTAAGAAGTTTCAAGTCTTTAGGAGGCAGCTAGTATGGAAGCAAGCTTGCTCCATGGTAATACCGTGAATCCCACCGAGTATGGGAACCCAAGTCAATGAAAGCTAAAAGGCATAAGGTGGCTGATAGTCCAGAGAAGTCCAAGCGCCCTCCCATTGCCTTCTTCCTCTTCATCTACTATAACATTATATGATAGCTAATAAACTTCTCGAGCTTTTGTTTTTATTTATTAATCATGTTCTGTTGTATTGTGACATATTATTATCATTAAAGTGTTACGTATAATGAATGTTTCGTTGTTCTGTCAAGGAAGATTTTTCAAGGAACAAAATCCACACTCTTAAGGATGTGAAAAAGGTACTTAAAAATGGTGGCTATAATTTGATCCTTGTGTTTATTATATGTGTACTGTTTTTCTATCTGCATTTTGGGTTAAGGGTTTGCATGCGCATATAGAAGAAGGTGGTGAGAAACAGTCTAGTCTATGATTGCATATAGAAGGTGGTGAGAAACAGTCTATGATAGATGAAGTCAGACTTGTTTAATTGAATTTGTTCTTATTTTGAGACTATGAAGATATTCCATGAACTGAATGGACTTTTTTGACCCCTTTTCCCTCTCATTCTATTACGAGAAGAAGCCATATGCGCAGAAAGCCGCTGAGCTCAAGGCTGAGTACAACAATGCCTGGAAAAAGTGAGAACAAAGATATGAGGATTTAATCCTGAATATAATTTTGATCATGTTTGTCAGTTATCTGACTGTTGTTCCTAGGAATTGAAGTGCTTGGACGATGAATGTGTTTTTGTGATTGAGCAAGTTGATGCGGGTTTGGCCTCGAAGAAGGAAGGTGCCCATGAGTAGGAAAAGCATGCGTAGGTTAATTGCAGCATCTTATTTAGTCCATTACAAGGAATAATAATATTGATATTCTTTTCTGCCATTATTTTTCTCGCATTTGATAAGTTGTACTTGGTCAATTGCTTCTGCAACACTGGTATGTTTGTATCATTGACTAAATGATGATTTGTGAGTTTGGCTGAGAAGTATGTGCCTCTAGCTATTGAACAAGTTAAAAGGAGTAAAAAACATTGAGCTCGTGATATGGCTTGCTTGCCACAAGGTTTCTTTGGGCAACTGAGTCAGTCAGGATCTCGCTGACCTATATTCACTTAATTCTTTGTTCTACAAGGTGGCATTGGTTTGCCACATAAGCAAAGATTGTGCGCGTAAGCAACTGCAGGGAAGATATTGTAAGGTCTTCCTTGTGGTATCTCTCCACATAATCTGTTGGCCCTGAAGTTGGCATGCTTCAGATCTTTGATACCCAACAAAGTAGTTGGGATTTTTCCAGTGAGACCGTTGATGGACAAGTCAATCCATTGCAGTTCCGACAAGAGTCCCAGACTATCTGGGATGATTCCTGTTATTTGGTTCCTTGAAATGTCAAACCTCTTTAGTTGTTTGAGGCTTGAGATTGAGCTGGGAATATGCCCTGTTATCTTGTTGCTTCCTATGTTGAGCACGTTTAAGCTAAACCCTTCAGTGAATTCAGGAATTGCACCCGAAATTTGATTTTGTGAAACATCTAATTCCTCCAAATGGCTGCTCCTATTGTTTAGAATCCTGGAAATAAGTCCCGTGATCTGGTTTTTTTGAAGATCAAGAACAACAATCCAATCTGGCAATCTGATTTCTTGAATATCAAACCTCAATTGGTTGTTGGAGAGCTTCAGCGTCTTCAAGTTAGACATGTTACCGAGGAAACCAGACACGCCACCTGTGAGAAAGTTGTCTGACAGGTCTAGAGTGTCCAAAGAATCTGGTCTAGCAAATCTGGGAAGGGTTCCGCGAATTCCGCAACCCGCTAGATTAACTACTGAAAATGCTCTGTCTTTGATCCAACTGGGAACTGTCCCTAATGTGAGATTGTTGTAAGACAGGTCTACTGAAATCAGAGATGGAAAGGCTCTAACTTGAAGAACTGGCAAGGGATGAAAGAACCTATTTCTTGACAAATCAAAGTGCCAAAGTTTAGGCAACGTTGAAAGGGACAGGGGAATTGGACCTGTAAGGTTGTTTGAACCAAGAGAAAGATATTCAAGAGACTTGAGTGCACTGATTTGATCTGGAAGCTTTCCGATCAGTTGGTTATTGTCCAAGTACAAATTTTGAAGTTGAGCCAACTTAAACATGGAACTGGGTATTTCTCCTGACAGTCGATTATGGGATAGTTGAAGGAAGTTGAGGTTTGGAGAAGATCCGAACATATCAGGAATTAACCCACTAAAAGAATTGAAGCTAAGATCAAGATTTAGCAAGCTGCGGAAATTTTTGAAACTGTTTGGAATTGGACCTGCTAAGGAGTTTCTATTTAAGCCAAGAATTTGGAGATTTGTAAGGTTGCCAAGGCTTGGAGGAATGTTCCCTGAGAGATGGTTGCCAGCCAGAGAGAGCATAACGAGATTGGAGAGATGAGCTAAACCAGAAGGAACGTTCCCTTGAAGAGAATTGTCTTCCAACACTAATGCCTTGAGATTGACCAATTTTGAGAAGCTTTCAGGAATAGGACCCGTAATATGCTTCATTCCAGTAATTTGCAGAGTCTCCAAGTAACACAAGCTACCAAGAGAAGGTGACAACTTACCAATCATGTAATAGCTACTGTCTCTTACATCTCCTTGGAACACTAATTGAGTAACCCTCCCGGTATCTGGATTGCATTGAACTCCTTCCCAGTCTCCTGTACAACAATCTCTTCCAACCCATGTATACAGACTATCAGTAGCGTCCTTCTTGATGCTGGCTTTAAACGCAAGCAGCGCTTCCCTATCGGCGTCTGAGCAAATTGCGGAAGCCGACACGTCAATAATGGAACAAAGCAGCAAAAGCTTGAAAACCCACCTCACAGACTGCATTTTTGGCAACTGGGTATTCGATCAGATGAAGCCTGTTATGATCTTGTCCTAAGAAGTTGGGATCTGACAAGAACAATCTGTGTCTAGCATGACTAAAGAGTAACACAACAGAACAGCTAGTAGTTTCTGGTGGTTTGATTCTATTCTATTCCACCCACAAGAATGAGTAATGATGATGAAAGAAAGCCATCGAACTTATCTGGTTTCTTTCATTAATTTTCTTTTTTTGTAAGAAAATGAACCACGTTTCTGTCATTTATAGCAAAACCAAAAAGGTTCTAGCAAACAAGCTCATGATGGGTTGTTGTTTTGATTTCAGATTGAAGAGATCCCCATGCAAATTTGTGACCGTTTGATGGCTAACGAGAATCCCAATTTGTAAATTTGAACGTTATAGCGCACTTTGATTCAAAAAATTACACTAGTCCTTTTATTCAGGTCAAAATGATGAGAGCCACATGCATCGCTGTACTCTACAAATTCCTCCGTGACCTGTTTCTGAGTAATTTGTCTGTTCAGAACTCAGGTTTTCTGCAATATTTTAATCCTATTTTCTGTCCTAAAATAATTTCATTTTATGTATAAACAGATTTAAAACAATGTTGTTTTAGGATAAAAATAAAAACATCTGATGCCCTGTTAGGGCTGCTTAGGGATTGAAGAAGCAATGCGTTTCAGGTATGATGAACGAGACAACGAAGCTTTCCTGACTTAAGAGTATAACTCATATCTTTCCTCTTAAAAACTCTTACTCTCCTCACTTACTCTTACTCGTCATTTTTTTCGTTAATTTCAACTTGTTGGTGCATTATATCATAACGACACTGACCTAAAAAATGGATATTGCAAATCTGACCGTTTAATTTGTTTTGTTTTGAAACTTCTATTTCTCTTTGGGATCGGAGACAAAGTAATTATGAAGAGAGTTAACTAAAAGAAGAAAGGAATGGTTCGTGTTGAATTTTTACCATATATATTCTTGAAGCATAATGGTAATCATTGGCATGAAGATATGAATTGGGATGGCACTAGGTGGTCCATGAATGACTCCATTCCCGTTTAAGTTTAATGTGTTTGAATGAGTGAAATTTCAAACAAACGTCATTATTAATTTGAGGGTGAGGATGCTCCATGATTTCAATTTTTCAACATTTTCGTTCTTCCATTGACTTTAAAGCTTCGTATGGTGCATTGTTATTGACTATATAATCACTATTACCCGACCAAAAAAAACATTTTCACGAAGATTTAAACTAAACTTTTTACGTTAAGATCTTTAACAATATTTTAAAAACCGGGTTAGAACTTAAATTAATAAGCCAATAGATTTAAAGCTTAAAAAGGTTTAGATGATATTAGATCGTTATAAATAGATTAAAGATTGAATAAAATAAAAAATTTAAAATAAGATTGAAAAAGTTATAAGAATTTGATTGTTAAATTTTTTGTTTATAAAAACATTTTAATTTATAAAAATTAACTAATAAATAAAATTATACTTGTTAAGTATTTTTTAGTGTTAGTGGATGTTCGTGATGAAAACAAATCTTCGGTTTTCATAAATCAAATTTTACAGTATTTTATTAAATCTTATTATTATATTTAAACAAGTTAGGGATTTAATCAAAGGTTAGAGATTCGATTCATAACTTTGGATATAGAGCGGTTTTAAATCCTTAGACCAACTGTCCTATTTTGTAATGTATTTTTTCATTAGCGAAAGGATTAGTCACTGAACCTGCTAATAAATACTCTGGTTAAAGATAAAAAAAAAAAACACGTAGCATTTCATTTGATTGGTGTCTACAGCAGACGATTAAGTAGGAAGAGAGTGACAGGTTTAGGGGCCCTTCCACAAATGACAAACCTAATTAACTTTGATTAGAGAGGGGTGTACCAAAATCCTAGTCAAAGTACACAAATTAATTGGTTGGTGGACCCACGTACAACACGGTTTTGTTGACTAAACGTTGAAAGAATTATGTAATGGTTAGACCGACGGCTAGGATTGATTGGCATTTGGCAGTCAGTCGGTCCTTTGCGGGGAAGGTGGGAGGAATGAGCTGGATTGAACAGTGAAGTCTATAGCTCGTGGTGGGCTGTCTCGCCCAAACCTAGCTCTTTTTCTGTACCACTGAATGAACAATCCCCCATTCTCCCCCTTCCCTTTTCATATCTATTCATAGTATAATCATGTAAATACGTAGATATATACTAAAGAGCAGAGTTCAGATCTTTTATTTAATATTATAATATTTTATTATGTTTAATAAATTTCAGTCATTTATTTATGTAGGACTTGCATAAAAGTCGCGTGAATTTCACGAAATAAATAACTAAAATTTTATGAAACAAAATAAAATAGAGTAATATTGGACAAAAATTTTAAACTCTAAAAGCAATCGTATTAAATTGACAAGGAAATCACTTTTGTGTGTGTGTGGCCAAAAGTCACATCCCAACCTTTAAAGTAGCAAGTTGCTATTAATTGATAATAGTTGTATGTATAATGTGATTGATTGAGGCGCAGGAGAACAAATGATTATGCAAAAAAAAAAAAAAAAAGAAGAGTTGATTCATGATTTGATATCGACAGCCAAAGGAAATGAAACAGACAACCAAATCACAGCTTGGACGGAATAAAAGAGAACGAAAACACTAGGAAAATGCAGAGGGTGTGGCCCTCAGCTCCAATTTGGTTATCAAGCCAGCCCAAACGATTTGACACCTGAATATTTTGAAATAGTTTAATTGATGAAAATATAATTTTAATAATTTACGTATATTTGATTTACACATTATATGAGGACGAATTTTTTCCTTTGCAGCAGGATTTTAATGAACATAATAGGGTTATTTCTAGCTCTTATATACAAGCTACGGGAATTACTTCTTAAGAAATTATCATCTCCAATTTTTTAGATGAAGTACTCAACTAGCACACTGACAATATTGTCGCCCAAAACAAAATTCTTTGTCCTATTAATAGGGTTAGTCAACAAAACTCAAGCTACTCAATAACGAGTAGATACGTTTTCCTCACAAATCCAAACATTATACAAATCTTTAAAGGATCATATGGCTCAACTTGACGATGATCGTAAAAGGTATATTGATATTTAGTATTTTGGACATGATTTTATTAATAAAGAGCAATAATATCAAAAGGTGAAAGAAGTATAGACAAAATAAGATCATTTAAAGTGACACCGAGCATAGAATCGATCAAATACTATAGCTTAAACACACTAAAGGGAAAGCTAGAGGAGACCTCATATAAACGCATGTGAAAAATGGCGCCGACGGGGTTTGCACCAAAGTCGTTGTTGGGAGTGAATCAGTGACTGCGCAAGGGCTTTAGTGCTCTTGAGAAAAAATAGTAGTAAAGACGAGAATGGAGGAGGCTCAGCTTGTGCTTTGTCCTGTACCAATTGAGAATAATTTTCAGGTGGAACAACCGCCAGGCCCTGATTTAGCGAGCTCTATGTTTGTTGGTCCCGTTTTTCTAGCTACTACTGAGTTGCATGCAAAGCCATCAATTTCTTTTCGTGATTGTTTGGTAGGGTAGTCATCTAGGGCAAAGTCCTCTTCTTCGGTAGGCCAAAGTTCGACATTTGATCTTTGTAGTCAGTGGACGGGAAAAATTCGTTTAGAGTATGAAGGGAATGATTACTTACGATCAAAGGTTCTGGTTGATGATGATATTGTCCAGGAGGTTAGTGGTAAGTGGAAAGATGCTCTCATTGTTAAAGTTTACGGGAGGTCTATTAATTTTACGTACTTGGAGAATCATTTGAACTTGCTTTGGAAGCCTTCTGCAGGACAAGATATTATTGATTTAGGGTTTGGTTTTTTACCTTGCCAAGTTTGATGAGAAGGAGGATATGTTGTAAATTGTATCCGATGGTCCCTTTATTATTGGAGGTCAGCCATTGTATATTCAGAAGTAGAAGCCTGTTTTTTAGCCATCTACGGCTAAAATTTCCTTAATGGTTACTTGGGTGTGTTTTATTGAATTTCTAATGAAATTTTATCGTGATGAATTCCTGTTTGCAGCGGCTAGTGTTGTTGGAACGCCCATTAAGGTGGATAGGTAGACGTCCATGGCTACTAGAAGACGTTTTGCTAGAGTTTGTGTAGAATTGAATCTTGACCAACCTCTTGTTCCTAAGATTTTTGTTAGAGGTGCATGGCGACGTGTAGAGTATGAAGGAATTTTAGGGGTCTGTTCAGGATGTGATCGTGTCAATCATCGTATTGAAAATTGTACGGAAGTGGTGGTTTAGGTGATTACTGGGGCGAAGAATGCTGGTGTAGCTCAAGATATGGCGATGGTTGATGATAGTTCAAATCTTAAAGAAGATACCTTTAGCTGTTGGTTGTACAATGTAAACAAAGGCATATTGTTAGAAGTAAGTCTTCCTCTAATTCTCAGGAGAAGACAGTATCTAACACTATCATTGGAATCTGTTTGAATCTTTACAGGTGGAGGATAGAGTGGTTGTCAAGGTGGATAAGGGCTTGGTTGGGCCAGCCAAGAGGATTTCTAGTGTTAGTGGGACTGTGGGTTTAAGAGATAAAGGTAAGAAGCCTGTGGTAGTTAAGGGTGTTAGGAGGTCTGGTAGTAAGAAGGGTCAGTTTCGGAATGGGTCTATTTTTAGTAGGCCTGTTTCTGAGAGTCCAATGGTTGTAAATAGGCGAAAGGAGGCTTTGGAGTTTGGACAACGTTCTGGGCCGAATTTAGAGGGTTTGGTGTCTAATGCATCAAACTAGATCTTGGTCGTGGAATCTCAGGTTCCTAGCATTTTGTCAGTGGGGGTGCCTGTGTTGCCAGTGATTGATAATGTTGGTGGTGAGGTAGTGGCAAAATTTGTTTCAAATGAACCAAAAACTCCCGACCTAATTGCTGGTGACGTCATTGTGTGTAAGAAACCGGTAGTAATTTCAGAAACTTTGGCTAATAAGTGTCTGTTTAGATGAGCTTATATCAATAAAGCTTATGTAAGTAAAGTTTTTTTAGAAGAGCTTTTCTAAAAAGCCAGTTGACTGTTTTACTATTAATTAAAAAAATAACTTTTTAAAAAGAGCTTCATATAGTAAACTGTTTGGCAACATAAAAACAAAAAACACTGTTATTAATTTTAACTATATTTTATTTTATAATAAAATTATTTATGCATATAAATAATATTTAAAGTACACTAAACAATATGCAAAGTACAATATATTATATTTACGGTTACCTATTTCTTGGATAACCATCTTGTAGAAAATTATAGAAAATCATCTTGTAGGAAATTATTTAAAGAGATGTATCATTTTCTTGTAGGAAATAAAATTAATATGAAAAATATTAAAACATGTAAAAAAGTTAAATAATATCATAATCTCAAAATAAATATTCAAGCTGAGCAAATAGTTAAATACATAATAAACTATGCATTTTATTGTAATACAAGAAAATTTGCAATATGTTCCCTCGCATCATTCATCTTGTTATTTTGTGGTTCGTTTAAATGATTTCCTTCGATGCCTTCATTTTCATTGATTTCTTCATTTGTAGGAAGTAATTTATCATCTTCATCATAGGAAGAAAACGCTTCATCCTTTTGAGCATTTAACCTTATAAAATTACGAATAACCATTGAAGCAATTACGATTTTAACTTGCTTTGGAAAAGGAAAATTGGGTATTTAACGTAAAATTTCCACCTATTTTTCCAAACGCTAATGTTCTTTGGATTGTGCATCGTAAAGAAGAATGTGCATGATTGAATATTTCTTTCTTTTTTCTTGGAAGACCAACGCGTCGAAAATCAGGAAGATGATACCTTTCACCTTTGTATGGTCCTAAATAACCTTGCATGTAAGGATATCCTACATCTACCAAATAATATTTTCCTACATTCCAAATTAAAAATAAATAAATAAAGAAGCACTGAATTATTAAGAATAAATAAAAAAAGTATTAAGCTATTCGTCACAAACGCCTAGGTGGATGAGAGAAGTGTAATCTATTATTACGCAAAGCTTTTATAAAAATTCGAGCATCATGTGTTGTGCCTTCCCAACCAGCCTAAGAAAAAGTGAAGCACATATCAAAATCACATACAACCATTACATTTTGTGTAGAAATGTCTTTTCTCCCAATATAATTTATTTGATTGGAACTATATTTTTCCATCCAATCTTGTTAAAGTGACTATTAGTCGATTTCCAGCTAACGTCTCTTCCACAAAAATTTTGATTAAAATTTCTAAAGTTCTATCATTCCACTCCGCTTTAACTCTTTTTTTCAATTTATCCGCACCTTGAATATCTTGACTTGGTATTGAAATTTTCTATCAACAACAAAATCCTCACTGCATATAACAATGAATTTAACAAGTATAAGAAAATATAAAAACATAACCAAAATGACAGACAAAAGCATAATAAGCATTAAATCTTTTGTGAACTCAGCATTAAAAGCATAACAACGACTATGGAAGTTTATTTGCGTACATAAGTAAAGAAAGAGACACACTTCATAAGGAGTTGCTATCTTAAATACAAATTACTCATCATGTATTACTTTCAGCCTATATTTAAAACAACTTTACATGCCTACTTTGAATCATTGAGTGCACTTAAAATAACTAGATAACTACTTTAAGGGACTAGCATTTTCACTCACGGGTTTGATGGAATCACAGTAATAGAAAATCCAAGAGGGCAATATAAGAGACAAAAAGAAGGCTACAAATTATGTAGGCAATGGGTTGCCTACAGAAGCTCTTCATGTATTGGATAATATGAAGTCACAATGCTGTCAGTAGCCTCAACATGTTCACAAATGGGTCATTTTTTGCATGTTCACAATGCTAGGATAGTATTTGCAATGCCCTTGTAGACATGTATATGAAGTTAGGCAAACAAGCAATGACTTCTAAAATTTTTGGTCTAATGCCAAACAAGATCGTAGTTACATGGAATTCATTGATAGCTGGTTTTGTTAGAAAGGGGATGTGAATTCCTTAACAACGTCTATGTTAAAGATTGTAATACCCACTCTCACGTGACCCGAACCCGACATCGACGGTGATATCCGAATCTGTGCCCCGCGAGGATGGCGTACTAAAGTACTCACTCAATCAGAAATCGGTATATATATATATATATATATATATATTTTAAACGTCAAACGTACACGAAAATCCATAATCAAAAATTTTGGGCCCACTTTTATTTAGAAACATTTTTTTTAAAAGTTACCATCTTTTAACCATCTTTTTTTTAAAGAATCAAAATTTCAATTTGCCCGTTCCAGAAATAAAACATATTACACTAGATCAATTTCCTTTGCAAAACCTTTTTCCAATCGGGAAGGTATATACAACAATTACACTCAAATACACAAAATACAA
>JANZLX010000211.1:6556508-6567220 GCA_025531955.1 Erythroxylum orinocense | reverse complement strand
CAATTCTACTCCACTTTTCCAGAATTTACTTCTTCTAATACTACATCATTACATAATAATTGGTAAGTGCATTCGCTCGTCGCATTTGATTCATCACCCTTTCCTTCATCATGTTCATACATAAAATCCAAACTTATGCGCATCTCTAACTTTCTCTGTACTATACATCATTCATCGCCTATTTTCTTTCCTTCATTTTAATCTCATTTGCCTATTGTCCATCATTTCATCGTCTATATGTATATCCTCAATCCCTTCAGTATTATAGATGCAGAATCATCAAGGAATTTAATCTCAGTATCACGGACATATTATTACGCTAAATCCGACATTCGTTTCAAATCCAAGTCTAACCTTTCGTGGTCATAAAAAATTTATTCCCTTTAACCGGGCTTATACACTTTAATCTCATCATTTTCATAGATATTCTACTTAATCTGTACATTGCCGAAATGTCTCGGTATATCTAGTGTCTCCAAATTCTCAAAGCAATCACTATGATAGCAATTCTAAACCATGCATAAAAATCAGCCTATGAGACTTTAATTGTCTCTAAGCATACAAAACCACTTTATCTTGTTACAATAGATTGTATCTTGATCTCCAATGTGAACCTTCAATATATACTGCATAATCTTCACATCCAAATGGCATAATGAACTTTAAGGTTATATTTTCCTCAATTTTTTTTTCACATTGGTGGAGTTTGGTTGTTTTGGAATAAGAATGTTTGTGATATACGTTTGCTACATATGAATACTCAGTTTATTCATTGTTCAGTTGTTGTTAGGGAGAGTAGTAGTTGGTTTCTTATTGCAGTGTATGCTAGTACTATTCGTAGCAGGCAAGATTTTTTGTGGTCTTAGATGTATGATATTGCATATTATGTAGATAAGCCTCGGTTGTTATTTGGTGATTTTAATGACATTGCATATGTCTATGAGAAAAAAAGGGCGATCTACCATCTGTCGCTAATTGTAGTAGGTTTTTACGGCATTAGAATTATTGTTCCCTTCTGGATTTGGGTTGTGTGGGTTGTCAGTTTACTTAGATACGCTCAATTGCTAGAATTGGTGTTATACAAGAACGTTTAGATCGGGCTTTGTATAATGCTGGTTGGCGGCTGAGATTTCCTGAAGCTTCAGTTATGTCCGTCTTACCTTGTTTTTGATCATTTTCCTCTGTTATTGTCTTTAAGAGGTTTCTCTTCCTTTCCTTTGGAGAGGCCGTTCCGGTTTGAGGTTGCTTGGACTTTACGAGAGGATTTTAAGCAAGTTGTTTCATTGGCATGGTTTGAGCCTCATAATACTATTTTTGGTGCTCTTTTGTCAGTTTAGGAATAAGCTGTATGTTGGAATAAGGAAGTTTTCGGTAATATTTTTCAGAAAAAGAAGGTTTTACTAAAGCGAATAAAAGGTGTTTAGTTGGCTATTCAAAATCATCCTTCTTCTTCTCTCTTGTTGCTTGAAAAATATTTGTTATACCAATATGATTTGAGTTTAAAACAGGAAGAGACACTTTAGTTTCAGAAGTCTCGTGCTGCCTGGATCAAGGATGGTGATCGATGTACTAAGTATTATCATGCGATTACTAGGGTTCGTCAGAGACTGAAAAAAATTGAATGTTTGAAGAATGATGCTGGGGAGTGGGTGTCTAATCCAGCTTTATTGAAAGATATGGCAGTGGGGTTCAATGAGAAGTTGTTCTCGAATGATGGGATTTTTAATATTGTGGGTTTTGCGGGTTTGAATTTTCCTCGGTTATATGAGACGACAGTTGAAGATATGTTGAAACCTATTACTCAGGAAGAAGTTTCGTTTGTTGTTTCAAGTATGGGTTCTTATGAGGCCCCTGAGTCGGATGGTTTTCAACCTATACTTTTTAAGAAGTATTGGGATGTGGTTGGTGAAGAGGTTTTCCAGTTTGTTTCGCGGACTTTTAATTCTGGTGTGATGGATGCTCGGGTTGCTAAGGGTTTTCTTATGCTTATTCCTAAGGTTCATGCTCTAGAATCGATTTCTCAGTTTCGGCCTATTACACTTTGTAATGTGTTGTATAAAGTGGTTATGAAGGTTTTGTCGAATCATTTGAAACTTTTATTGATGGTTTGGTTGGCCCGTTCCACAGTAGTTTTATTCCTAGTTGTACCACTACTGATAATATTATTATTACTCAGGAACTGCTACATTCTTTTAGGAGGTCTAAAAGTAAAGTGGACCATTTTGCTTTGAAAGTTGATTTGGAGAAGGCCTCTGATAGGGTTAATTGGGACTATCTGTGATTTGTATTGCAGGTCTTTGGTTTTCCTTCACGGTGGGTTAATCTAATTTTAAGTGTTCTTTCTCAGTCTTCATTGACTATTTTATGGACCGACAACCCCTCTACATCTTTCTCTGCGACTCGAGAGCTTCGCCAGGGATATCCAATCTCTCCTTATTTATTTGTTCTTTGTATGAAAAGTTTGACTATGCTTATTTAGAGAGCACTGATGAGTAAAAAATGGATGCTGGTTAGGGCATCTAAAGGTGGGCCAGGCATTAGTCATTTACTTTTTGTTGATGACTTGTTGATTTTTGGTAAGGCTTCAGCTAAGCAGGTTAAGGTGGTCTGTGAGGTGTTGGATGTGTTATGTACGGCGAGTGGGAAGAGGGCTAATCTTTCTAAGTCAAGAATTTATTTTTCAAAATTTGTTTCTCGGGTTATGAAGTCCCGGTTACAACAAATTGCTAGGAGTAACAGTTACTTCTGACTTGAGAAGGTATTTGGATGTTTCGTTATTGCATGGTCGTTCTTCAATTGCTCATTATAGGCATATTGTGAGTTTGGTGGAGACTAAGTTGGCTAATTGGTGTTCTAAATTTTTGAGTCCCATTAGGAAGGAAGTGCTTATTAAGTATTCTATTTCTTCGCTACCAATTTACACGATGCAGACGGTTTGGCTATCTTCCTCTATCTGTGATAATCTAGATCGTTTGACTCATGATTTTTATTGGTGTTCCTCGCAGGATAGGCATAAGTTGCATTTGGTTGGGTGGAATTGGCTTATTCGGCCAAAGAGTTATAGTCCTCTTGCTTTAGATTGATGAATGTTGTTTTGTTGGATAAGTTGGGATGGAAGTTATTTTTGAATGATTCTGCTTTGTGGGTGGAGATGTTACATTGTAAATATTGTAATGATGGGTCTATTCCCTTTTTTGCTAAGGGTTCGAATTCCAGTTTATGGAAGGGGGTAGTTAAAAGTTTTGATTTGTTGTTTCTAGGTTGGGGATGGTTCTCATATTAGTCTTTGGTTTGATAATTGGTACTCAGGAGGGGGGAGGGGGGGGGGGTGGATCATATGGATAGCTTGACAGTAGGGGAAGAACATTTTCGGGTAGCATATATAATTAATGATGGTTCTTGGGATTTTTGCGCTTACAATTCTGTAATTCCGGATCATCTCAGGGAGGTTATGTAGGCAATTCCTTTGCCTTTGTTTACTTTGGTGCAGGATAATATGTCTTGGAGTTTTTTTTCGAATGGTGCATATTCGGTTCGAGCAACTTATAAAGCACTTCTATCGGAAGAGGTGTCTAATGTTCCTGTTTCATCTATTTTTTCTTAGTTTTGCTAGGTGGTTGGTCCACTAAAATTGCAACATTTCTTGTGGTTACTTAGGCACTCACAACTTCCGACGAATTCTTTGAGATTCTCAAGGGGTTTGGCTACTTATAATTTGTGTGGAGTGTGCTTTTTATATGCTGAGTCTCCTTTGCATTTGTTGCGTGATTGTAATCATGTAGTCGTATGGTGGCAACAGTGGGATGTTCTTGATGATTTTGTTTATTGCGGAGGATTTGGTTGATTGACTAGCTTGGAATTTGTGTGAACGTGCTATGGGTCCTTTTGGTTTTGCCTGGGCACATTGGTTTATGGCAGGTATTTGGTGATTGTGGAAGGCTCAAAATTTATTGATCTTTCAAAAGGAGTTTATTTCCTTAGCAAATTTGAATGATTGTGTCTTTAAAGTTGCAATGGATGTGTCATTGACTTCTAATTTAAAACTGAAGAGTCAAGATGTGAGGCGTTAGATTGCTTGGACTACGTCGCCATCTGGTTGGGTAAAGTTGAATTGTGACGGCAGTTCTATTGTTAATCCTGGGTTGACTAGTGGTGGAGGGTTGTTGCGTGATTTATTTGGTTGTTGGCTAGGGGGTATTCGTTTCGAATTGGTGTTTCAACTATTTTGGTGGGGGAGTTATGATCCATTCAGGATGGTTTGATTTTTGTGTGAGATTACGGTTTTCGACAAATCGTGGTAAAATCTGATAGCATGAAGGCGGTACGGATGGTGACTTGTAGTGTTATCTCTTCATATTCCCTATCTATTTTGGTTGTGCATATTTAAGATTCACTTGCTAGGAATTGGAGTTACTCTATTAGGTATGTGCTTCGTGAAGATAATTTTGCAGCAAATTGTCTAGCTAAATTAAATCATGACATTTCTTCAAATTTTCATATTTGGGATGATATTCCCAAAACCCTCTACTTAATCATATAAGGTGATGTTTGTGGTATTTCTTTTACGAGATATTTTTAATTTTCTTTTAGTTGTCAAAAAAAAAAAAAAAAAAAGGGTGACGCCGATTTATCATATTGTTCGCTGTCTCCAACTTGTCAGATAATGGTCTAAACCAAACAACTGACTTACAATCAATCAATCACCATGCAAGGTTTAATGCGCGAGACATGCCAAAAAATGCAACGATTACTCAGTTGGGACTAGGACTCAATCCATAAATATACTCCTATTTCAGCTTCCCACTAATATACATAGTAAACATATACGTGTATTCTAAGGAAACAGAACCAGACTTTAAATACATATGATAAACATACACGTCTACAGGCACTAATTATTGATAATGAATTTTATTAACATAATTTCATATAAATCTAATATTTTAAAATTATAAGAATATTTTAAAATAAATAAAATTTTATTCTAATATTTACATATATATTTTATTCTTTAAAAAATCAATCAATGTGATTTCACCTCAGAATACGCATCATTTAGACTAAAAGAAGGAGCCTACGTGCATAGATTAAGGATTTATAACAAGAGTTTAAACTTTGACAAAGTGATTACCTTTTAGAAAAAAAATACCATTAATGAATTTTTTTATCATAATTAGGTTAGTACTGTTATCTACTTTTTTAAAATTTTCTACTTGCATTGCTTTTATTTAAATAAAACTCTATTAAAAATGATTTTATTCTATTGGTTCCAAGCAAAAAAAAAGTATCTTGTTTTAATAATCTAATTTATTTTTTTCTAAAAAATTGATTTAAATGAAAATTTGGACAATAATTCTCATAAAATTAACCCAATAGAAATCTGGTTAAAACGTGAAGTTTAAGAAGATCCGGAAGTACGCAATATTACCCTTAATTAGGAGAGAGATTATTTTTGATAGATTCACTGAAGAAAAAGTTTTTGAAAACGGTTAAAAATATATAAACAAATAACTTTACAAATAAAAATAAAAAAATTTAAGTATAAATATAAATATAAATATAAAAAATAAATAAATAGATAAATAAAAAATAAAATAAAATAAGACGAGAAAGAAAATAAACAAGTAAATTAACAAAAAAGTAATTGAAAAATGAAAAAAAAAGAAAAAAATTAACGAAATAAGTAAGTGCGAAAAAAGTATTAACGTTAAAAGTCACAAGAATCGAAAGCAAAAAGTTTCAAAGGCATATGAAAAGAGAAGGAACTTTCTATATAAGATCTTATATCCATATTTTAGTTCGTCAAAATTTCTTATTGAAGACTAAGTCCTTGTTAAGCTTTAGAATGATTATACCGTTCTTGATCACCTCTCTTAATTCTTTTTGGGTTCTTTCTTTCCTTCTCTTACAGATTATAAGTACAATTCTCTCGTATCTTTTTATTAGAGTGTCAAGATATTTCTTAATATATTTGAATCACCTAAATCTTGTCTTCTTTAATTTACTATCAATGTTAACTATTTTCAACTAGGGGCGGATTCATAAATTTTTTTAAGTGGGGCAAAATTTTAATAGTGATAAAATTTTATTTTTAATATGGGTAAAATTTTAATAGGAGTAAAATTTTGTTTTTTTATGAGGGCAAAACTTTAAAAAAAATTTTTTTAAAAGAAATCTATTGGAGATAATGGGGGCAAGTGCCCCCACTTGGCCCCATTGTAGATTTGTCACTGTTTCCAACTTGTCGTTGCTACTACATTCTTCACCTTATCTATTCTTTTAAGATCGTATATCTAACGGAGCATTCTTATCTCTGCTACTATTAACTTATGACTATGCACCTGATTAACGAACTAACATTTCGCCCCAAAGATCATGGTTGACTTAATTATTAAAAAGTAAAATATGCTTTTTAGCTTGAATAGCATTTTCTTGTCACATAAAACTTTTAGAGATACCCTTTCATTTAAGTGATTATGATTTAATGCAGTGTACTATGTTGCCCTTTATCTTGCCACTGCTTTAAATGATGGATCTAAGATACTTAAAATAAATTTTTTTGGTATAACTTTTGTTCTGATTTTGATTTCCTTATTACATTTCTATAATTCAAAAAATTACACTCTAAGTACTCAATCCTAGGCCTACTTAATTTAAAGCTCTTTGATTATTTGGTAAATCATTACTAAGTTTATCTTAACTTAAAATTTCCAAGCAGAAGCTATTTTTCTTTCAAATGATCCTCTAAGATTTGGTTACAAAATGACAAAGTTTTAATTTTACGTTAAGGACAAAGTGAGACAAAGATTTTGATAAAGATAAATTCTTAAACACGTAAATTAAAGAAAAATAATAATAAAATCAAGAGTAAATTATATTTAAAATCATAAATTTTGTTTGATCTTGATAATTAAAAAAATAAAATACATAAAATTTTAATTTATTATAAAATTCACATTTTTAATTTTATAATTAATGATCCTTTGATAAGTTAGCATTTACGTGACAAATAATTTTACATATTAATTTTTTTCAAAGTTTTTAAATCTAAAAAAATTGTAAATTATTTAAAAACTTTGAAAATAATATTTAGTTGAGTGAAAGTACCATAAAATAATTTCGTCTAATATTTTATTTGAAAATTTTGTATATTATTTTATAAATAGTCGATAATTATTTATTAAAGAAATTTATGAATTTTAAAAGAAAAAGGTGAACATGTATAATTGTTGGCTATTGTTGTCCCGAAATTCTTAATTTAAAGTGCCAATTGGACCTTATCAGATAATGGTCTAAGCGGAACCATGAGAGTGGATGGTCATGTCTGATGACACTGAAATTTATTGTCAGGCGTCCTGAAAAAATCATGCCACGAACGGTGCTTGTTTTACACTTGACATCGGTGTTGGTTTGCTTCTGACTTAGAAATCTCCCTGACCAATACAAGTTTGACATTGATCTTATATCCTTATCTAATTCCCTATTTTGGATGCTTTTATTAGGAAGAAATGCAGATGTAAATAATAATAGTATAAGGAGCCACAATCAAACAATTGCAGCATTCTTGTTTCTTGGCTAAACTTTAGGATTTTATTTAATGTTTTTCTATTATTTAGGAAGTAATATTATTATTTCTTACTTAAAAATGACCGTTTTCTTGGTAATTTTATTAAATAAGGATTTTTACCTTTTGTACTTAGGATTCTTATCTATTTAAAGGGGAGGATCATATTCAATAGAAATCCTTGATTTTTCAGTCAAGAAATGTGTCGAAGAGAGTTGGTTATCTTTCACAAATCATCATTAAAAGCTTTTAGAATAGGTTCCTCAAAGAAAGAGAGAAACCTACTAACTGACCTATAACTAGATCCTATTTGCAGGATGGTCGGGTCGGCTGTGCTAGGCCCAGGTCCATCTTCACATGTCCACGGCCCGTTCAGTCCATTAGGTATTAGACTCCCATGCAAACACAACGATCGACATAAAGACCTAAACCTAGTGGCAATCTACGGCATATATAAGGTACTATTCCTACCGGATTCAGGTACGAGATTACAACCCTACTTTTCCATACTTTCAGCAACCATAACCTACTCAAAAACACTGACTTGAGCGTCAGAGGGGCTCCCGGGAATCAACTCCCAGCCCGCCGTTATTTGTTTTGCAGGTATTTCACAACCAGAATCACTCCGGCCATGGATCAAGACAACAACGTTCAACCTCAGCAAGATCAGGCAGAACCAAATATTATTCATCATAGATTATTTGTTGCTATTGTTTTATAACATGGAACATTTAATCTTAATTTTTTTATGAATACTTTGTTAATCATTCATTAATAGGAATTTAATCCGTATTTGTTAAATTTGTTATTATTTTCTTATCTCAATTATATGTTATACTATTTATAAAACTATAATATCTATTATGTAGATCTAATTCACAATGATTCCGATAACGATATGTATTAATACAATATTAGGTAATAAATAATTATGATATATGTGCAATTGAAAAAGAAATATTTTTGCCTTAAGAAGTGATTGAATTAGTGGTGGAATATGCCCCCAAACGTCTCCATTTTCTAGAGGTCAAGAGTTATCATGTGATTTATAAATTATTAAACAAAAAATGACATGAAACGGGGCTAAATTTAATGAAAGATATGATAAAGCAAACACGCGCAAAAAGAGTGGGTGAATTGTGTGTAAAAAATTTGCGAAGTATTTTAAATCTTTAAAATCCTTCTTAAATAAAATGGGTTAATAAATGTAAACTATAAAAGAAAGCTATTAACGTTTCAAAAGAAAGGATCATGTTGCTTATTTAAAATATGAAAGAAGTCTATAATCAAAAGGATCCCATTCGTTCTTAAAAAGAAAGGGGTCTATCAATCGATAAGGGCTTGTTAGAGCTCAAATAGAAATAAGCCATTTAATTGATAGGAGTTTGTTAACGCTTAAAGTGAAAAGAACCACTTGCTTTATAGAAATAGAAGGAGCCTATTGAAAAACTGAAAAAACCTCCTAAAAACACAAACTTATAGCGCAGAAATTTAAAAGATAGGAAGAGAGAAAGAATGACACAGTAGATTTATACTGGTTCGGTTAACAACTATGCCTACATCCAGTCCCCAAGTATCCAACTTGAGTATTTCATTATAAGGATTCGAGTATTAAATTTGACGAGCCTCTCCAAACTCACAAGTACATATTTTTTAAGGTTCTCTAACCTTCCACATTTGAAGTGTATAACAAGCTTTTAAAAGCTCGCAGAAGAATAAAATGTAAAATCAAAATTAAGTTCTCAAATAACAATTTCTCTCTTAATAGAGTAATTTCACTTTCTAAGGTATAATAAGAATGATATGACTCTCAAGAATATAGATGTTACTCAAATGTTTCAAAAATCTGTGTATGTTCGTTACTTCACAAGTGTTGTTGCTCTTCTTTAAATAGTCAATTTTTTCAACTAATTGTTGCTTCATCTTAATAGTTGAATTTAGATTTTCAATATCATCTCTGCTGGAACAAAAATTTTCAGAGCTAATTGTTTGAAAAGGTAGGATCCTCTCAGATGTTAATAAGGAAAGTTTACTAAGAAGGTTCCTGCAAGAAAGGAAGTAATTTTCCTATGATTTTATTTCCTTTAAAAAATATTGTTATCTATACAAGGAAATAAATCCAATTTGAATTTTGAAATATTATATAGTTATCATCAAAATTGTTAAAATAAACCTTGAGCTAACAATCTGTCCCTTGTTTATGATGACAAACAATAATAGATATATTTTTCAAAATTCAAAGGGATAATAGATGATTTCGAAAGATACTTGCGACTTTTATATGTTCAGACATAATTAGAAGGAGCCTATCCTTTAAGAAAGGAACCTATTATTTATATATCAAATATTTTCACAAGTTTAATGGCAAAATCAATCATATATTTAATCAAGGCAGCGTTGAGAAACATGGAATGAGAAATATATCATCATATATGCAAAAATACGCAAAAAAAAAATCAACATAAACTCTCCGCCTTTGTCATTATCAAAAATAATAAAAGAGTATAGGGAGGGAGTGAAATAAAACAGAATGAAATGTGATGAAAAAGTTTTTAAAAAATTGACATAGTTAGTGAAGATTTTTGCTAAAGAGAATTTGCAAATCTAAGAATTGGTTTTAGAGGCTGTCAATTTATTAGCGCATTTGATCCTAAGTAAAATGAATGTCCTTTGGTTGTTGATCAAGTCATTCGTGCTTTGGAGTGGAATAGAGGCTGACTTTTGTGGGGTTGGACTTAAGATACCTACAACTCTTTCTGACTTCTTTTAAACCCACACATTTTCCTTCATCTCATAACTAAATTGGTAAGGAATGGAAGAATGAAACTATTCTAGTTTATATCAATTTAGGTTATCAATTGACACTGCAAAATATGAAAAAAATATTAGTCAACAACATTCCATAAGGTAGACCACCAGTTGTGTTTTTGTGACTTCCCTAGTCTATCATAGTTCATGGTCTTTTGCCAACCAACAAGGTTCTTCATCTAAACCATTGTCATTTATTACCAAGTGGACTTTAAGCATTTTTTTCTCTTTGGGACCAGGTTTAGGATTTACGGAAGTTTTTGGAGTAGGAATGGGTAGGGAGAGAATAGGTATATGGAATCTCACTTTTTTCAGTAACTCCACCTTGCTGAAAGTCTCT
>JANZLX010000211.1:6542544-6556408 GCA_025531955.1 Erythroxylum orinocense | reverse complement strand
TGCAAACACAACGATCGACGTAAAGACCTAAACCTAGTGGCAATCTACGGCATATATAAGGTACTATTCCTACCGGAATGAGGTATGAGCTTACAACCCTAGTTTCTTCTCTACTCTCAGCATCTCAAAACTCTTTACAAACACTGACTTGAGCGTCAGAGGGGCCTCCCGGGAACTAACTCCCGGCTCACCTTTATTTATTTTGCAGGAATCGTACAGTCAGAATCACACCGAACATGGATCAAAACAACAACGTTCAACCTCAGCAGGATCAGGCTGAACCACAGGACATTAGCAATTTGGTATCAAAGCGAGACATCATGGGTGACTTGGAATACTTGATGACTAAGGTTCATGATCTAGAGTATAAGCTTAAAAAAAATAGCAAGGAGGTGTGTGCAAGATTAAGGATCACATCCAAGAATTTAGGCATTTGATGGAGCTACACTTTGCTGGCAGGAAGAAGAGATAAAAATGGACTACATTCACAAGTAGCCACCAACTAGCATTAATGATATCATTTGGCGAGTATTAGGTCATTGCAATCATCCCCAAATACAATTGGTTGGATTTCCCTTCCTATAATGAAGGTTGGGATCCTTTGGAATTTATATACAGATGTGAACTGTTTTTCATTTAACAACAACTATAAGAAATGGACAAGGTAAGATTAACCGCATTCCATTCGACAATAAAGGCACAACTCTAGTAGTATATATTGGAATAGGAGGAACCTGTGATTAATTAGGCCTAATTCAAATCATATTGTCTTCTTAGGTTTGGGTCCCTACTAACAAGCATTCCATTGGGAGAACTAATCAACCTTAAATAAACCGGAACCATGGAAGAGTATCAACGCCAATTTCAAACCTTTATTGTAGGAGTAACTTTGGTACATACAAACTAACAGGTTGATGATATATTCACAACAAGCTTAGTGGAAACTTTGAGGGTAGATGCAGAGATGCAAAATCCACCTAATTTAGTTGTTATTATGAATTTAGCTTGAGTCTTTGAAGGGGAACTACTTTATATTCAGCAACCAACTAAGAAAAGAAGACATAAATATGCATTAATTCAAATATGACATCTAATGTAGGAAGGAATGTTACTACACCTCTTACAAGGTACTTACCTAGGTTAAAATGTCTGAACAAAGAGCAAAGGGACAATATTTAAATTAAATCTTAGCGGATGAACTAGAGGGTGACAAAGTTGAACATACTTAAGTAGAATCCAATATTTCTCTTTATGCAATTATAGGAACAAATATCTCTTGAACTATGCAATTACAAGAATTGGTAATTGGGAAACCAATATTGATCCTTGTTGACTTTAGAAGCATATATAATTTTATAATCAACTAAGCTACTCTCAAATTGAAATTATAAACGACAATCAAATTGGGATAGCAAGTATTCGAAGTTAATGTAAAAAAGTACATAACCCATGTATCTATAGTGTAGTCCAAATACAAGTCAACTTTAAATCTTTCTTCATTGGTTTGATTATGCTATCATTTGATGGATTTGAAGTGCTTCTTGGATAAAATGTATTAGGACTTTCAGCCCAATCATATAAGACTTCCACTATTTAATGATGACCTTCCACTTAAATGAGAAGCAAGTTACTTGGTAAGGAATATTAGGGAAGGTGAAATACCTACAGGTTCATATACTACAAGATGAATAACACACAAAGTAATTATTGAAAGGCTCCTAATTGATTTTTCATTAGTATTCTAAAAACGCAAAGGACTTCCTCCCTGTGGAGCTTATGGTTATATAATTACTTTGATGATGGGATTCAAACTAGTAGAAGTAAGGTCATAACGCTACCTAAACATATAAAAAGCTGAGACCAAAAGACAATATGCTTAAATGTGGGAACAGATGATCATTCTACCTAATTATTCCACTTTTTCTTCCTTAATTCTGTTAGTGTAAAATTATGATGGAACATAGAGATTTTGTGTAAACTACAGGGAGTTTAATAATTAGACTGTCAAGGATAATTTTACTATCTCAATTATGGACAATTTATTGGATGAACTTCATAGTACACAAGATTTAAAAAAATTATATATGAGGTCAGGATAGTTTCAAGTTATAATGGCTTTTGAAGAAATTAAGAAAATTGCCTTCTAAACTTGTACTGACCAATTTAAGTTTTCAATCATACCATTTGGTCTCATAAATGCGCTTTCCATATTTTAGTCTTTAATGAATGAGGTAGCTCAATCCCATCAATGTATATTCATTTTATTATTCTTTGAAGACAATTTGGATTATAGTTAAACTTGAGTAGAACATATGCATCATTTAAACACTGTCTTTGAGTTACTATACTAGTATAAGCTCTTCCTCAAATAGTCTAAGCGCTTTTTTAGAGGGAATCATTTCATATACTTGGGCCATGTCAGTAACGATAAGGGAATATCAATAGAAAATTAAAAATTTTAAGTAATTAAAGAATGACCCATGCCAAAATCTGCCAAGGATTTATGTGGCTTCCTTAGCTTGACAGGGTATTGCAAAAATTTTGAACACAATTATCCTGTGATGGCTACTCCATTAACCAACCTACTGAGGAAGAATGCCTTTAATTGGGACAATGCAACTGAAATGTCTTTTGATTACGTAGATAATGTGCTCTCCATTACTTCAGTATTACAATTATCAAACTTTAATCTTGAGTTTATAGTTGAACGTGATGCATCTAGAATGGGGATTGACATCATTCTACGATAACAAGGACGTTTGGTTGCTTTCTTTAACTAAAAATTAACTGATCAACATTTGAAATTGCCATCCTATGGATGAAAAATGATTAAAATAGTCAGGGCAATCTAACACTAGAGACTATACTTATAGGAAAGATCATTTGTTGTCAAAATTGATCACTATAACCTAAAATACATGTTGGAATAGTAGCTTATCACTTCTCCCCAACAACATTGGGTTAGTAAACCATCAAAGTTTGATTTTTTAGAGGATTACAAAGCTAGATCTCTAAATCGTGTAGTAAATGCTTTCTATAGGCAAAAAAGGACATTATACTCGTTTGTGGTGTTTCAAGTACATGATTCACCTTATAAGCAAGAGGTGACATAATTAGTAGATTTATAGGCACTTATTCATAAAATTAAGTTAAGAACATTAGACTTAAAGTAGGCTTTCATAAATGGATTAGTGAGCATAAGGGTTGGATATATCTTCTAGTTGATTCCTTTTTGATTCCCTCTGTCATATCTAGTATTCACAACTCCACACATAAAGTATTCAGAAGACACTCTACCACATCTAAACTGATTTCCATTAGCAAGGATGAAAGCCTTTATTAGTGAATTTATCCACAACTACTATATTTATCAACAAAACAAATGGGACAATGTACATTTGACTAGCCTCTTATGGTGCCTTCCGATTCTAACAGATATATGTGATGATATTTTTATGGATTTTACAGATGTGCTACCCAAGGATAGAAAAAAATCATTCCTTGATATAATGATGTATCAATTATATAAATATACTCATTTCATCTATCTTTCTCATTCATAAAACAATACTTATTTTACCTATGTTTTCTTCACTCAATTTTTTTATTTGCCAGGGATTACCATAACTATTATTAGTGATAGGGACCTAATTTTTACTAGTATCTTTTGGTTTTGATTAAGTGGTACCACATGAACTTTTCCTCTACTTATTATCTACAATCGAATGGTCAAATTAAGGTGGTGAAGCACAATCAAGATCTATCTTCATTGCTTTGTTGGGAATGAACCAAGAAAATGGGTTAATTAGCTTCCTTAGGCTGAATATTGTTACAACACTGTCTATCATTCTTCTTTAGGTGTGCTGGCCTTCCAGGTTATTTATGATCATAATCCTCCTTGTTTGTTCTCCTAAAAACCTAGTTTTACCTATTTGGAGGAGATTGGTCATTATTTGTAAGAGAGAGATGATCTTTTGTTTGAAATACATCTTGGTTTATAGCATACTCAACTCCAAAAGAAATAAGCCTAGCAGTTTGTTTGGTTGAAAATATAACATTATTAGTAACAATATTTGGGCAAAGGAGTTATTTATAAGCTATCTCTTATGTTATATAGCTCAATCAAGGTTTTACATTAGATTGTTGAGGTTACCTATAAGTTAGAACTTCGAAAGCATAGTAAGATTCTTGATGTTTCCCGTATTTAATTACTTAAGGAGTTTAACTGTGTTCCTCCTACTAGTGTTCCTTCCTTGCCACCTTTTAAGGATGAAAAAATTATTCCCAGACCTCGTTATATTATTCTTTCCAGAGTTAATTGAAGTGTTGTTGAAGTTTAGTCGAATGGGCTAGCTTACCATTGAATGAAGCTAAACGGGTTCATTTGACTGAGTTTCGAAAATCCTATCCTGAATTCATGCTTGAAGGAGCCATAGTCAAATCATTTTAGCATTCATGTTTCTTAACTAAACTTTAGGATTTCTGTTTATAGTTTTTCTATTATTTAGGAAGTAGCATTATTAATTCTTATTTAAAAATGATTATTTGCTTGGTAGTTTTACTAAATAAGTATTCTTACTCTTATATAAGAAAATTTTTTCCTTTTGTAGTTGGGATCCTTGTCTATTTAAAGAGAAGGATCATATTCCATAGAAATATTCTACATTTTCAATCAAGAAATGTATAGATGAGAGTTGGTGATATCTTATAAATCACCATTAAAAGCTTTCAAAATAGGTTCCTCGAAGAATGAGAGAGGCAAGGAAAATTATGAAGACTTTCCTGTTAATCGGCATATGACAAAATCCTATTTGTGGCCTTAACACACCCGTTAGTTTCTAAAATTTTACTATTTGTGAAGAAATTATGGCAGATATCATAATTCTTTACCTTGACTTGAATTCTCCAACATCTAACTAAGAATGACTCCTTGTCATAACTGCCCTAAAAGCTTTAATCTATATAAACATTCACAAAATCCAAGTTATGGTTAAACTTTTCTACGAGCAACAACTTCATCAACATATTAGATGCATCTTTCCAAGTGTGAACCTTTTTTAATAAAACTTGTCTAGATGTAATTAATTTCATAATTTTGTGAAACCCTATATCTATTAGCATAGCCCACATCCATCTATCTTTCTCCTAACTTTCCCGGCCCTTCTTATCTTATAAGGCGGGCAAGGCTGTACGGTACCAATCCCATCGGTTTAGTCCCTTAAAAGATAGTTGCATGCTTATCACTGATGGTAAGATTATACACGAAAAAGGTCTCTCCATTGAGATCTCTTTGGTTACTTGATGATCCATTTTGCTTTATCTTTGGTTATAGTGTACTGAAACTTTCTCCCTAATATTGTATTATCTCTTGAATTATAATTTTCAACTCCCTTAACAGTTGTTCTAAGCTGTTTTACTATCACTTATGCCGTCTTTTTTTTTAACAAGGGAAAAACAAAATTAACTCAAAGCTCTGGAATATAACGCTCCTTGCGCATCTCTGCGGAGAAGCTCCTGGACTCCCAATGGAGGCTCCTGTAGGGTATGCAAACCCGGACGTAAAATGACTGCAAGATTGGCCAAACTGTCGGCGCTCACTTATACCATCTTTGAACTAATAGTTAGTGATGGTAAATAAGGTCTAACCTAGCTCGACTTAATTTGGGTTGGAAGGGATTTCTGGTTTGGTTCAACTTAAGTTGACCGAGCTTCTCAGTCTAATCCGAAGCTTAAATTTTTTACTTAAATGATTTCATTTTTAATTTTTAAAAAATAAATTTAATCAAGCCTGATTAGGCTTCGGGGCTTGGGCTTAAATACAAAATTTTGAGTCTAAATCTGATTCAAATATAGAATTTTAGGTTAGGCTTTAGCTTGGATTGGCCTAAGCTAAACCCGATGCATTACTATCTTTACTATTAGTGCTCACTATTGACCCTGAGACATTCTTTCCATATATTTGTCTCAACAGATGTCACTCCCTAAACACTATCTCTAAGAGTGCATGAAACTTACAAAAGTCTATCTTCTTGTACTTATTATCCTTTAATAAGCTCCCCTTATAAAGTTTCGTCATCTCTTTCTAACTAAGATGACACTCATATCTACCACCATATCACTATACTATCATCCTTTAGCCTTGAAGATTAACAAATAACCACTAATCTCATTACTGTCTTTTCTATTACAATATAGATGTCTTAAAAAGTCAGCATATCTTTTACCACTTTAATTGCCCATCATCACTAAAAAACTTATACCTTAACTATCAAAAGTACCTATAAAAATCAAATTCTTTTGAAACTCTTAAACATACCTGGCATCCAATGTTCTAACAATTATATCATATATTTTAATTTGCACTAAACCACAACATGCTTTTCATCATCATCCAATTTGACATTATCATTTCATTCCTTGAAAAAACATAACTAGTCCTTATTGAAAGTCATATGATAAGAAGCACCAATGTCTATCACTTACTAATTTACAGAATCAAAATTACTTTTAGGTAAGACATCACTGCCTCTTCTATTCTCTTCTTCATAACTGGGCTATAACAATACTTACATTTTCATATGTTTTTTCTTATTCCCAAACTTTTGCTATAGACAATCCTTTTTAAAGTACCTTTTTTCTTTATAATTAAAACATCTAACAACTTTAACCTTCAATTTGGATTGTGACTTCCTATTTCCAATGTCATTGTCATTGTTCCCTCCGTTATTAACAATCAGACCCACATCTGATCCACCTTAATATATGTCATAGATCATTTTTTTTTCAATTCTTTGGACTACTATAGAGTATCCTTCATATCATTAAAATAAATAATCTCTCTACTATACAACATGGGATCAACAAAATTTTCATATTAATTAGGAAAGGAAAACAAGGATTATGGCTTAATCCTCATCATTAATTTTAACTTTAACAACTTATAAATCTAAGATGACCTGATCAAAATTATCAATGTGATATTTTGCCTATATACTTTCTGTCATCCTTAATGTATACAAATTTTGCCTTTGATATAAATGATTCGTAAGTGATTTCTTTTGATACTTACACTCAAGTTGTTTCTGTAAAGAAGAAAAAATCATTTCGTCAAGTTTGGCACCTGTCTTAAACTTGACACGAGCATCGATTTGTTTATGACTTAACAATCTCTCTAATCAATACAAGACCAACGTCAATCCCATATTCTAACTCGATGCTAATTAACTTCTAAAATATCTCTATTCACCAAGAATTCAAAGGATATCTTACAATATAATTTAATAGAAATCTAGTAACTCTATTTTTAAAATATTTTTAATACCATAATATTTTAAAACAATTTTAAATTTATATGATTATTTTTAAAATAAATAAAATAACATGAAAATTGTGTGTTTTTTTTTATGGTTTTCACATATATCTTCTTTTTAAAATTCAATCAATGTAATTTCACATCACAACATGATTTACATGCATCACATCCCTTTAATTGTTCATAATAGCAAATTAGTTCAAAAAGGAGCCTAAATGTATTTATTAAGACTTTATAATAAGAGTTTAAACTTTGACAAATTGATTACAATTTTTTTAAAAATCTAAATACCATCATCATTGAGTTAAATTTTATAGGTTTAACAATTACATCTACTTAAAAAAAGATAGTAAAAATGATGTTCATTGTTTAAATATTTAATCATAACTAGGTTAATACCTTTTCTATATTTTTTAATTTTCTAGTTGGCATTACTTTTATTCAATTATAACTCTGTTAAAACAATTTATTCATTTGTTTTAATAATCCATTTTATTGTTCTAAAAAACAATGGGTTTAAATGAAAATTTGGACATACTATTACTAAATCAATACCAAGTATGTTTTACTTTAAAATTCTAAAGCTAGAGAAGTTACTTTTCTTTCAATAATGGTTAAGATTGGTTACAAAACGATAACGTTTTGAGTTTTAGAACAAAGTTATATAAATATTTGTATATTTCACCTTTTTGTAATATAATTACTTCATATCTAATAATTCTTTTTCTCAAGAATTTAATCATAGCTTTGCTTTATATGTGAATAAATTATGACTTATAATAAAATATTAATTTAATTATTGGGTTAATTGTAAAAAATCTCAAACTTTACTTAATTTTATAATACTAGTCTGAATTTTAAAAAATGACACTAAAATTAGCCCAACTTTCAATTTTTAGTAAAAATAGCTTGATGATAAGTTGCCCATTAACGTAGATGACATGATTTTTGCCACATAACTACCGCATATTTTACTTATGTTACTATGAATTTTATTATTTAATGATTAAAATATCAACAAACTTTAAAATAATTATACATTGATATTTTATTTTATTAAATAATAAGATATATACATAACACGATACAATATATAATAATCACGTAGTAAAAAGACCAATCTAATGTAGTTTGTTACTGCTATTTATATTAACAGGAAATTTTGTTATCGATTATTTTTATTAAAAATTAAAAGATGACTAATATTATAAATTCGAGTAAATTTTGATTTTAATATAGTTAACGTTAATTAGCTTGTATTATTATTCTGCACTTTATGATTGGGCCAATATGTCTGCTAAAAGACACTTCGACAACTGTTTTAAGCAATCGGAGTCGACCTAGGGAACTGTGTATGATAAGACTTGTTACCCTAAAGCTTTGTATTGGATAAATGTCAAAAAGCAGGAAAATGACAAGCTTGAAAAAAAATGTTTTTGAGGATTCGATTTCAACATTTTTAAGTGTTTAGTTAACCTAATCCACTGACTTTGATAACCTATTATACACTTTTAAACTTTTTATGTTCGAAGTATAAACAATTCTTGTATATGTCTATGCAATAAACGAACTCATGTAATATTTTCTTAAAACAATCGGTGTTTAAGTTTAATTAGCTACATAATACCTAGAATGCAAAGTCTATTAAGCTGGGAAACACGTTTTGGTCCAATACTAAATGTACCCTCGTAAGTTCATGACTAAAGAAATGAACATGCAATAAAATAATAAGGTGCTAAAGTTGTTTTCTAGGATTAAAAAAGGGTCACCCTGTTGTAAATAATTCATAATTGCCAGTGCATTTGCAAGTTAACGGCAAATCACATAAAAAAGCTCCTGTGATGTACTTGATTATTTATTTTAGTCTCTGTGTTTTTAATTCGGTCACCTTAACCCCTGTGTTTGTTATTCTCGTTCAAGATACTCCAATTGAGTATTTTCGGACAAATTTACCCTTAGATTATTGGAATACATTTTTTTAATCTCTTGATTTCAAGAGCAAATTTGTCCGAAAATACCCAATTGGGGTATCTTGAACGAGAATAAAAAACACAAAGATTAAGGTGACCGAATTAAAAACACAAAAGTTAAAATAAATAATCAAGTATAGTACATGGGCTCTTTTATAGGATTTGCCAAAGTTAACTAAAACAAAGCTCATCTTAAATAGTACTTTGGGATTATATAAACTGAAATATGTTGACACCTTATCCTTAAAAAATGAAAAGTGCGTGGGGCGGGGCATATGCCTCGTGAGGGAATATGACTATAATAAAGCATAAGCAAGTAGGCTTAACTAGGCCTGGAGTGAGTGAATGGGACGATATGAATTGGTCTTGACTAGTTAATTTTGTTTCTTGCAAATTCCAGGCACTGCAAGCCCACAAGTTTTTAGCATATTGAAAAAGACGTGTGGGAGATTAAACAGTTTTTATTTTTTTGGCTTTAGGATTGAATAAGAATAAAAAGGAGATGAGGAGTTTGTAAATGAAGAAAGCTCCTAGTAGAGGGAATGGAACAGTTTATGGTGTCTCCTCTTATTTATGTACTCGTATTAGGCCATAGCAAGTGCTGCAACACTTTTATTGGCCACCTACTAGATAAGAGACTCATTTTTTCAAAATTCAAGCATAGACAAAAGCAAAATAAGGTAAGATAGGTCTAGAGAGACTACCTTAATCAAAGAAGAGGACTTCTTCTTGTTTAGGTTTAATGGTGAAGCAAATATGATAAAAATTTTGGAGCTTGGACCATGGAGCTTCAATGGGAAGCCACTTCTCCTTCAGAGATGGAGGCTGGGTATGGTCCTTGAGAAGCATGAAATAAAGCAAACTCTTATTTGTTTACAACAGGATTGATTTATTTGACAAGCTCTATAGGAAGATCAAGATGCTTAGACAAAAAAATACTATTGCACTTAAAAGGATTAGATATGTTAGAGTTTGCATTAAAGTAAGTATAGATGAATAACTACTTGAAACTTCAAAGGTCATGAGATTGAATGAAAAGATGGGCCTTATGAAGGTTTAAATATAAATCATCTACTAATGTAGACCACTTAAACCTTGCCACAAAACGTCTGGAACAAGAGTAAATCGAAGTTATAGGTGTTATCATTTAATTGAGTTAGTTTAGGGATCAACTAAACCCCAAAAAGAATCCACCGTTACTACCACTGAATCCTCTAAAGCTATAGCCACCACTACCATTGGATTCACTTAACTAGAAGGTCCCCATCATTAAGTTCCTATCTCTCCTAAGCAAATTCATAATCTTAAACCCAAAGAGACCAAGAAGGAGATTGATAAACCATTTACACCCTTAAATATTGCACTAGGAGTAGTTCCAAAAGTCCAAGATGAAGGTATTGTTACTATCACTAAAAAGAAATCAGGAAGCTTAAGAAGAAAGAGCATGTACGAATCTTAAAAATGTACGAGGATATTGTAAGAAATAAAAGAAGAGTCAAGCTTTCTTAATAAGAAAGTTAATAATAATACATAACAAGCACTTTTTCGACACTAGTAGCTACCTTTAGGAAATTCAAACAAAAAATATCTCAAATCTAGGAGATGAGAGACTTATGCAATAAGAAAAACTTATATTGACAAATAACGTAGAAGCTCTTAATAATCACAACTCTCTCTTGAGACAAAGATAAAAAATACAATAGTTGAAGGAAGGAGATAGAAACAATTTTTTTTTTCATAATTCAGCCTAACATTAATAAAATAAGCTCCTTTACTGATAACTCAGGAGCAGTGTATGAGGATTAGGAGAATCTAAAAGCTTTATCCTAGGTTGCTCCAAAGAAACTTATTTCACTGTTAAGAAAATTAACTCCTTTATCCCTCACTTCATCACAACTTAAGAAGTAGATTTCCTTACTAATAATTTTATGGAAGAAATATTGAAAAGACCTTATTTAGTATAGATGTTAACAAAGCACCTAAATTTGATGACTTGAATTCTTTGTTCTTTCAAAATTCATAAAGCTTAGTTGGTGGCACTATCACAAAATCAATTATGGAATTCTTCTCATTAGGTAAGCTCCTAAAAGACTTAATAAGCCATGCATATGTCTTATATCAAAGATTCATAACCTTACAACTACGCAATACTTTAAGCCCATATCATGTTGTAATGTGGTATAAGGTATTATTTCTAAGATGCTTACTGCAAAAGTCAAATTGATCTTGAATCAATAATCAAGTACAACTAATGACTCTTCATTTAAGGTATAAGCATCAGGGATGATATCCTGTTGGCTCAAGAGATATTCAATAACTATCATAGGAAGATTGATATTAAAAGATGTTTAGTGAAAGAAAAATTCTTTAAGAATTTTGATTAAGTATAATAGGTCTTTCTATTTGAGAATATGATAGCCTTTGAATTCCTTATTAAATTTATTAAATGGTTGGAACAATATGTAACTTCAACCTCTTTTCGTGTGTTATTCAATGGTGAAACCACATAAATAGGACTATGATGAGAAGACCATTTATCTCTTTATCTATTCTCTATATGCACTAAAGTTCTTATAAAGCTGAAAATAAAGAATATTAAAAAGGAAAAGAACTTTCAATTTTTTCATTACAAGTGTAAAATGCTCTAACTTTTTAAACTCACCTTTACATATGAACTTTTAATGTTGTGTAAGGCTAATATAGACTTAGTCAAAGTCCCTCTCAACTCTTTGTAGACTTTTTAAAGATTGTTAGGTCTCTCCATTAACATCAATAAAAAGAAATTTCTTTGTCTTAACTAGCATTCCTAATTTTACAGATGATGTCATTATGTTTTCAGGCTTCAAACACCTATAACCAACCTTTAAATATGTTGATATTCCTATAGTTACCTCAAGAATCACAGCCAAGGGTTGTCAACTATTTTTGATGCAATTCATAAAAGAATAGGGAGTTAGTGTGATAAATTCTGATCATTTGCTAGGAGAGTCTAACTCATCATATATTTCCTCAATAATTTACAAGTCTACTAGTATTTTCACCTTTCTCTTCTTATGATCATAATAAACAAAATTGAAATATTACTCAAGAATTTCCTCTGGATTGGTAAATATAATGTTGCTTCAAGTTCTAAAGTTAAATGGATAGAAATACACAAACCTAAGGACAATGGAGGTTTGAGAATAAAGTCTATTAGTATAGTGAACAAAATTCTATTAACTAAAAGGATTTGGAAGCTATTCATAAACCAAGAATGACTATGGGTCTAATGGATACACACATTATTCCTAAAGAGCCAAAGATTTTGGAATATCAAGGCTAATACCAACACATCTTAGATAGTCCAACAAATATTAAACATAAAATACAATGTGAGTGTTAATATGAATTGCATTATAGGGAATAGGAAGAACACTTAGCTTTAATATGAAAATTGCCATACACTAGACCCTCTACACTATTAATCTAATGCCAAAATTGTGCTGGCAATAATTTAGGGAACTTTCTTGGATTTTTACTCACATATTGAATTTGAGAAATATGGTGTATCCCTGTATCAAACATAAGCTAGGAAATGTGGAAAACACATGGTTTTCATATGACAATTGGTCTGAATTCAACCCTCTCTCATTAAGAGATGAAATTATCCATTTAAGAAACAAAATTCCTATTGATGCAAAATTATCCTCCCTCATTTAGAATGGAGACTGGTCTGGAAACTTTAGATGGTTTTCCTCTAGAACAGGATACTTACCTCAGTTCCTTTAATGGAAAAATGAGGACAATATTATCTATACTTCTAATTCCAAAGGGGTTTTCGCAAATGAATCTTGCCACAAGATATTCAATAATAGCACTGAGATGTATTGTTGGGACTCAATCCTGAAACCGGATCCCAACCGAAAACACGGAATCAAAAGCGAAAACAAACGCAAACTAAAGAACGAAGACAAAGCGAAGCGGAAGAAATCAAACGGAAACCTCCGGAAACGAAAAGCGGAAACACAAAGAACAGAAGCGAAAGAACGGATGCAAATCAAAAGCAAAGGTAGCAAACGCACGAGCAAACAAATGAAAGGTAAAACGAAAACAAAAATAAAGTGCAAAACAAACGGATCCGACATCCGAAGTGAACAAGAAAACTGTCGCGTTAGAAACTTTAGACTAAACCTATCCTAAACCGGTCTATTTTTTTATTCTTTTATTCCATTTCTTACTAATTCCTTTCCACCTTAATCAAACTTATACCAAACAAAACCTTTCATCTTTATCCCAACTTATACAAATTAAGCCACCATAATTTTTTTCCTATTCGGAAATTTATTCTTCATCAAAACTTCTTTCTTTAAATTTTATCGCGTTGCATAACTCTTAATCATACATATCCGAAACACATCTTTAAACTTTTAATCTTATATTTATTTTAACTTTGTTATAAACTGATTTTTAACGAAAATCGGGCAGCATAACGACTGTATTTAGAACAGCCCAAAAATCTGCAGATCAAAATACACACTTCTAAAATCACATCCAACCATAACAACCATCATCGGACCTCCCGTCCGGAATTTCCAGCAGAAAC
>JANZLX010000211.1:6513060-6542444 GCA_025531955.1 Erythroxylum orinocense | reverse complement strand
GGTCGTACCACTTGAGGATTTTGAGATGATATTGGGGATCGACTTCCTTAAGACAGCAAAGATGGTGTTGTACCCAAGTTTGGGAGATATGATGGTTATGCGTGATGAAAATCCTTCTTTGTTAATTGTTGTAGATTCATTGGTGGGATGAAAGAGACTACAACATTGGTAGCATGAGTGTCGGCTATGATAATTAAAAAGGAGCTAAACTATACTCGAGAAAACCCGAAACAGAAAGTGGGTAAGGAGCATATCATTGCCAAGATCACGGAGGATCAATGTGATAGAGAAAGCTCAGCAGATGGAGCTCTTCTCAACATATCTTTGGTGGGCGCGATGAGCCTTGAGAAGGCGAGATCAAATGGAAACAAAGACAACCCAAATGGATTGGGAAAATGGTAAGTGGGTGAAGTACTAATTGATATAAATTGCTACCATCTTCAAAAGTTAACAAGGAGTCTTCAAGGAACCGCTCGTGAAAGAGTCGCCCACAGATTATTTTGACGAGGGTGTCGAATTCTTTTAGTGGGGTGGTTTGTTAGACCCTTAAGTCCAGATTGAGGGATCGTACGAGTATTAGCGAGCCTTGATTAATGCTTGGCACACAAGTCGGCACGAGAAAGGCGTGTTGACGAGGGAATAAGGCGAAGTCTTGCCAGTTAGCGAGCAAAACCCGAGAAACTTGCAAAATAGGCGAAGAATGCGGGAAGTATCGGTGAAGATCTCGAGAGTAGGTGAGATTTGATACGTGTGGGCATGCATAGGCACACATTGGCGGTAATCTTTGATGAGACGTCAGATTCGGATGCGAGGCAGCACGAAATTGGCAAACTAAGTCAGGTGAGACCCGAGGGTGGGGGAGAAGGAGCAAATGCCTGTGAGACCCGCGAGGATGCGCAAAAGCATGCGAGTGCGACGAGACGCATAAACACTTGACTTCGGTGAGCTAGGTTGAAGGTGTGTGAAATATGCAAGGTTTTATGTTAACTTGGACTGTGACTTGTATTTAGTCATGGAAGGATGAGACTACAACATGAGTGAGCTTGGTCATGGAAGATGGACTTGTCCATGGACATGCATTGATGGACCTATGTATGGATAGGCTTTGGTGAAAACATATCAGTAGTGACCTGATAGTTATGGATGATGTGGCATATGATGACGTGGGATAAGATCACAGTGGATGAACATCATCTTTAAGAGATAAAGATCATGGGTAAGGATTCGTGGATAAGGATAATCATTCCTAGATAGGGTAATCTTTTACATGTGATGTAACTTAATCCTATTAGGTAGGATAAGATTGCGATCTTAGATAGTAGAGTTCTATTAGGATTCTTAGTCATCTGAAGGAGCCTATAAATAACTCATTAGAGTTGAGACCTATTGAGTATTCGATCAGCGAGGCATTCATTGAGAGAAATCACTCAAAGGAGAGAGCTTTGAAAGTTGAGAGTTTTTGGGGGAGTTCATATTGTAAGGGCTTCGAGTAGGAAGTTCCTTGAGTACTTCGAGGAGGAGGTACTTGTGTCTTTTGTTAATATTTTGTTGAGAGTTAATGAAATAGTAGCTTTGACTATATTTAAAATCTCTTATTTCTTTCTATACTCTGTTATACACTTGGGTTCTTTATATGTGTGATAGAAATACTTTAAACACTTGTGTACGTGTGAGGTGTTCGAAGGCTAATGAAATTATTTGGTGACATTCACGTGAGAAGGCTGAATCTTACTTAAGCGGACCTAAGTGGGATTGCCGCACGAAGGTGGGCTCGACTTGCTGTAGAAGTTCGAGTCCAAAGAAAACCTTTGTATCAATAAGGACCATGATAATAATATATTTTAAGTCTTATTGGGTAGCTAGTAATAAGAGGTAAACATATCGTGGAGCTATATTAATAATGGAGAACTATTAGATGACAAACCAAATGGTAAGAAGGTTATATGCAAATAAAAAAAAAATCTCTTTAATGCAAAAGAAACTTTATAAAAGATCATGCGCCATGTCATACCTAAAATACGTTATCCTAGTTAAAGTAAATCATATTTTATAGAAGATAAAAGATAATGCGGTTCTTAACAAAGAGCAACAACTTTGAGCTTTAAAATTTTGAGGCAATGATATTGTTGATCAACCCTAAAAGGATACTACAAAGTATGTCAAGACTATGATCATTGCAAAGACAATCTTAATCCCATCACCAACTTGTGGCATAATATTCACCCCTTTCATTTTCAATCCTATTTGATCAATAGGGCATAAACATTTTAAGACTCCTTAACCATATGATAAAGCAACATAAATTCAACTTATTCATAGTTGATTACTTTACTAAGAAGGTGAAAGTTGAGTCCTTCCATAAAAGTTATGTCAAAGACTGTGGAAAGCTTCTTGAAAACAGATATTATGTGCAAGTATGATAACCCATTTACGATAGTCACAATGTGCGTACATTTCACTTACTTTTTTTCTTTGTTTTCATCTAAATCATCTTGTGTTTATTGATTTATATGATGTTTTAGGTAATTATGGAAATATTTCTTAGAAATAATGTTGGCTAAAGACTGAAGGGTTTTACATAGTAAAATAAGAAGAAAATTCAAATCGACTAAACAGAATTTCAGACACAAGTATGTTGCAGCTCGTGTCTCGCTTCGAACAAGAACAAATGGTAAGATTAGACACGACCTAGTACATGGTTAGGTTCTAGGGTGCGTTCGTCAGTGAAAATTTAGTACAAAAGACACCCACATAAATGATTAAGGTAAAGCTCATGTCATATAATGGATAAGTTACAAAGGAGGACTTAAAACATAAGTATGTTTATCCTCGTGTTTCTTTTTGGAAACAAAATTGGAGAAACACTATTTACATTTTCTGTTAAAAAAACCTAATCAAGAGCCTATTTTTAGTTTTCTTTTCTTTTAATTCTTTTCAAGTTGTAATTAGGATTAGCATCCTTGAGGGAGAGAAGCCCTAGAATATTACTTACAGTTATATTCAATAAAGAGGATGATCTAGAATCATTCCAAGAACCAGAACACATCTAGAGGTTAGGATCTTCATCCGGGAAACCTTAACAATGAGTTCTTATATACTTTTAATTTCTTTTTTAATTTTAAGAATGATCCGTAACTAATTTTTCTTTATATTTCTAATAGAATGAACCTTAGTTGATTCTTATATGAATTGATTATGGCCTCATTTGGTTAGCTACCAATCAGCTATTTTTTGAGCTGATTGGTATGCTTTAGCTTTTTTACTCTTCAAACAACTATAAAAGCTGTTTGGAGAGTAACTGATCCAACGGTTGTTTGTCTTCAAACAGCCAAAAAATGAAAATGCTCCTATACAGGAGCGTTTTCATCGAACAACTAAATTATTTTTTCCCAATGTCGATTTTGACCATCTTTGTTACAGTCTCATTTCTATCGTTTTCTCTAGATTCTTTACTTTCTATTGGGATTGTTAAGGATTACTGTTTCGAATGGATGATTCAAAGTTGCCTTTCATGTTGTGATGAGTCGTTCGAGTAAGCATGCATTATCATTGTGGGTGTTCTTGTGATACCCTTTTGGTTTTCTTATTATTTTCTGTGGATTTTGTTTAAAGGTGGGCTTTTGGATGTTTGTCGCAGGGGTTGAGTTTCAAATTTAGGGGTTTTGTGGTGTAGTAAGCACGACCTATGCTTGTCTAGATCTTAGGGAGTTTTGTTGTTATGTGTGAATTAAAGATGTTGTTTCTTAGTTATGTGTTTTAGAAGTTAATTCTTCTAGGTTAGTTCGTCTGGTAGAATTGGGTATTTGGGAATCTTTCTTTTTCTTGTTGTCGTTGTTTCTGCTTTTTTGATGATGCTCATGGGATAATCTCATTCATCTCCCTGAAGATTATGGCTCTTTGAATTGGTGGCTAGTATTCTAATATAGCTCCTAGAATACAAATATTCTAATATATTTAGTGAGATTGTTCTCAATATAGCTCACTTTAGCGGTTAGAAACTATATATAAACTTGTACTCTAGTTGATTCTACTTTCTTTCATGTATGGATTGAGGGCTGATAGGGGCTTTGATTCATGTTGTAGTAGCAGTTGGAAAGTAGGAGTACTTATACTGCTTTCTTTCAAACAACCATTGATCTTAAACTTAAGCACCACTTTGTCTTTAGACCAGTAAGAGTACTTATATATGTTTGTTGCTTGTTTGACTCTTTTTTATAGGGTTTAAAAAACTTTACAAAGCCTGCACGATAACTTGTTATAAGGCTGCAGAAAATTGATGGTGATAACTATCCTGAGGTATAGTTTAGTTTCTTCACATACTTGTAGCTTAGTAAGTCTTAAAATTTAGTTAAGAGTGTCTTCTATCAGAATATTTAAACGATTAATTTTGCAGACACTTGGTTGTATGTTTATTGTAAATGCTGGTCCTGGTTTTAAACTGCTTTGGAACACAGTGAAGTCATTTCTTGATGCCTAAACAACATCAAAAATTCATATTAGTATTAATTCTTTAACCACTTGTTTTGTTCTATTTAATGTTTTTGTTTATATAGTTTGGATAAGGTTTGACAGAGTTTGAGTCTTGCTTCAAGTCCTTGGCAATAAGTGTCGGAATAAATTTCTGGAAATAATTGATGCCAGGTACTGCAAAAGCTTATGAATATACACTTGCTTGTTGTTCTTCCAATTGCACTTTTGTTTAATAACAGACAAGTTCTGCAATGATCTCACTGAATTGCCTGAGTTTCTTGGTGGTAGCTGCACGTGTGCTGATCAAGGAGGTCGCATGATATCTGGTAAGTGGCCATGGAAAGATCCAAACATCTTAAAGGTTTGACATCTGTCGTTCCAAGATTCTTAAAGATAATATCTTATCATAAGCCACGCAATGCAGTGGTACATTCCAGAACACTGCTTCTCTTTAGAAGTGTGATTACTCTTTTAATATAATGATTACACATATATCCTCTAATGCTGGGTTCATATTTTCTTTTATGTCAAATGTAAACCAGTGATGTGTCTGCTGTAGAATCAAGATCAGAAGTGGAAGATGCTGGTTCTCCTAAAGGAAAGTAAAGATGTTCTTTTAATCATCTTTTTACATTTCCTCTTCTACTATAGGATCCTCATCACATTTTAGCTTTGTTAGATAGCATAAGTGAGAGGGATAGTGTATTATGATTGCTTTCAAGCATCCACATAAGTTCCATTCTACATCTTTTTTCAGCCAACAGTAGCAGCAATACAAGCAGGAAAAGACATAGCCTTGGCAAATAAAGAGACATTAATAGCTGGAGGTCCTTTTGTCCTTCCTCTTGCTCACCAGCTATGAGAAATGCAAGCACTATGGATTACTTCAATTCGGCACAAGCTATTGCAGACTATGCAGAAATTCTTCTTCACATGAAGGACGAGTTCCAAGCTAAAAATTCACCTGTGATAGTCATTGGAGGGTTTGAAAAAAGCATGTTTGAGACATACATTGTAACTTTCTTTAAAGCGTTGTCGTTCAAACTTTGTTTAAAAATGAGTTTGTTATTGGCAAGCACATTTAAAGTTAATGCATGCATATATGTATATATACAATAAAATGAAAATTGTTTGTTAAAAAGTTGTTAATAGAAGTAAAACCATTAATAAAATTATTGTAATTAATTACAAATAAAAATATTAATAGTTTTACTTTTCCATTTGTAAGTTTTAATATGTGTTTATATACACACTGGGTGTAAACTTTAAACATTATTTCTTCACACTCTTAGTGTAGTTTTTATTTAGTCTTAATTTAGATAAATAAATTAACTATTTTTATTTCTATAGATAAGTAAGTTTAGTACCATAAATGTTGATATTCATTTATTAATATATAAATCAAGGTGTACATAAAAAAGAGAAAGGAAAGAGAGTTAGACAATCATTATATAATTTGAAAGTAAGAGTATAGCTTGTCTTGGACAATTAAAATTTCTTGATGATATGGATGATTCTTATTTGTTGGTTTCCAATAATTTCAATTCTATTTTATTGTCTTGTATGGTTTGACTCATTTTGTATCATTGTTGATATTAATATTCAATCTCTAATTTATAGTTACTAAATACTTATATTTCAATTTTAATTTAATGTAGCATTTGGGTTTAATTGATCATGCATTCAAAGTTGATTATTTAATATTTTCAAATTTATTTTTATCTTTTTCTAATATTATTTAATTATTTAATAGTTATTTTGTTACCAAAAGAAGTATAATTATCTTAAATTATTATATATAAACAAATAGTAATTTAATAAAAAATATTTTTATAATATATATATAATTTTTGAATTATATTCACAAGTTAATTCTATTACTCATTTTAAATTAAGAGATCAAATAACTTTATAAGTAATAAATATCAATATTATGATGATAAAATAGTATTTATATATTTATTTTGTTGAAATAGTCTAATTCAAATTAGTAAAACTAATTAAGTTTTTGTAGAATTAAAAATATAAAATTTAAATTCCTATAAGAATATTCAACGAAATACTAAGATATATAATATTCATACTCTTATAATTTTTTTAAAAGTTATGTCTTTATAAGTCATTTTACACATAAACAGCTAACACTAAACTGCTAATTTTACCAAACATCTCTAATAAACAGCTAATGCAATTCGTTGGTCAAATCAATTGCTAGAATCAACTATCAGCTAACAGCTAATAGAATCAGCCAACGGTTAATGCAATGAGTTGTTTGCCAAACATAACCTATGTTTTATTTATAATAGATCTCAGCAACTACGCCACAATCAAATTATTACACCTTATCCAAGGGAGATACAACGTGTTGTCTGTGCTTGTTTTTGGAATAGATCCATCAAGAAAACCTTGCTTATTTCGAATAGAAACAGCAAGCAAGAATGATCTTCTCCATGCCACATAATTTGTTGGAATCAATTTTGGAGTAACCATTACTGAACTGTGATTTTCTGAAACTTAACCATTACTGAACTGTGATTTTCTGAAACATGTAAAAAATATGGTGAAGATGAATCCTCGGTAGGATTAGCTGAAGCTACCATTGTTGAAGAACAGTAGTTTATTTTTATTTCTAGATCATCATTTCAATAAAATACGGTTAATAGATGCAGACAATGATAGTCCTTTAGTGTTTAAATGTAATCCGAAAACATCATATATAATATGAAGTGGTATGCGGTAAAAACCCTATCTAAAGCATTCAAGGTAAAAATCTATCTACAGGGTTTTAAAAAAAAAAAAAAACTTGAGGGAGCAGTTTCAGATACCCCCTTGATCTTGATCGCTATAAATGGTTTCATCAGAATTAGATTCAAAGTCCTTTTAACAAAATTTCCCAGCTCTCTTTTTCAGTTTCTGGCTTTGATTCACAATCCGGAAGGAGAAGATGATTAACATTTAGATCATGGATTACCAGGTCTTCTCTTTCATTACATCACATTCTTTCACTACCTAAATTATGTCTTGATGTAGACTACATTTTTCACAAAGATAGAGTCGTCGATTTTAACATTTCGATGCGGGAAAAAGATCTTGTCTTCAGGAGTTCAGATCCTCTGTCCAATATTATGGTGTCTTATTGTGTCCAATAAATTTCAGTCATTTATTTATGTGGGGCTCGCATAAGATTCGCGTAGATCCCACAATATAAATGGCTGAAATTTTATGAGACAAAATAAGACTGAGTAAAACTGAACAGAGGATCTAATTTCCGTCTTCAAGAATAACACTCTTCCCTTTGTCCTACACCTACCCTAGAGCAATCATGTATCCAGGTTGATTAGAATTTTTTTTCCACGTTTATACGTTTATTTGTCACCATTATCTACTCACTTAGCTTCATCATGTGGACAGAGACTCTTTTACCATTTGTCCTTTCTGTATTCATCTCCTCGTTTTCACATTGCAAAGCCGTGAACGTGGCCTTACAGGAGAGAAATTAAAGTTTCGCACTAAACCTAGTTAGGTATATTTTACTGTCTTATTCCTCCTAGTTTAGACAATGTTCTGCAGGAGGATGCTTCGCCTCTTTGAGTTTTGTTGCTATAGACAGTTCGATCCAACATACAAATTAACTCTGCTTAAGCTATAAAGGTTTAGGATCCCATTCTCACAACTTGGCGAAACTTGGATAGTTTTAGATGCATGTTAAGGTGGCATTCGCTGGCTGAATGGATAATGATTGCTTAACTAACAATTCAGCTACCAATGCCACTCCATTGGGTAAGTTGGCTTGACTTACACACCTTTTCTCCATATTTTCCGTTTTCCTGGGCATTCTACTGTTGGACATCGTTGGGTATTGTGTTGAGCAAAGTATCAAAACCTAACTGAGGTGTCGATGGTAGTTTTCCAACTTCACTTCTCCAACACCATACCCCGGTCACTTGTATAAAACAATGGTGTAAAGCGCACTTTTCTCCAAGATACATCATTGTTCCTATTATTAATCTTGCCTCCAATAACAGAAACACAATATGTTGATCCGAATAAGCAAAATTTAAAATGGTATGAAAACCACCAGTTGCTGATATGATTTAGATAATAAAAAGAAAAAGTAGTGAAGCTGAATAAGTTTTCTATGTTTTGCGAGACAAAGGCCATGGCAGAAGAACTAAAGCTATCTAATAAATAACTAACCAAAGAACAGAACACAGTGGTAAGGTAATACAGAACGCTATAAATCCATAAAGCAGCCTTTTTTTGGTGGATGGGAATGTCCATCCAAGCAAATCAAAGGTCCCACCTGTAAACATGTCACCTGGTCTCAATACGACTGCTCTTTCTCATTAACCAGTCAATACATAAATTTTACAATTAATGATCATAAGAAATAGGGTACTCCTGTTCTAGGTCCTCTCATCTGATTGTTCTCCTCTGTTTCTGTGAAAAACTTCACTTCTCTCTCCTAAATAACATAAAAACAATGCATGTGAAAAACTTGATTTCAGAAGACAAGTAAAGGGTTTGAGTAGCATTCAAAGGAGGATACTTGACAGCTTTTGCTACCAACTGATACAAGTATATACATAATTCATTACCTGCTTATTCCAGAGGTTTCATTTATCACCAATAAAAAACCAATCGATCTTGACAAGCATTTTAGTAAAAGAAAAAGGCCAATAAGAATATGCATCTCTCTCTCGTTAAACACCTTTTTGTTGTCACCATTCTGGCTTCTTAGTACTTTTCTGAATTTCCTTTTGTGAAAGTATATGAACTTTATGTTGGAGGAAAACAAAAACAGTCAAATAATTAATCTAAGACACTTGCCCACTTTTCAGATGGATATGATTGCTACATGTATTAAGGGTGCTTCTACTTTCATCTGGCTCCTGTTGTTCCAAGTAACAAAGTTTTCACACCATGGCTCATTTCTACCCAAGCAGATTCTATTACCATCTAAGCAAGTTCAGTTATCTTTTACGTTATTGATAAATCCAACCCCATCTCCCCAGAAAGTACCCAAGCTTTCCCTCTCTTTCCCTAGACAACCAGATTAAGTTGCAATTGGAGATGATAATCCGGAGACAAATTGACAAACAGAAAAACAGATGGTAAATGTAAGCTGCAATAATATAGTGCAAAACAAATCAATGAGGTGAACAACTACTGGCTTCCCATTATATGAGAAACCCTTTTTGGATCAATCATTAACTGAGAAATTTGCTCACCATATTTTCATTGAAGCTCAATATGGAGGCAACATTCCCACAACGATAACAATAATTTGGTGCTGACCAAACCTACAAAAGTTATGGAAAAAGTAGTCATTTTTTCTGTAAATTTTTTTTACCTCAACGAAAGTGCAAAAACTTCTGAATCTTACTGTTACTAAGCCTTTATCTTGAAACATGTACTTCAAACCCTCTTGTACAAGTTGATGTGCTCGACAAACCAGATCAAGATTGTTAATGTGATTGAACTGCACGTGCAACAGAAGAAACAAAATGGGTATAAGAAAGTATCAATCAACTTTGTCATATTAAGCTGTGTTAAGATAGGATTACCTCAGAAGTGACCCTTGATCCAAAAAGCCAACCTGCTCCTCTGGGACTAACTGCCCATGTTTCAATATCTTCAGGATCACTCCACATCAAATCACAGAAAGGCCCTTCATGTGGGATTTCACAATTCCTTTCAATTACTCTAATCTGCCAAAACAAAAAATATACAGCACTTTAAACCAACCATTTCCTTAATATAAAAACACAAAAAAGAAAAAAGAGACAAAAGTGCAAAATCATAGATGCATGTTAAGAACCAACTCAGTGCATTAATTCATTACCAACTATGACGATAAACCGTATTAAGGAAACCAAACCAAACTCCATGTGCATCTGCTATACATAATTTTTCCCCACACAGAGAAGCAAATAACAAATACATGGCAAGAGCAGGGACATGTCTAACCTTGAACTTTTGGAGAATAGATTCGATTCATTTACTTCTAAAAAACATCACCAAAAACGTGACAAAAACAAGGTATTTCTACAGAGTACAATTGAACAACAACATCCATATATCCATGCTTTGGTCAGTGGTTTCCAAGACTCAAAATATACCATGTCCTTTTCCCCTCAAAACCAGATAATGACATACTAAGATCAATACATGGCCAATCACGGATGCACAAAGCTTGTAACCAAAAGTATTTTCGCGAACTAAACAAGGTGGTAAATAATTCTTGAATTCTTCTTAAGGAAAAAGCACAAATACACCAAATGAAAACATTGCTCCTTATCTCTCACTCTGTTTTTCACTGCCTCCTCCTTCCTCCTTCCTGCCTTGAATTTAAGTGATTGTACCCAGTAACAATTGGGTCCTTTTTTCAACTCAGCCAGAAGTCTAATTGAAAATTCCATTAAAAGACCTTATATAAAACTCCCAGTTACAATGACCAAGAATGAAAAACTAGAATGCAATATGACAAAAAAAAGCAGACAAATGAAGCTAAGATTTATTAAACGATCATCATATTTATCCTACAGCAGTTAAACAATTTTACAGTCGAATTGTAAACAGAAGATCACAAGAACACCTGATCAATTGTTCGGACATCAGGAGAGAGACCTCCATGGACACAGAGCACCTGCAGGATAAATATGAAAGATAAACCTCATAACATAAAGCTGGATGCAAAAGCAAAATTACATGTTTAACGAAGAATAAATGTAGAGAGGTGGATACAAGAAGGATTAGGGGCTTACAGTGCCATCTATAATTGCTGAGAGTGTCAAAAAATCAAAAACATCAGTACAGTATCGCCAAGCATTGGCATTTCCGTACTTCCTCTGGCACTCATCATAAAAACCATATACCTAAGAAATAAATGACATAATTACGTAAAAATAATCATGTTATCATTACTAGAGTCCTGCAAGAACAAGAAATGGGATTGAGATCCCTATAATTATACATTCTTTTCCATAGAAAAATAACTGCGAGTGAAGGCAACTACAATACTTGATTAAAAAACCAAGAAAAATATCATCCAGAAAACAAACAAGAAAAAAGGATCGAAAGGGAGGAGATAGCAAAATATGTTCATCTCTTATCCCAGATATTTTAATTTAAGTTGGTCAACCCTGCTGATATTATATTGACCAAGCATCCACCTGCATTTTCTTCCAAGTGTAAAATAACAGAGATTGAAAGGATACCTGAGTTAGTTGCCTGCTTTCATGGTTTCCACGTAAGAGCGTAATATTAGCAGGGTATCTGAAACCAGGTGAAAAGAATGCAATAATCTTTTTCAACTGACCAACAGATGCTAAACAAAATACATCTTGTATTCAGATGTTTTTGAACAAGATGATAAGATCAGAAACAATTAACTATATCCAGGTTCTGGCAATTTACAAAGAAGAGAGCATCTCATGCAGTCGAATGGAGTGTCACCAGCAAAAGAGTTATTTTATGGTTCTAGAACTTCAACTATAGTGATACCAGCATTTAATAGCATACTCTGTATTATGTGGTTTATTCTCATCATTTCCTAGATAAAGAAAATCAGTATCTTTCCTAGTAATCAGCTAAATGTACTTTTAACTTGTCACATAAATATGTGAAGGATTACATGATTATCAGAAACCAAGTGGAGGATATGTGAGTCAGTTTCCTCTGAATCATTATATTAAATAATTTTATTGTTAATCCGACAAACATTATTGTAACACCTTATATGAATAAATATATCCAACTCTAATTTCATAACCATAAGTGCAGAAAACAAACATAGCGATGATATATGCATACTAGGCAACAGAGTCAAGAATGGTGTAGAAAAGAACTTGCACATAGTTAAACATTCAAGATTAGGCATATTTAAGGATGAACCTCACTTAGCGACAAACAAACACACTCACAGAAATGTAAACAACACAAGAGTAGAATGAGCAAAGCATGATACAGAAGAGAACAAGTGACAAGTTAGAATCAAATGAAACGAGGTGCAAAGGTGAACCTTGCTTTAAGAAGCAAAAGAATAGTAAAAACTTCAAGGCTGTTGTAACCACGATCAACAAAATCCCCCTGAAATATTAGTTAAGCTCTCAAAAAAGCAGAAAATGACTTTAAAAAGATACAGCATGTTGTTAAAACAGGTATGAAAAGGGGAAGAATGAATTACCATAAATATATAATTTGTCTCAGGAACATGACCTCCAGTCTGGAATAATTTCATTAAGTCATGAAACTGGCCATGAATATCACCACAGACTGTAACTGGACTGTTAACAGGCTGCACATTGGACTCCTCAATGAGGATCTCTTTTACCTGTACCAGACAAAAACTTCGTAAGAAATCAATCAAATCCTCATCCAAGAACATGACATTCTGTCTCCGCATCCCACAATAATAGTTATATATTTTGTTAGGTAAAAGAAGAGCATCGAGGAGCCGCAATCATCTACAAGAGAGAAGAAACAATGTCTAGAACTTCAACAGCAGTAATAAATGCCTGGTTAAATCAAAATTAACCATTCCACCGCAGCTGTGTATAAGAAAGAAAAGATTTTCCTCTTTCTTGGAGGACCTCCATTCTTCACATTAAGTGTAATCTAACAAGATTGATCCATACGTTAATTTATCACCTTTATACAAAAGTAGAATCCAAGCCCATAATTCACCCCAAAAAAAAGCTTTCTGTTTGCAAGGACTGATGCATACTTTAGCATGAGTCAACATACACACCATATCAACTCATTTTGACTGTTTCAACTTCACATCCAACATTAAAGCCCTTGTTCCAGTTAGCAACTGGCATACAACATCTTGTTCCATATCAGGCTATGGCGATACTTGGAACAAGGTGCTGCAAGTATCGCCATTGGCATAAGAATCTCTTTGACGCCACCGTAATTTATGCTTTAAGTTCAAAAGTTTAAGGGGTCATGAGTGCCAAAAATTATTCAACCCACATGTATATAGAAAGTTAAAGCACTCAATTCAAAAATGTTTAATAGGACCATTTGGGAGGAAATGATAAGCTCCTTAGCATTTCCAAAATGGAAAGCTGGAGAAGAACAGACAAGTAGTATACACTAAAGCTTCAAAGTGTCAAGTTTTCCTATGATATTGTTACAACTGGGTTATTAAAGAGCAGAGCTGAATAAGTCTGTCAAACACCGTATTAATATAATAGAGAAGAGCTAAAGATATGAGTGTGATAAAATAGAAAAAGAAAAGAACCCAAAATTATAGCGAGTACAGTTTTTCTCACTCGGACATAAAAGAAGGAAATATAAACAAACGCTATGAAATTCAAAACCCTAATTTCGAGATAACAGCAGCTCTGATATAACTTATGCACATAAAGACGAAAAGTAAAAGCAGAACAGAAACCCGAGAGAGCGAGAGACAGAGAGATTATACGTATTCGCAAAGAAGCTGAAGCTCATCTTCCAACAGATGCTGGCCTTCTTTAACCTTCCCTATCCACTGATCCAAATCCATCTCTCTCTCTCTCTCTCTCTCTCTCTCTCGAATTCGATTTCGATTTCGAGTCAGTTCCAAGTTTCTTTTAAAAATCAACAAAACAAAAACAGATAATAAAATTCAAATCTTCCCAAACGAAAGCCTCTCCTCCCCTCGGGATTATCTATGCGAAGAACACACCACCAAAAAGCCTTTCTTTTCTTATTTCCCGTCTCTTCCCATTCGTTCATGCTATAGATCTGCGATTTTTCGAATTAACTTTGCTTTGTTTGATCTCTTTTCTCTTCCTGTTTTGTTCTTTTTTGGAAAAATGAAAAAAGAAGGGACTTTCTAGCAACAGTGTAGAAATTGGAACCCCTAAATTTGACTTTTCATTTCATGATCTTTAACAGAATTAAGTCCTAAATTGAAAAAATAAACAATACATTTGTAACTGAAATATGTAATTCAGTTAACATATTTTTATTAAACAGAAGATCACTTTCATAGCTAAATGTCACACACTGGACTTAGGAATCTCATAATGCTTAAAGGTGGGTTATTTTTCCTTTGACCTTTTGCGAGTGGACGAGATTCCAAACAATGTTATGGATATTGTATTAATATTGAAATTAGATTTAACTCTGAAACAGTACTGTATCGTTGATCAATATTAATTATTATTTTTAATATTTTTAAAAATCATAAAATAGTGTTTAAATTTTTCATAATTTATAAAGTAGTCCCTCAATATATTTACTATATAATTTATAATTTTACATCAATGTTGTCTTTAATAATCATAATAATAGACATTTGAAATAACAACAAACTATTTATTTCCATTAATATTATTTTCATATATTTCACATATAAAAATAAGCACAATTAAGATGAAAAAGGATCATTTAATTATTATACAAATATAAATTTAAGGATAATATAAAGTATTTAAAATGCTACAATTTTATCATATAATAAATAATAATTACATCAAAACAACAATTAAAAAGAATAATAAAGATTCGTAACTATTTAAATTTTATAATTTACAATAAGAGTTTATGTCGAGGAAACAACAACTAGAAGTGGAACTTGAAACAAAAACACTTACAGATATATTTATATTTCATATATAGAATTTAAGATATGTATCAAATATAAGTGAAATTAAAAGAAGAGAATAAATGAAAACCAAAAACTTTATTCAATCTAATATCCACTTAATTCGCATTAATCTCAATTCTCATTTAATACAAAATCTTCATTATTGAAAGAAATCTCATAATTATAATGATCATCATTCAATTTTATTAAGCTAAATGACACGTAATACTTTCTACCGATATTATCTTTCAAATCACTCTCATCTATCAATTTGGTTCCTCAAAATTTTAATCCACTGAAATATCAATATGATCAAGGCAAATTGGATCTACATAACTACTTTTTATATTAAGAGTCCTAATAGTCAAATAAAATTAAATTATTAAGAAATTACAATAAATTATATTCAATTTAACAATGATAATGACATGACTTTTCTCAAGCTTTAAGTTGTATCGAACAAAAACTAAGTCCACCAATTTTTTGTGTTCCAATCTATTTTTTTCTTGGAATTGATGAATTCAAATGTGCTTCAATTCCTTTCACACCCTATTGCACTCACATATTGACTCGAAATTTAAATTGCAAATTTTTACAAATCTAGAACACCACTCTTAAATTAGTCTCACCAAGCAACTATAAAACAAAAAAATAATATTATAAATAAAATAAAATGATGATTAATTTTTATCAAGTAATAAAAGTTAAAAATTATAGTTGAATTAAGCTTGTCTTTTTAACGAATAATAATGGGCATCCTAAAATCACCATAAGTATTTTTATCAACCTACATTTATGAGCTTAAAAGATCTTGTATCATCTCATAGGCAACAATTGTTGTAATAATTAATAGTATTCTCCTATTAACTTCAACTTTCTTTGTAAATTTTGATCTAAAATAGACACTAGAATTTAAAAAATTCCTCATTAATAAATAACAAGGAGTAAAATTGTCTTTTTCATCTCTCATTGATGACTGCAAGATAAGGTATATACAAAGAAGATTTATTTTTTAGATTGGCCTTGATTGTTTCCTTCACCCTCTCCATAGCATCATAAAAGTAACTCATTATTGTCTTCTCATCACTATCAGCTAAACGAAATCCTGTCATCAAAGGCTCATAAACTCGAATTATAAATTAACACTAGGACCAAAATTCATGATCTTCAAGTATAATTCTAGAATCCTCGACTCTAACATTAAACTTGACATATTATGATGCTAATTCACTTTTTACTTGTAGACATTTATCTTAACTCCTTCTTCATTATAATAAAACACTATGACACAAATTTTTATGACTAGTGAAATCATTCCTTATCAAATTTATGATCTATGCACGATTATAGATAAACTTAGTCACTTTTTTTGCTTTCTACATAGTATCATCAATGATATAAAAAAAATCTAGCATCTCCTATATTTTCTAACATCAGGTTAATGTAATGTGCAATATAAGGAGTCCAATAAAAAGAATTATACTTGCTTTGTAATTTTTTCACAATTACTTTGTAAGCAGAATCATTGTCATTAATGAACTGAACAATATTTTCCGGCTCAACTTTATTCACAACTTCATCAATGTTTCTAGAACGGAGTATCAACATTTCTAACAAGGCTAAATGCATTAATAAACTTCAAAAACATTGTCCCCTTACAAGAATAAACTAAAAATTTGATAATCATGTCTTTTATTTGTCCAACTATCAAACATAGTTGAACATTTATAAGTTGCACAAGTCATTCTTCTTTCATCCAAAAACTATTTATTTTAAAAACAGAGTTGCTCATAAGTTTAAGTCTATAGTCATCAATTAAAGGAGCCTTATATCTTAGATTATAAGAGGTGATAACATCCACTATAAGCTGGTAATAATAAGACTGGGCGGTATTGAATGATACACCTGAATCATTCCACCATAGCGGCATTGAATGATACACCTGAATCAGTCCACCATCTAGTTTTTGTCATGTTCACATTATAAGTTGCTTCTTTAGAATGTAAGGCACTATAAATTGAACGCTGAGTTTTAGAAGTTGTTCATAGTGCGAAAAAGTTAGACACACATCTTTGTCATTTCCTCATATCAAGTGCAACATTTCCTTCTTATTGGATAGGAATATCACCACCTTCAAAATCTATAATATTAGCTTGACCACCTGAAAAAAGAACTTTTACTACCAATTTTGTAGTTCAGTTATTGTCTTTTATCTTTCTCATGTTGCTACTCTTTAGCCAAAGTCTTCATTTGTTATTTCACATCATGACTAACTTTCTTACAAGGTTCTACATCAACTTTGATCCCAACTAAATACTTCTTTAATCTAGTGATTCCCTCACATTTCAAATGGTTGTTACAATATAAGCAAATAGTATGGCTCTTTATTCCAGAAACCAATCTAGCATAGGCCCAAGTTGAACCGTCAAATCTTCTTGAAATGACTAGATTATGAGAAGCATTTGAACTTCCCTCCATTTATCTATATAAATAAACAAAGATATATGTAAAAATAAATTAATAACTTCATGCTAAATAAAGTGTTCTTCCAATTTAATTTCATTATCAACTACTATCACAAAATGTGTTTCGCTCTACTTAAAATAAACACAGAAACATATCTTAGATTCTAAAAACATATACACAACTTGAACTTTAAAAATATACGTACATCTTATGTCTAAAATAACAAGAAGAAATAAAGCATCAACTTCTCAATATTAATATGATATAGACATGCAAGTGAACTTCATGAACTTATATAAATGATTTATTAAAAAAATTGTGGCTTAAGCACATTCTATCCAAGTGTTAGTATAACTACCATATATATCATATATGTGCTTCTTAAAAAATAAAACTTATAAAAATAATGTATTAGAAATGTTATTACCATATCCATAACATGTTATGAATTATGACTTTAATATGTCCAAATAAATTATTTATTGATGTAAAGGAAACATTTTAAATGCAAACATATTAAAAAAAGTCAAATCAATATTTGTACAAGAAACATCAAAAAATTATATATAGGAACATTAATAACATACGTCAATTTCTTATATCTTACATTTTTTTATTAGTGTATAATTGCATATTACCAAAATGACTTTATTGTAAAAGTTACGCAAATCATTATACTCTCAAATCTATATGGAAGCAAATCATGTATTATAAGTTATTTTATAATGACCTCCAATGATTAAATCTCAACAAATTTTAAATTCTAGAATCATAAAATTGTCTCATATCTTAAATTTCATTTCATCCAACAATTTATTCCATAAATCATTCCAAATTATATAAACCAATTTTTATTTCTCATGTTCATAAAGTTCATTCTAAATCCAAAATTAAATCTATAATAATGTAACTTAAAGCCTATTTAAATCTATACTCGATGACATATTTTAGTTTTGTTTAGGTCATTAAATGGACTTAAACAAAACTAAATTTTGTATGTTTAGTTTAGTTATACCCATCTTAAATTGTTACTAAACTAAAGTAGCTAAACTCAAGCTAGAAACAATTCTAAAATCCAATCTTAAATTTTTATCAAAGTAACTAAATAAAACAAACACACACACACACACTCCACCAGTGCTACCATAGTCCATATCCCACACACATGCCATAACAAAATCACACACACCTTTTGAAGACAAAAACTTCATTTCCAGTTTTCCTATCTCACTCTTAGACAGTCAGATTTCACACTCCACACCAAACACAAATACAACATAAATTATATTTCCAATTTTTCAGTCCACATTTTACATTCTACATGATAAATGATTATTTGACTATATTTATATTCTCATATTTAATGTGTTTTTCTTGTTATTTAATAATTTTATAGTATTTTTTGTACTAATTTGCTTCAAGTGTGTTTGTAGGTAATAATTTCCTTTATGGACTAAAATGTGAAGAATTCAGATAAAATCGTGGCATGAAACGAAGATTTGAAGCAAGCTTCAAGATACATGACAGTGTATAATGACCGTGTAAGTCTCTATAAAAAGGTAAAAGTTTGAAAATATTATTTTTGGTTGTGCATGTTCATCGTATAAGCCTCTGTGCCTATGTCAAATTACCAATTCAAGTATTTTTAGAGATACACGGTCACCTACACAATCATGTAAGTGACCGTGTATATCCTAGAAACTTTAGTTTTAACTATAAAAGGACGTTATTGGAGGCAGATGAAGAGGATGTGAGTTTAGGAACATTTTTGAGTCATAAGAAACATAGAGAAGAGGCAGTTCTAAACAAAGGACTAGGAAAATGTGAAGATTATGTCACAAGATCCGATAGAGGCAATCATTCAATCCGAATTATAAGAAGATTCATTAGAGACAAAAGGGAGATTTAGAATATGATTTCTTTTATTTATATTAGTTCTTTTGAATATTTGTCATTGGTTTTGTTTTCTATGTTAGGAACTAAATTTTTTTGTGCCTAGGTGTAATGAGTCCTAAGATATGATGACAATATGATTTAATCTTTTATTAAATGCAATTTTATTGACTGATTTATTATGATTTAATTATGCATTATATTCTTGAACTAATATATTTGGAATATTAGTCCATTATTTGATTTCATATGATTAAGATTGAGATATCCTTTTGTGTGAATAAATCTACCATAACTAAAAGGAGTTACATGTAAACCTAAAGATAGGTCGACATAAATCCTCAAAAGGCCAAATATAATGGTAAAATTCATGAATCAATAATGCAATTTTAGGAGTTTTAACTAGAAAAAGATTTCAGTTAATCAACTGAGGGTTACTTGTTAATAGTCTTGAGAAAGATATTAACATAAGATAAGAATTTTCATAGTTTAATAATCAATAATTTAATTGCATGATAAAGGTTTAATATTTAAGAATTCTTAGGGAGATTTATCACCTAGTTTACTTGATTTTGACCTTTCTTAGTATTTTTCTTTGTTTGAGTTTATTATTGTGTCAATCTTAGTTTAATTTGCTTATTTTAATTTTTAATTAAATTCATAATCTGATTCGACAATTAAATAATAAGAAAATGGTTAATACTAGTACTTGCAATCTTTATGAAATTGACCCGCACTTGACAGTGCTAGTTACAACTATACCGTCCACTTGCAGTTAAAACTAATAAATCTTTATAAGCATAAAAATCATCAATCAAGTTTTGGTGCCTTTATTGAGAATAGTAACAATAGGAAAGCCCAACTCTTATTAATCTAGCCATTTTTACTTTATCTTATTTTATATTTTATATTTTTATTTTATTTTATTTTATTGACTTTTTAATTTTCTTGTTCTCATAGATCTTAACTCTTTAGTCAATTTATGATTCAAAGTAATCCAGTGAGCTTAGTAGACGAAGATCCAAAAATTGAGAGAACAACTCGCAAAAATCTTCGCTAGACATAACTTAAAGAGTTCAAGTTAGATCGACAAATATAAGACTTGGGAGGTCATATTGATATTGAGGAATTAGGAACCATGGCGGACTAACAAAGAACGATGTTTGATTACACCAGACTGAACTTGGCAGGAGCGGAGCCCAGCATGGTCAAACCGACTATAAACACCAACAATTTTGGAATTAAGCCTAGTATCATTTAGATGGTGCAACAGTCTGTTCAATTTGATGGGTTACAAGATGAGGATCCTAATGCACATATCTTAAACTTTCTGGAGATTTGTGATACTTTTAAGATCAATAGAGCTAATGATGACGTGATAAGACTGTAAGTATTCTAGTTTTCATTGAATTGTATAGATTAGCAATTTGGTAAATTCCTCGAAATATTTAAGCAACTTCGTATTAACTTACCTTTTGTTGAAGTTCTTTCACAGATGCCTAAGTATTCACATTTCTTAAAGGAGTTACTATCTAAAAAGAGGAAGTTAGAGGAGTTAGCTACTGTGAGACTAAGTGACGAATGTTCGATGATCCTGTAAAACAAATTACCTAAGCAACTTAAAGATATAAAGAGTTTTACTATCCCTTGTTTTATTGGTAATTTTTAATAAAAAAGGCTTTAACTTATTTAGGAGCTAACATTAATTTGATGCCCTATAAATTATTTAAGAAATTGGGATTAAAGGAACCCCAACCTATTAGGATGAGTGTTCAATTGACTGATATATCTATTAAATATCCTAGATCATTCAAGATTTACTCGTTAAAATTGACAGCTTCATCTTCCCAGTGGATTTTGTAATATTGATAAGGATGAAAATATAAAAGTACCTTTGATTCTAGGCAGCTAGAGTCATTATCAATGTTAATGATGGAAAATTAGTTCTTATGGTGGGAGAAGAAAAGATCACTTTTAAAATATTTGATCATGATACATTCCCTTAAATATGATATGATTCTTGTTATATTGATATTAATGATTTTGTAACTTCAAATGTTATATAGGAAATTTTTGTCTAAGGATGTGCAGGAGTTGTCTATTATTCAAGGTGAGGATGATGTTAAGGCCAATAAGCTTCTTATGAGAAAGAAAGAGTTTTAAAGGATAAACAGAAATACAAAGACGAGGTTGAAACTTCCATTGAAGAACCACCAGAGTTGGAGCTCAAGAAACTTTCCATTCATTTGGATTATGCATTTCTCGAGGAGGAGTCAAAATTGCTCATAATTATTGTGTCATCTCTAGAAGTGGATCAAAAAGAAAACTGTTAAATATGCTTAAGGAGCATAAGAGGGATATTACATAGAAGATCTCTAATATTAAAGGAATCAACCCTTCCTTTTGTACGCATAAGATTCTAATGGAGAAGGAGTTCAAACCGATGGTACAATCTCAAAAAAGGTTGAATCTTAATATGAAGGAAGTGGTAAAGGTATAGATAATTAAACTCCTTAATGTTGTTGTGATTTACCCTATTTTTGACAGTTTTTAGGTGAGTCCTATACAGGTTGTGTCAAAGAAAGGAGGAATGATGGTGGCATCCAATGAGTTGATTCCTTCAAGAACTGTCACTAGGTGGAAAGTATACACTGATTACAGGAAGCTGAATGATGTGACAAGGAACCACTTCCCTTTGGCTTTCATAGATTAAATGTTAGAACAGTTGGCTGGGTACATGTGCTATTACTTCTTGGATGGACTTTTGGGCTACCTTTAAATTCCAATTACCCTAAAGGATCAAGATAAAACAACATTCACGTGTCCCTATCGTATGTTCACTTATAAGCAGATGCCTTTTGGTTTATGCAACGTACCTAATATGTTTCAGAAGTGTATGATGGCTATCTTTGATGATCTGGTTGAGGATATAATTGAGGTATTTATGGATTTTTTTAAATTTTTGGTGATTATTTCGATTTGAAAATGTCATTTTATGGTATAAGAGGACATATTTTTAAGCCATAAAATTTCTCACAAGGGTATTGAGGTAGATAAAGCTTGAATTTATGGAGAAATTACAATCCCCTTCCTCGGTTAAGGCTATAAGAAGTTTTTTAGGACACGCGGGCTTTTATAGAAGATTTATCAAGGATTTTTCTAAAATCGCTATGCTTTTAACCAAGTTATTAGAGAAAGATATGTCTTTTACATTTACTCAAGAATGTTTAGATGGTTTTAATATTCTTAAGGAAAAGTTGACTAATGCCCCAATTATACTTAAACTGGGTTGAAATTTATTGTTTGAGCTAAAGTGTGATGCAAGTGATTTTGCAGTAGGTTTAGTACTTGGAGAGTGAAAGGACAAACACTTTCAACCAATTTACTATATTAACAAGGCTTAAATTTAGATCATATCTAGTTTTGTCTAAAGTTATTGTTTACATTGACCATTATGCATTAAGATACATGTTGATTAAACCAAATATTAAGCCTAAATTAATTAGATGGATTTAATTATTACAGGAATTTGATTTAAAGATTAAGGACAATAAAAGAGCTAAAAAATTGGCAATAAACCATCTATCTTACTCTGAAAACCCAAATTTGGAGGAGCCAAATGAAGAAGGCATCGAAGATTCATTCCCAAAAGAGAACCTTTATAATTTGGAGGAGGTAAGTGAGGTCTCCTAGATATTGCAAATTATATAGTAGTTAAGATCATACTAGAAGGTCATTCTTATCAACAAAAGAAGAAATTCTTTACAAATTTGAGGGGCTATTTTTAGGAAGATCCGTATTTGTTTCATATTTGTTCAGACCAAATAGTGGGAAGATGTGTGCCTCATTGTGAGGGGTGGAAGATCCTACAAAATTGTAATGTTGGACCTGTCAGAGGGCACCATAGTGTGAATAAGACTCCTCAGAAGACCTTTGAGTCAGGTTTTTATTAGCTATCAATTTTTAAGGATCCCCAAAGGTACATAACTTTGTATGATAGATATCAATGATCAAGTAATATTTCTCATCGGTATGAGATGCCTCAAAATTTCATTCTTATTTGTGAAGAGTTTGATATTTGAGGATTTATTTCATGGGTCCGTTCCCAACTTCATTTGGTAATAGATATATACTAGTTATTGTTGACTATGTTTTTAAATGGGTGAAAGCACAAGTTTTACTCACAAAAGATGCTAGGGTTGTTGTAAGATTCCTGAAAAAAATATTTTTGTTTTGGCACACTTAGAGCAATTATTAGTGATAGGGGTACACAATTTTGTAATATGTAATTCGAGCAGGTACTTAAAAAAGTATAGGATCACTCATAGGATTGTCACCCCATATCACCCTCAAACTAATGGCCAAGTTGAGGTAGCTAATATGGATTTAAAATGAATTTTGAAGAAGATAGTATAGCACCAGAGAAAAGACGGGTAAACCAAGTTAGATGGTGTTTTATGGGTTATAGAATGACATATAAAATACCAATTAGCACTACACCCTATAGGCTGGTCTATGGAAAAGTATGTCATCTACCTATTGAATTAGAACATAAGGTAGATTAGGCTATTAAACTCATGAATTTTTATCTTCAACGTGCAGGTGAGAGCAAAATTTCCAAATTAATGAATTGAAAAAATTGAGATTGATGGCCTATAAAAATTCCAAAATTTATAAGGAGAGATGCAAGAATTATCATGACCGAATGATCAAACAATCACGACAATTTAAGGAGAGAGATCAAGTTTTTTTATACAATTCTCGTCTAAGATTGTTTTCTAGTAAGCTTAAATCAGGATGGTCTAGAACCTTTATTTTGGAAAAAAAGTATTTTTCATATGGTGTAATCGAGATATGTCATCTACATAAAGGTAATTTTAAAGTTAATGGCCATTGTTTGAAGTTATATCTTAGAGGTGAACTTGATAATAGTACAAAGAATATTAATTTAACCAAGTCACCTTGAGCGTGAAAGATACGTTGAGCTAACGACATTAAAAAACCACTAATTCGGAGGAAACCTAATAATTAAGATAGGTTTCATTTTTATTTAATGTTGTTCCCAATTTTTATGTTAGCATAAGACTTTATTTCATGTTATTTATATTTCCATATCCTTTAGTTATTTTTGTTATTTTTATTTTCTTTTATCACTTTTTGTTTATATTTTTCAAGGATGATTATATCTAATATCGATTGGTCCCTTCATTAAATTCAGAACTTTGTAATTCTTGTTATTCAGGGCAGTGCCAATTCCGACTCTTTCTTTCTTGTTGTGTTTTATTGATAATTACTTATTATGTACATTGGGGATTATGTATAATTTTAAGTGTCGGGAAGGGATTTCTTAAGTTTACTATAATCTTTTTTATTAAATCTTATTATCTAATATCATAAATTAGTTACAGTCTGTCCTAAAATACTTTAGATCATTATTGATTATTAAACTGAATTAGTATGCAAAAGGATAAAAGTTAGAACAAACTTGCTTTTATAAATTATATTTTTAGTAATTATTAAGATAGTTAATTTGAATCAAAATTGCATATTATTTACTCACATAAGAACTTTTTGTGAGCTTTTATGTCTAAGAGCAAATACATCATTGTTTTATACTCTTTATTCTTTTGTGCATGTTATCATGCATAGTTGGATAATTCTAGAACTTGCTTTTATTATTCATATTGAGATCACATTTGTTAAATTAGAAGCATTGAAATGATAAAGGCATTTATATTGGACCTTTGTTTAGCCTATTTTCTTGATAATTACCCCCATCATATTTTACCCCTTAGAAGTAACCAATCTTGAGACTTAGTCTTTTCATTGATTATAACCACATTATTAGCCTTTATCTTATATTTCTTGAATCCTTTTTTATTATTTTGAATCCTGAAGGTTATTTACATTTACTTAATTGCTTGAAACTTGAAATTTGAAAAGATCCAAAATTTTTTTAATTGTTGGTACATAATGAATAATAGGGGAAAAAAGTGTTATAAGCATAATAAGTGAACAAAAAGTGTCAAAGTTATGGTCCTAATGGACTTATGGTGAGAAAGACCTACATTGTTAACAATTAAGTTTCTTGTAATTTTGTTTTTTATAAATTTTCTTCAATTTTATCACTCTTTTTATTATCCTTATCATACTTGAACTAAACCCCATTAAAACCTTGTAACAAGACCTTTTGATTTTTGTTTCTAATTTATCCAAAAGTTGTGGAGATATGATTTTATTGCAAGCTTATAGTTAAGAATTTTTCTATGTATTGATTTGAGAGTTCTTATACTTTCCATCCTAAATATTTCGAGTGCCTTAAGTGAATCTTTGGTAAGGGTGTGAAAATTTATGCTTTTAATTTCAAAAGGATTATAAATGTTATTATTATTGATATTGCCTTGTGAAGGTTTTATAGGATAACTTGAATCTAATTGTATGTTTATTTGATTAATATGATATGATGATTTAAAGTGTGGATGGACATGTTGAGGTTAATAAGGGATGGATGTTTATAAGATTGATGGTCTAGATTATAATATTCTTGAGGACAAGAAAAAGTTTAAATGTGGGGATATTTGATAAATGATTATTTGACCATATTTATATATCCATATTTAATGTGTTTTGCTTGTTATTTAATAGTTTCATAGTTTTTTGGTACCTAATTTACTTAAAATGTGTTTGTAGGTGATAATTACTTTCATGGACTAAAAGGAGAAGAATTCAGATAAAATTGTGGCATAAAACGAAGATTTGAAGCAACTTGGAAATACACGACTGTGTATAGTGACTGTGTAAGTCTTTGTAAACATGTGAAAATTCAAACATATTGTTTGTGGCAGTGTATATTGCCAGTGTAAGTCTTTGTGCCCATGTAAACGACTGTATTTACACAGTCACCTAAACAACTGTGTAACTGACCGTATATATCTCGTAAATCCTAGTTTTTACTATAAAAGGATGTTATTGGAGGCAGTTGAAGAGAAGGTGAGTTTAGGAGCATTTTTTAGGCTTAAGAAATACAGAGAAGAGGTAGTTCTGAACAGAGGACAAGAAAAACACGAAGATTAAGTCACAAGATCCAATATAGACAATCATTCAATCTGAATTACAAGAAGATTCATCATAGACAAAAGGAGGATTTATAATATGATTTCTTTTATTTCTATTTGTTCTTTTGAATATTTGTCATTGGTTTCATTTTCAATGTGTAGGAATTAAATTTTTTAGTGCCTAAGTGTGATGAACCCTAAGTTGTGATGACAATATGATTTAATCTTTTATTTAATGTAATTTTATTTATTGATTTATTATGATTTGATTATGTGTTATATTTTTGAACTAATATATTTGGAATACTGGTCCATTATTTGGTTCCATATGATTGAGATTAAGAAATTCTCTTGTGTGAATTGATCTACCATAATTGAAAGGAGTTGCATGCAATCCTAGAGATATGTCGATATAAATCCTCTGGATTATAGTCAAACTTAATAGTGAAATTCATGAATCAATAATGCAATAGTAGAGATTTTAACTAGATAGAGATTTCAGTTAATTAACCAAGAATTAATTGTTAATAGTCTTGAGAAAGATATTAGAATTTCCACAGTCCAATAATCAATAGTTTCATTTTATGATAAAGGGTTAGTATTTAAGAATTCTTAGGAGCGATTCATCACCTAGGTACTATTTACTTGATTTTGACCTTTCTTAGTATTTTCCTTTCTTTGAGTTCATTATTGTGTCAATCTTAGCTTAATTTGTTTAGTTTAATTTTTACTTAAATTCATAATTTGATTCGACAGTTAGATAATAGGAAAAAGATTAATACTAGTGCTTACAATCTTCATGGGATCGATCTGTACTTGATAGTGTTAGTTACAACTACATTGTGCACTTGCTATTAAAATTGATAAATCTTTATAAGCATAAAAATCATTAATTAAGTTTTTGGTACTGTTGCTGAGGATAGTAACATTAGGAAAGCCTAGCTCTTATTAAATCTAGCCATTTTTACTTTATCTTATTTTATTTTTGTTTCTAATTTATTTTATTTTATTGACTTTTTAATTTTCTTGTTTCTCATAGATCTTGAATCTTTGGTCAATTCATGACCCGAAGTAATCCAACGAGCTTAGCAAACGAAGATCTAAAAATTGAGAGAACAACTCGTAGAAATCTCCACATAACACAACTTAAAAAGTTCAAGTTAGATTGACAAATATAGGACTTGGGAGTTCATATTAATAATGAGGGATTAGGAACCATGGTAAATTAACAAAGAACGATGTTTGATTATGCAAGATTGAACTTAGCAGGAGTGGAGTCCAGCATGTCAAACTGACTGTGAACGCCAACAAGTTTGAAATTAAGCCTAGTATTATTCAAATAGTGCAACAGTCCATTCAATCTGATGGTTACAAGATGAGGATCGTAATGCACATATGATCTTAAACTTTCTGGAGATTTGTGATACTTTCAAGATCAATAGGGCTAATGATGACATGACAAGACTGTGATTATTCTAGTTTTCATTGAGGGGCAAGGTGAATCAATGGTTGAATTTTTTGCCTAGATCATCATTTACTACATGAAATCAAATAGAAGAGAAGTTTTTGTTAAAGTACTTCCGGCCCGCCAGCACAGACTACCAAGTTGAGGAATGATCTCTGACTCCAAGGCTGATTCAGAGGCACTATATGAAACAAAAGGGAGGCTCAAGGAGATGTCGAGGAAATGCCCACATTATGGTCTACCATTTTGGATGCAAATTCAGACCTTCTATAATGGACTAAATCAAATTGTAAGGCAAATAATAGATGCAGCAATTGGGGGTACTTTGACTAATAAGACACCGAAAGTTTCCCATGACTTGATTGAAGACATAATGATGAACAACTATCAGTGGTGCTCTTCTCGAGTAAGACTTAACAAGCCAACTAGGGTATATGAAGCGGATGTAGTAACATAATTGGTAACTTGAGTTGAGGCTTTGAATAGAAAAATTGATGGATTAACTAAGAGTCCTCAGTTCCAAGTTATGCAATGTGAGGTGTGTGAGCTAAGACATTAAAAACAAATATGGAACATTAGTTACTAAAAAATTGACCATAACCAACTCCAAAAGGAGGAAATCCATGGTTAGTACTAGGAAAACAAATGATTAATAATACAAGGAAAGGAAGAGAGACCTTGGACCAAGGATCTGAGATTCGTTTCGTTCCGGACGGATGAACGTTCCGACTGGGATCCGGAATGGAACGAACACCACAGGTACCGGCCAAAAATACTGGTCAGTACCGGTGGTTTTCAGTCAGTACCGTCCGGTACTGTAAAGTTTAAAAAATTTAGGGACTAAATTGCAAAATTGAAAAATTTTAACCTAAAATTTTAAACCCCCCACCCCCTGACACTCGGTCTCTCCTCTCCCCCCACAGCCAATCTCCTCTCCCTCTCAACTCTGTGCCGCGTCGCTCCTCCTCGCCGTCGCCGGTCGCCTCTGCTCTTCCCACCGTCGCCATCGGTCCCCTCCTCGTCGACGCTAGCCTCCTCGAACTCGACGCTCGGTTCCTTCTCTGATTCTCGCCGACTTCGCTTCATCATTCCCCGACGCAGATCCGATGCCACCACCACCTTCTTCGGTCCTCACCGCGCACCACAACGTCGCAACATCGAAGGGAAGCTGCCGGAGACGCAACCGAAGCCACTGGAGACGGGTCGACCCCCTGACCCGTGACAAACCCAAAGACCCGCCAAGAGACCCGAAGTTGGTTTTATAATTTTTTTTTCTGATTTCTAAAATTTCATGTCATTTGCTTGTTTTTTGTCGTGTTGGATTGGATTGTTGGATAGTTGGAATGTTGGATTGTGAAAATGTGAATTTCTGGTGGATTTGGTATTTTGGTTGGATCGGTGTTGGAGTTGGACAGTTGGAGACTTGGATAGTTGGATGGTTTTTTTGTGATAT
>JANZLX010000211.1:6479966-6496734 GCA_025531955.1 Erythroxylum orinocense | reverse complement strand
AACTTTGTACAAGGGATTGCCTTTAGGGCACTACTCTAACAATCTTACAGTACTGTACACGCATAAGTCGACTTACAGGAGATACAAGTCAACTTATCAGTACCGAACATGCATAAGTCGACTTACACAATGCACAAGTCGACTTACACACTAATATAAGGCACTAATGAAAGGTCTTGAGTTGGTTTTAAGAGACTTTATTATCAAGTTAAGAACTTGTTAATTAATTTGTTTGTCTTTTGCTAAATGCTAAATAGAAATTGTTAACTATTAACTTACATTTTAACTCGTAACTTACATCATGGCATTGCTTCTATTAATTTAATATATCTAATTTTGGAAAGAGTGAGATTTGATATCATTAAGATGCATTATAAGCCGACTTGTATGTAAAAAGGTATATAGCTTTTTTATGGTACAAAGTTCATATGAAAACTTGAATTCAAATATGTTAATGGGAATATCGATATCTTTGAAAATGTTGATCTTGATAATGTTAGTTATATGCAAATAAGTGAAATCAGAAAGGATTTAGGTGCACCCATCAAGTTGATAAGTCATACTATAGGGTACCTAATTTTAACTTTAAAGAGTAATTGGGACTTATTGAATCAAACAAAAGCTATATTAGGCTAGCAAGCCTAATGAAATTTATGGGATTATTGATGTAAATGTAACTCACAATTTAGATACACTATCCCTGCTTTTGACATATTACATATAATTAGGGGAGATAAACATATTGGTGACCATGATCATGATAAAAACATGACAATGAATATGGTAATAAACATATGGATGTACACGCGGATGAATATGTTGAATATCTACAACTTGATTTCTATGTAGATATTTTGGATGACCATCAACCAGTTAAAATTTATTCAATTGGTTATGGTAATTTTATTAGTAGAAATGAATATCTTAGTAGAGAGGTGTTGGGTAAAGCTTTATAAAGACCAAGTTCAAGTTTAGGCACAATCTAACAAGTTTGGCATAATAGTAGAGATTGGCTATAAAGTTAAAACCTGTAAAACAATTTAAAGATGTTGTTGACATTTATACATTACAGTCACTGTACAATGTAAGATTAAAAAGAGAGAGAGTAATATGATCAGACTTTGTTATATTAACAAATGCCTTGAGAGTTTTGTTTTTTTTGGAGAAAGTAACATATATACGTTGGATATGACAAAAATGAAAGATATTTCAAAGTAAAGACTTATAAACTTGATTATAGCTATTTCATAACTAACAAACCAAAATTAATTTATACTGAGTTCTTAATGAAACATTTTAGGGACAAAATTCTTGAGAAGGCTAGTATCTTCGCCGAAAAATGGTTAAAGAGTAAAATGAGAAGCTCAATATTTTTGCTAAATTAAGCATATGTGGAAGAATAAAAAGTATATTAAGAAAAGAGAGGGTAACAAATTATGTTAATGAATATGCTAAGCTATAGGGATATGTGCATTGAACTTAAGTAGTCTTGTATAAACAGTGGAGTTACAGTTATCAAGGAATCAAGACACCTCCTTACTATAGGTAATGAAAATTGAAAATTTCATACTTATTATTCATACTTCATTATTCTTTTTGATATACATCTTATTCATACTTCATTATCTTCTCTTTTTTTTTCAGCTCAAAAGGTTATATATTTGCTTTGATGTCATGAGAGGAGGATGGAGGCATTTGAGACCTATTTTTGGAATAGATGGTTGCTTTCTTAAGACGGAGTTCCAAAGATAATTATTAAGTGCAATAGGTAGGGATCATAATAAAAATGTGAATCAATTAGCATAGGCTGTTGTGGAGGTAGAAAACACTAATTCATATAGTTGGTGCATGAATCTACTAGCGTTTGATTTGAAACTAGATTATGTCGAAGGACTTACATTTATATATAGTATATGGAAGGTATCTTTATTTTCACCAAATATGTGACAAACATATATAACATAATTGACATAGAAATTGGAAGGGAAAGAAGCTTAGAAAGTATATTTAGAATTATGCATGGTCCACTTATGTAGAAGATTTTAACGAGTAGTTCAAGAGGTTTAATAAAATAAAGCTTAATAGTGCTTTGACTTTATTTAAATATCCTAAAGAGAGGTAAAAAAAAAAAAAAGAAGTTACCAATTTTTTGAATCCAAATATTCGTAGTTGACAACAACATGAGTGAAACTTTTAATAGGTAGATCTTATCAACTAGAAAACAAGCCAATAATTAGCATTCTTGAAATAATTAGAATCATAGTGATGAAGAGGAATGTATATAGGAGATATTTTGTGATAAATGGAAGTTGTGCATTTCACTAACTATAGAGAAGAAGTTGGAAAATAAAAAAGATGTAATATAATGGAGAATAGTTTGAAATGGAGATGGTACTCATAAAGTTTCAAATGATGATGACAATGATATTGTGTAGATTAGTAGACAATAAACATGTAGTTTTTAAGCATTAGACCTATACAAATACTTTTGAAAACATATGATAATTGCAATCCATCATTCAAATCAAAAGGTTGAGATGTTTATAGATCTATGCTACAAGATTGGTTAGTTCTTAAGATTGTATAACCATATGCTACTGCTTATTAGAAGTGAAAATTTCTAACCCTCAACTGATGTAGAGGTAATACATCCTTTAGCTAAAAAAGTCATACTAGGTAGACCCAAAATTGTAAAGAGGCGGCCAAATGAACCTAAAAAATAAAATAAAAGTCCAAATAAATTGTTATAAAAAGGACAAGTGCAAAAATATAGGAAATATAACAATTTTAGTCGTAACTCCATAAAATGTAACAGGGAAGGCACAATCATTACACTTCGTATAAGTCAAGTTTGATATTTAACATTATAATTCAATGCTATTTCCTTTTAATATGGTTGAAAATAACAAGTATCATAACTATAACCATAACCATAACAAATCTTATTACAATATTCATTGACATAACCTTCAGCTATTTTTTGTCTTTGGCCAACAAATTTGTGTCTTGCTTCATGAGCTTCATTTTCTCCTAAACACTTTGATTGTTCTTGTTTTAGTAGTACTTGTTCCATTTGCCTTCTTTAACATTGATACCCTTTAATTTTTGAATTACTTCAACAACTTTCTCAATAAAATTTTCATCATATCATTTAAGAAAATAGTATCTCCCAACTTGAAAATTTTTATTTCATTATATAAACATTATACATAAGAGTTTTTAAATTAATAACAAATATATTCTCGTTGGATAAATGGGGTATTCATAAAATCTCTGATCGAGATATGATCACTCATGAAGTCCTTACTAGAATATTTAACCTATAATAGCAAGCCAAAATTTGAACATTAAAACTTATTAGTGTATTAGTGTATGATGATGATTATATAGGTTTAGGGTTGTCGCTATTAATGACAAATATAACACTTAATATTTTATAGATGCCACTAATGGAATATGCATCAAGTTGATCAAATACATTCTAAAGGAATAAAGAACCTAATAGCTCTTAATCTCAATTTGCAAATTGGTTGTACAAGTATCATAGAAAGTAGCCTTAGAGACATCAATTCATAAAATTAAATAAGGAGGGATAATAAGGAACATTGGTGATGGTGAAGAGGGATGCCAGAAAGATGATAAAGAGGGGTGAAATTATACATTTTGTATAAGGAAATTGTTAATTCTAAGATTAGGAATAGGATAAAATTAAGTGTTTTGTGAGTTGTAGGGTTAGGAATTGGATAAAATGAGGAGTTTTACTAATTTAGCTTTAGTTAATGTTTAATTATATTTATTTTATCAGTATAATTAGTTTTATTTAGGGTGAATTATATTTAATAAGATTAATTAATTAATTATTTGATTTTAGTTTTTTTTAAGAGGGATGAGCCTTATAAAATCTCATTACATATTTGTGGCACAGTGGGCCCAAAAATATACTTTTAATACATTTCTACTGCATTAAAGTCAGATGTAATATTATGGTTATTTGCCTTTTTAGCCTTATTATTTATTGTTCATGACTTAATTATTCTTTTTATATATTTTTTAAAGAATAATATTTTTATCTACTCTACACAAAACTTGTACTAATTTTAATATTGTTATGATATACTGTAAGCATTTATTAATATCAATTTAGATCATTTTTAAAAATTGTAACGAAATTCTTTAATTATTATAATTAAATTTAGTTATTTATTATGATTAAAATTAAAAGATATTTTAAATTTGGATCAATAGTTTAATTTATTAAAGTTAACATTAAATATTTAGTTTTATATATAATAATTCTTAGTTAAAATATTTTATCAAGTGTTTTTAGGATTCTAAGGCTCTTGCCCCGGTTAATATGGTGGATTACATTATTAATTTTGTATGAAAATTCTAGTAGGTCCAATTATTCTAAGCAATACAATATCGTTTTACTTAGAAGAATTAGGCTCTGTTAAACTTGGAACAGGGCAACCCAAACACTAATCTAATTAAATTTTTTTATATATTTTTAATTTTTTAAAAAATTATTTTTAAAAACTTGACGGAGCTAGCCCATTGTCATTTTAAGTATTGTCTTTATTAGTGATAGTATGTTATTTTGTATATAGAGTTTGAACAAGGTTAAGTTTCTTTTTTTTTTTGGTTAAACCATCCAGTATCCGACGCCACACGGGCAATTGACTAGTTCGGATTCGAGCCGGGTTGGACCATATAGACGGCAAAGCTCTCCCTCACAAGTGCGGCTCAATTCTCAAAACTCAAAACCGAGACCTTAGTTAAGGGAGGAGGAGCCCCAACCATTCCACCACAGCATTTGACACTACTAATCCATTCCGTTTGATAATATGGATGAAAGTTTTAATATGCTCCAATTGTTGCTCTAATATTGAAGAAAGTATTAATGCATTATTTATATCAACACCACAAATTCAAAATAAGGGGTAAATATTTAATTTATTATGCTTTGAAATTCGAGGAGAGTAGTTTTAAAACTAAACAGTATTAAAAGCAAAAGCAATTTTATATTTATCTTTAGCGTTTGTTCGGAGTTAACAAAATTTCGATTTTATATTAAATTTGAAAAATTTTGAAAATTACAAAATCCTCAAAGCAAAACCTTTTTTATTTAGATAATAATTAGGTCCGGGCTTGGTCCATTAACTTAACTGAATTATGGGTCGAAATTTCTTAGCTCAAGTTAGGATTATTCGGACTCGGCCGAACTCGAGGCCTGATCGAGAGCAACAAAATGACTTTGTTTTATCAAAGAAGAAGTCAGGTTGGGAGCCAGCCTACAACCAGCCTCCTACTCGGCCCGAGCCCTGGTCCGTCCAACCTATTACAACCTACTGGCAAAGCCTTTTGGGCTTAGTTAGATAATGCAGATTCAATAACCAGCTCCCAAGACACTAAACCACGTGACAGCTATCACATGAGCAAGAAAATGGCGGAGAGACGGAGAATTCGATGAAGCCAACTACCAGCGACCACTGCTACTAACTCAAAACAAGAAGTAATTCTCTCTTTGAGACCCCAAATCAGCATTGCTTCAAATCAGAATCCCATTTCCAATCCTACCTTTGTTCTTCATTAATTAGTAAGGACATGATGGAGCAATACAATTTCAGTCTTTCAAAGTCTTCCTTCTCTTCCTCAGTCCCCAATCTTTCAAAACCACCCTCTTCCTCTTTCAACACTCGCTTTCTGAGAATACGATGTGATTCAGTGAATTATGACAATACCAAGAAACGAAGCAATAGCGGTAGACCATACACAGGTGGGTTTACCGGAAAAGATCCCAACTTGAAGAAGCCAGATTGGTTGAGGCAGAAAGCTCCTCAGGGGGAGAAGTTTCAAGAGGTCAAGAACTCGCTCTCTCGCTTAAATCTCAATACTGTTTGCGAAGAAGCTCAATGTCCCAACATTGGAGAGGTACTTTTTTGTATTCATTTTTGGAAATAACACTGGAGAGGTACTTGTTTCGTTCATAAAGTTCATATACTTTTGATTTATACGCATTGTTGTTATTGCTGTCAGTGTTTGTTTAGATAATCTTAAGCATTACGGTAATATGACAGTGTTGGAATGGTGGAGGCGATGGAATTGCAACGGCAACTATAATGGTATTAGGGGATACATGTACACGTGGGTGTAGATTTTGTGCTGTTAAAACCAGCAGAAATCCTCCTCCTCCTGATCCTTTGGAGCCTCTGAACACTGCCATGGCCGTTGCTAGTTGGGGGTATTCACTTCTACACTCGAACCATTTTTACTGTTGCATATCATGTTACCTTCGTTAATGAAACTGAGCTAGTTCCTCAACTCAATAATCTTGCTTTTCGTGTTGTTGCCTTTTATGTAGAGTGGATTATATTGTTCTTACTAGTGTAGATCGTGATGATCTACCTGATGGTGGTAGCGGTCATTTTGCTGAGACTGTGAAAGCTATGAAGGTTCCGACTAATTATCTTATGCTTGAATCTTTATTAGTGGCGTCACGCCCCTTTGGACATTTACACCCTTGACCCTTTTGCAGGAACTCAAGCCTGAGATCATGGTTGAATGTTTGACATCTGATTTTCGAGGTGACCTAAAGGCAGTGGAAACTCTGGTCCATTCTGGATTAGATGTCTTTGCCCACAACATTGAGACTGTGAAGAGGCTTCAAAGAATTGTTCGAGATCCTAGAGCTGGGTGAGTATCACATTAATGCTTACAAAATTGGTACAGTTTGCTTATCAAACTGAGTAGATGTTCAAGTCATAATCAACCATTCCTACATTTCCTTTAAAGTTTCCATCAGTAAGATCGTGCAAAAAATTAGCTTATCCTGCCAGTTTTGTGAGGGCTGAAGTGGTTAAAACAAAAAAAAAATAAACCAACAAGAACCCAAAGGATCTTGTCATGCAACCCATTCATACACCGAAAAAGCACATGGTGCAAGCATGTACACTATTATACCTTAAACTTGGTCTGCAAACCAAATAGAAGATCTCACGACTATGTCTCCTTCCTCACGGCTGTCTCTTCTTGCTCACGGTTGTGTCTCCTTTGCTCCAAGTGAGATGCACTCCAAGGTATCCACCAAAGCTCGATTAGAAGACCCAAAGGTTCCCAAAGCTAGATAGTGCTTCAATGGGTTATTGTTGATCCTAAAATCCCCAAAAATAAACCATTTAAATGGGGATTTATTGCTCAATATATGAGCTAAATGACAAAGCTTTTGATTCTTGTCAGATGGAAAAAGAAAATCGCAAGTTTGGAAGAAGACAAAAGAGAAAAATCAAAGCTGAAACCTTGGAGAGAGGAAGATGGAAAAAAAACAGTAGCAGCTCTTTTTCAAAAACCAGAAAAACGAAAATCTGTTCTCACTTTTTGACAAAACTAGGGTTAAAAGGGTTTCTTGAAAAAGTCTACTGTGGTATTGTCGCTTAGGTCATATAAATGAGAAGCACATCAAGAAATTGAAGCACCATCTAGCTTTGGGAACCTTTGGGTCTTCTAATCGATCTTTGGTGGATACCTTGGAGTGCATTTCACTTGGTGCAAAGGAGACACAGCCGTGAGCAAGAAGACACAGCCGTGAGGAAGGAGACATAGTCGTGAGATCTTCTGGAGAGCAAGTTCAAGGTATAATGGTGTACATGCTTTCACTATGTACTTTTTCGGTGTATGAATGGGTTGCATGACAAGATCCTATGGGTTCTTGTTGGTTTTAACCACTTCAGCCCCCAACAAAACCGACAGTAGGCACATACATAATGAGAACTGCTCAACATTAATTAAGGTACTCAAGTGGCATTAGAAAGTGTAGCAGATTGATACATATGTATGTATGTTTGTGAAAAGAAAATAATTGCTTCATTCGAGAGAGAGAGAAAGGAATGGGATGTGGCAAGGTTGAAATTGCAACCTACTCTGCTAAACCTGGAATTATCAAGGATGCTTGTGACACAAATTGATTAAATCAAAATAGCCTTAAGAGTATGTGCAGTTGCTAGCCAAGCAGCTTTGGAAAATTGATCATCCTCTTAAGCCAGATGCCTTATACATGCTATTTGTAATTTTAATGTCTAGTGATATACTGCAGGTATGAACAAAGTTTGTCAGTTTTGAAACATGCAAAACTCAGTAAGGAGGGAATGGTAACGAAATCTTCTATTATGTTGGGCCTTGGAGAGTCAGATGATGAGTTGAAAGAAGCTATGGCTGACTTGAGGGCTGTGGATGTTGATATTCTGACTCTGGGGCAGTATTTACAGGTAAATATTATGGAAGAGCTTGCATACTGCTGAGTACTTAAGTCGTAAATGACTTTTGGATCCATGAGATATTCACGTAGGTTTGATTCTTGGCTCAAATTGCATATCTAATTATGGCTCAAATTCATAATGCCTAAACTGATTTTAATGTTGCCACTGATGGTTGAGCCTGGGCATACGTGGGTCTGTTTTCTTAATGAAATGCTATTTAGTTTTTGAGCTCTTGTTCATCATCTGAAAATGGTCACATCTTGCATCTTGCAGCCAACTCCATTACATCTTACTGTCAAAGAGTATGTTACACCAGAGAAGTTTGCTTTCTGGAAAGAGTACGGCGAGTCTATTGGATTCCGCTACATAGCCAGTGGACCACTAGTAAGTTGTTGGTGATGACTAATTATGTATCTGTATTAGTTGGTTAAAACGTCTTTCAAGTTGTAACTTTTTAAGCATTATAAAACTGTGAACATTACAAACTGATCTACCCGCAAGAAACTCAAAATGTTCAAACTTTTCAGGTTCGATCCTCTTATAGGGCAGGGGAGCTCTTTGTTCAGACAATGGTTAGAGAGAGGGCAAAAACTGCTGCTGCAATATCCTAGTGCTGTTAGTCATTGGTTCTTAAATTTCATACTCATGGAAGCCAATACACATGGAAAATATACTCATGACAAGAGCCAATGAAGAATATCTATGTTATGTTTATGGAAGAGCAGTTTTGATCATTTGGTTCAAGTATAGAAGAATGTTAAGCATTGAGATCCCTAATTTTGTAGCCCTAAGGATTGATGTACAGAGGCATTTGTTTTTTTACTTATTATTATTTAATCACAATTTACCTTCTATCTCACATTTAAACTATTTTTTAAAATTTGAAATGTCAAACATTTTGAAAATATACGTTCTTAATTTTTTTTTTCACTTTTTCACGCTCATTGCTGCTTTTAATTTTCTTGGTCTTCTTCCAAGCTTTGATCTTCTGTTTTCCCACTTCTCTTTCAGTTTGTGGAACTAACCGACTCAACCCCATTTTTTTTTAATTTGAGCTGTTAATGACACAACCATAGTAAACCAGTAGCTTATTTCCTTCAAGTAACTTTAAAAAATTGATCAATGATGATTCGTGTAAGACTCCAATTATAGCAGAGTTGCTTATTTGGACCTGCAATGAGTTGATGTGTATCTTCTGTATTTAGCTTCCTCTATCTTTGTTATCAGAATTAGCAAAAATTAGACAGAATCTAAGTTCTTAGTGGAATCAATTTCTTGTTCAAGATTGCTTTTTTCTCATCAATCTGTTACTCTTACCGGTTGAGTTTCTTGTCCTTTTCTTCTTAAGCTTTATAAATCCTCTTCCCTTTAGCTTCTCCTGCACTTGTGTTCACTCTTTCATAGTTTATGTTTCTCTTGTTAGTTTGCAAGGGGACTGAGTTGGACATTTAATGGGAGATAAAGAGGATGGTGAACCACCTTCTAAATGTCAAAAATTGTCCTTAGGAGAATCCAAAAGCTCGTTGGAGCACTCCTCTTTTGCAGAATAAATACCTCAGTGGTTGGGGGACTTGACAACTAGGCATCTAACCTCCCAAGAGAATGAAGAAAATGTTGGTTCAAAAGGAGTCATCAAAAAATTGAAATTCATCAAGATCGTAACTAGAGCATTGTATTCACTTGGTTATGACAAGAGTGGTGCTCTTTTGGAGGAGTCAGGAACAACATTGCACTCATCAGTGGTTATTATACAAGTGATGGAACGCAAATGGGATGAAAATATACGCACGTTGCATAAAATTGATCTTTTGGATGAGACAATGATTACGAGCGTAGGCATTATGGAGGAAATAAACCTTTACTGGTTTATTCTAAAAGGAGAAAAGAGAATAGTGGATGGAAACGGTTACAATTACAATGAGAGGCTAGTTTCTATAACTAGTACAGAGGGGAATAAGGGAGGGTATCATTTTACTTACTCATTTTTTTAAAGAGAATTCTTGTATATGCTTGAGTAGAGCCTTAAACTCTGTAGTTCTGACCTTTAATAGAATATTCTTATTCTCTTTACTTTTCGGAGCTCCTAACTCATCAATTTGGTGCGGTGAGCGTGGAACATTTCGTGACGAGAGAAGAGACTCCAATGACAAACACATGCATGGAGAGTAGAGTTGAAACGATGGAGAGAGCCTTACGTTTTTAGAGCAACAGGTTCGGGGGCTGGGCTCTGAAATTGCTGGGAATTGTCAACAACTGGAAGAGACTCGCAAACAGTTGGAGGAACTTAAAAATATGTTGACTACAGTTCTTAAGCGAAAGGTTCAAAGTGAGGAGGCAAGAAGCCCTTCTGTTTCAATGGAAGCAGTATCACCAACCCAAACCGGTGCAGTTTCCTCCCCACCTACTAGAATCGTTAAGTCTCAAAATCGCTTCATCACCTTGGAGGATGTACAGATTTCGACTAAGAAGGTGGAACTTCCCAACTTTAATGGCAACGAGCCCTTGACATGGGTTTGAAGAGTTGAACAATACTTCCAGATACAACAAACTCCAGAAAATCTGAAGGTGTCCTTGGCCCTTGTTTGTATGGAGGGGCATGCCCTTCACTGGATGACGTGGTTACAAGATAGGAGGCCCTTCTTAAGTTGGGAGGATGTTAAGGCGGAGGTCTTGACTCGCTTTGGAGATGCTCTTGCTTCCAACTCATATGAGGCCATTGCTGTTGTCAAGCAAATAGGGACTATAGAAGAGTATATCTGAGACTTTGTGTCTAAATCAACCCAAATTCAGACATGGCTAGAGGAGGCATTTATTGGCCAATTTTTGAACAGACTAAAGGAAGTAATCAGAGTGCATATTCGCTCCCATGAGATTGTAGATTTGTATTGTACCATGACTTTGGCTAGAGAAATTGAGGATGAGATTGAGGTTCTTTTGAAGAAGAAGACCCAAGGAACTGAAGGGTTTGGGCTCGACAATCGGGCTGAACTGGGGGCAGTAACTAGGGGTAGTGGACTTGGGCCTTCAAATTTTATCTTTAAGGTGGGCACAGCCTAACCTAACTCATCAGTTGTTAACTCGCCCACAAATTTTAGGACTATAGGAAATTCGGAAGCTATGAGCACAACTAGGAAATCGAATCCTTAAAGCTCAGGAGGGAATCGGGGAATGAGACGTTATACTTAGAAGGAGTTTCAAGATTTATGAGCAAAGGGTTTGTGCTTTCGATGCCACCAACCTTATCATCCTCTACATCAGTATAAGAATCAATCCCTTCGAACTCTTATTTTGGGAGCAGACGAAGACGAAGGAGAACATCTAGGTACTGCCCAGTTGGAGGAAGTTGTGGAACCGTCATAAACCGAAATGGTGACGAATGAGGGGCAATTTACACAACTTGAATTTCCATGTTTCACCATGAGAGGTGCAAATTTGGGAAGAACCATGAAGCTGTGGGGAAGGATAGGGAAGGTAGCAGTAGTAGTGATGGTAGACAGTAGAGCAAGTCACTATTTCCTATTAAGAAGAATGGTTGAGCAACTGGGGTTAATGATTGAGCCTACTCGAAAAAATAGCGTGAAGATCGAAGATAGGAATTGCAAGGAGACTGATGAGTTTTGCGCAAATGTGCTGCTCGAGCTCCCTGGCATAACGGTACACGTGAATTGTTTCCTATTCCCTCTTGGGGGTGTGGATTTAATATTGAGAGTAACTTGGTTACAAACCTTAGGTGATGTTAAGGTTAATTGGAGTAGAATGCGAATGGAATTTTTGGTTGAAGGAAGAAATATTTGCATTAATGGAAACCCGTCATTAATGAATTCTTCTGCTTCTTTTCGTTCCTTGAGTAAAATGTATTATCTGGAGTATGGGTTGTTGATTTGGCATAATGCATTGTTGGAAATTTTGAAAAGACAGGAGGGTGTGGAGCAGGGACCGAGTGAACTAGAGAAGTTACTCTCTCATTTTGAAGGCTTGTTTAAGGAACCATCAGGGTTACCTCTGAGCCGAGCAGTGGATCATCGAATCCCACTAATTCCAAGAGTTTCTGCTGTTAATGTCAAACCTTATAGATATGGGCATGGGCAGAAGGATGAAATAGAACGGCAGGTAGCAGATATGCTTGCCTTGGGAATTATACAACCGAGTTACAGTCCATTTTCTAGCTCGGTGTTATTGGTTAGAAAGAAAGACGGTAGCTGGAGGTTTTGTGTGGACCACCGAGAACTTAATCAGGTTACAGTGGTTGATCGTTATCCAATTCTTGTTATTCAAGAGCTTCTTGATGAGCTCCATGGGACTCGATATTTTTCTAAGGTGGATCTTCGATCGGGGTACCACTAAATTAAGGTCGAGAGGAGGATATACCCAAGACAACCTTTAGAACACATTCTGACCATTATGAATTTAGGGTGATGCCTTTTGGGTTAACTAATGCACCAGCAACATTTCAGGCAGCAATGAATGATCTTTTTCGGCCATTCCTACGATAATATGTACTAGTGTTTTTCGATGACATTCTCATTTATAGCAAAAGTTGGCAGGAACATTTACAGCACTTGGGGAGAGTTTTAGATAGATTGGATAAACACCAATTTGTTGTTAACCAAAGAAGAGCAGTTTTGGTAGAACAGTGATTGAATATTTGGGTCATTTGGTGTCAGTCGAGGGAGTTTCCATGGATCCCGCAAAAATAGCAAGAGTCCGAGCAGTGCGTGCTTTCCTTGGCCTCACCGGATACTACAGGAGATTCATCAAGGAATATGGTCAAATTGCTAAACCTTTGACTAATCTATTGAAGAAAGAAGCTGCCTTGAAGTGGACTTGGCTAAAGGAGGCTCAAATTGCCTTTGAGAAATTAAAGACAGTAATGACAACAGCTCCGATGCTAGCGCTGCCAGATTTTTCCAAGGAGTTTATTATTGAATGCGACGCTTCTGGGATTGGAGTAGGGGCAGTTCTAATGCTAGAAAATCGCCCTCTTGCTTATTTCAGTAAGATGTTAGCTTTATGAAATTGGTCAAAGGCTGCCTATAAAAAGGAACTAATGGCTCTTGTGCTTGCAATCCAACATTGGAGATCATATCTTATCGACAGAAAATTTAAAGTCTGGACCGATCACAGCAACCTCAAACATCTACTTCAACATCATACTACTACTTCGACACAACAACATTAAGTAGCTAAGCTATTGGGGTATGATTTTAGCATCGAATATAAGCCTGGAGTGATGAATAGAGCCACTGATTCACTGTCTCGAAGAGAGGAAGAAGTGGATTGTTCTACCATCTCAGTGCCCAGCTAGATGCAGTGGGAAGAACTTGACAGAGAAATGCAGCAAGATGATTTTTATAGGAAGGTGAAGGACAAGGTCTTTCAACGCCCTTTTAGCCATCCAAATTAGAGGCTTATTCATGGCCATTTGTTCCATAAAGGGCAAATTGTCCTGCCACCTACCTCTTCTTAGATTCCTACATTACTTAAGGAGTTCCATGCCACCCCTCAAGGAGGGCATTCAGGTGCATACCGCACCTGTAGTAGGTTAGCAACAAATATATATTGGCCAAGCATGATGAAACATGTGCAGAAATTTGTGGCAGAATGTTTGGAGTGTCAGAAAAATAAATATGACATAAGGACACTGACTAGACTATTACAACCATTACCAATTCCAACACATGATTAGGCTGATATATCTATGGATTCTATTATAGGATTGCCGAAATCACGTGGGATCGATAGTGTTTTTGTGGTGGTTGATAGACTTAGCAAGTATGGGCATTTTATTGTGTTAAGACATCCATTTACTGCACGTACAGTAGCTGAACTGTTTGCTAGAGAGGTTGTTCGGTTGCATGGAGTTCCTAGTTCTACAGTCAGTGATAGGTACATCTTATTCATGAGTTGTTTTTGGCAAGAATTCTTCAACACATAGGGAACTTAGTTGAAAATGAGCACAACTTGCCATCCTGAGACTGACGCGCAAACGGAGGTATTGAACCGTTGTTTGGAGACCTATTTTAGGTGTTTATCCTCGGAACAACCTAAGGGATGGTGAAAGTGGTTACATTGGGCGAAATACTGGTATGATACCAATTACCAAGGAGTTGCTCATTTGACTCCGTTTGAGATAGTATATGGAAGGAAGCCCACAACACTAGTGCTAAAATTCAAAGTGGTTGCTGTTGGGGAAGAACATCAGGACCTTGCTGAAATAATTCAGCAACTCCAATATAACCTCCTTAAAGCGCAGCAGAGGATGGTAAGGGCTGCCAATAAGCATCGAAGACATCTGGAATTTAAGGAGGGGGAGTCTGTTTTCCTTAAAGTCCGACCACACCAACAGAATTCACTTATTGCTAGAGTTTATAGCAAGTTAGGTCCAAGATATTATGGACCTTTTACAATCACCAAGAAACTCAGCAGTGTGGTTTATCGTTTGGCTTTACCAACAGAATCTAAGATCTACCCAGCTTTCCATATTTCATAGCTGAAGAAGGCTACAGGAAATCATCAAGTTGAAGTGAACCTACCTCCAGGCCTTGCGGTTGATGAAGTGCTATTCATTCCCACTAGCATTTTGTTCATTAAAACTTCGACAGCTGGGGGGATTCTTTGCCACCAGCTATTGGTTTAATGGAAAGACAAAAATGAGGATGAGGCTACTTAAATGTCTTGCTCAGACTTCCGTGTTCAATTCCTTGAATCAAACCTTATGGACAAGGTTTGTCAATTGGGGGGAGGCAATGATAACAAGCGTAGGCACTATGGAGGAACTAACCTTACTAGTTTATTCTAGAAAGAAGAATGAGAATTAGTGGATAGAAACGGTTACAACTGCAATGAGAGGTTAGTTTCTATAGATAGTATAGAGGGGAATGAGGGAGGGTATCATTTTACTTACTCATTTTTTTAAAGAGAATTCTCGGCATATGATTGGGCAGAGCCTTAAAACTTTATAATTCTTATCTTCAATAGAATATTCTTATTCTCTTTACTTTTCGGAGCTCCTAACTCATCAGACAACTATGACTAGCATCTTTCTTGATGTTTGAACAAAAATTTCTTAAATTATTGAAGATGGACGATACATGTGCCAAACTGTAAACTTTAAGGAAAGAAATACTGCTTTTATGTACATCAGTTCCTTTTTCAGTTTAAGGGTGAAATGGTTTTGCTATCATTATCTGGAGCTAGAGATTTCTTGCAACTTTGATTTAGCAGTTCAGGACCTACAATACGGTAGAGGTGAGAGTATAATTTACAACTATGATTTGCTAACTAACAAATATCTCAATGGATGTAAATGTATTATGTTGAAGATCAAAGCTTTCAACATCTAACACATTTTGGAAATGGGAATAGTTTTGAGTTCTCAAGATCACATTAGTTTCATAAATCATAATTTTAGGGCTGCAATACACTAATAGGTTTTGAACCTTGAACAGAGAGCTAAAAGCACCTTTTTGTCTTTGGTAATTAGGTATGTTTTAAAGAAATTCTAAGGAATGATTACTGATTTTTATGTTACAAAATCTTAATTTTTGAGTCCATAAGTGTACTATTACTACTGCTAAATTGGGTATGTCATATATGTGTGTGCGTATACGTATATATATTGGCGTATTTTCATACGTACATATTTATATATATAATATTGTGACTATATTTAATCTAATTCATTTAATTTCTCCTTAACATGAGGCCTTGTTTGTAATGTGTTAGCAGTTTGCTTCTGCTTTTCTCCATTATGTCTTTTGAATCAGATTTTAATAGGCAAGTCAGAATGCATGATCCTGTATAGGATGCTATGGATGAGATACATACTTCATTCTTCCTACATGGAGGATTACTAGCATATGGAACATGTTCTGTGACCTAAATTCATAGTGAGCTGATATTGATTTGTTTCACTTTTTGTCTCTCTTCATTGATATGTTGACTTTGTAGTCATAAAGTGTTAAACCACGAACTTTTCTTGAAAGTTAGAATTATTAAATGAAATTAAATGAGGAATTGGTGGTGGTTTATTCATGTGCAAAGAAAATAAATTCTTGAATTTGAAATGATATACAAGATTAAGGTAGTGAATATAGTAAGTTGAAGAGTGAATATTAATTTTTAGTTTTTGATGATTATGAGATTCTTAAGTAAACTTGTATGTTTAAGGGTACTATGAAATTTATGATGAATAAGTTGGTAGAAATAGAGTGAAAATGACTAGAATAAAAAGAGTTCAAATGTTGGTAGCTAATTTAAGTAAATTGTGTTTAATGTTTTATTTAGGCAATGTTAATTGGAGTTATTACAATGATATTTTCAGGTTAATGCATGAAATGGGTGTTTTGTGTATGTATGTGTTGTGGGTGATATCTTTATAATAGAGAAAGTGAGCTAGTATAATTACTGTTTATGTGGCTTCTTTGTAATTTGAATTTCTGAGATTTTAATGTATTGGGGCTAGAAATGCCCACTAAAACTTTGTAAGAACTCATATTATGATGTTAATGAAAGAT
>JANZLX010000211.1:6421039-6436421 GCA_025531955.1 Erythroxylum orinocense | reverse complement strand
AATAGTCTATTGTCATATTGTATTATTGTATTGTATATTTTTAACCATGTCTTCAAAAATCATAATAATAAATAATAATCAAAATTTTAATTTAATTTATAAATTAATTTAATAAATATACATAAATTTAAATTATATTTTTAAAATATATAAATTGCAAATAAATTTTTATCTAATAATTAAAAATATATAAAATAAATATTAGATTATAAATAATAAATTTTAAATTATTTATTTTAAAAAATAAAATATTTTTATTAATACATTATTAATAAATATTATATAAAATAATAAAATAAATTTAAATACAAATAATTTATTTTAAGTTTTATTTAATTTATAATTATTATTAGTAATAAAAATATTTATTTTAAAAACAAAAATTAAAAATTCACAATAATTATAAAATTGAAGTAAATAAAATAACTAATTAAAAAACTTTAAAAAATTAGGGGGGAAGAAGAGGCGGGTGGAGGAAGGAAGAGCTTAAATGTTTTTAAAAATTTTACAAAAAAATCCCTCTATTTTTTAAAATTTTCATTACCGATCGATATGTGACCAATATTTTGAATACCATCGTTACCATCTAAAACAGGCCAATACTGACTGGTATTGAAACCTGGTACAACCAGGCCCCCGTTTCGTACCGATTTTGATACCGGCTGGTAAGGAGCGGTATCCAAAACTCTGGTAAAAACAGTATCCCTATCTCCCACCTTTGGCAATCCTTTAATAAAATCCATTGAAATATCTGACCAAACCATTGTGGGAATGAGTAATGGTTGAAGGAGATCCGTCAGGTGAAGGGTTTCTAATAGAAGTCACTTATCACCCACTGTAGTGTCTTCTGCACTCCTTCGTGAGCCATGCTATGACAATCTAAAAGAATGGATGGAATTAATGGTGAATCAGCAGGTAGATAGACCCGATTTTTGTAGAGGATTAGGCCATCAATTGCTGCCCAATCAGCCCCTTCTACTCCCTCCTGTATGCAACTGACTAGTTGTTGTAATTCAGTATTTTCTACTACCTTTTCGGATATCATCAAACAACAATACTTTTGGTTATGAGATAGTAAAAATCTGTCCGTCCTTTTCATCCCTTCATGATAACGAATCAGTAGCCGAATTGAGTTTTCCCAACCTTATATTCAACCCTGAAATTAAAACCAAGAAGTTTACTTAACTAATGTTGTTGGGGGAAGTAGTCAACCTTTGTTCTAGGAGGTATTTGAAGCTATAGTGGTCTTTGCGAATGACGAATGTTCTCTCCTAAACATACGGGCTCCAATAGGAAACAACCTTGGTTAGGCCGATAAGCTCCCTCTCATATGCCACCAACTGCTTATGTCGATCAACCAACTTCCTGCTAAAGAAGGCAATGGGATGGCCTCCTTGTTATAACACTGCCCTAATTCTAAAGAAGGCGATGGGATGGCCTCCTTGTTATAGCATTGCCCCAATTCTAAAAAGGCGATGGGATAGCCTCCTTGTTATAGCACATTTGATCACAAAATTTTCATCAAAATTTGGTAGTTGAAGTACACAAGCCTTAGACAAAGCTTTCTTCAATTTGTTGAAGGCCTCTTTGGCCTCTTATGTCCATTTAAAAGAAATCTTCTTTAACAAACTTGTGAGCGGTGCTGCTATTAGCCCATAGTTTTGAATAAAATTTTCGTAGTATCCTGCAAGGCCCAAGAACCCCCTAAATGCCCTAATGGAGTATGAGTTAAGCCATTTCATCACTGCTTGGATCTTACTGGTGTCTGCTGAGACTCCTGCACCATGAATAATATGTCCCAAGTATGCCACTTGGGTCTCCCTAAAGGTGCATTTAGATCTTTTAAAAAATAATTGGTTAGAGTACAATAATTCCAACACTATGTGCATATATTGCTTGTGTTCCACCCAAGTCTTACTATAGACCAATATATTATAAAAGAAAACAAGGGCAAATTTTCTAAGATAAAATCGAAATACCTCATTCATCAATGCTTAAAAAGTGGAGGGAGTATTGGCAAGACCAAACAACATGACTAAGAATTCACAATGGCCATTATGGGTTCAAAATGTTATTTTCTCGACGTCTTCTCTATCCAATGGAATCTAGCGATAACCTGATCAAAGGTCCAATTTCTTGAAGAATTTGGCCCCATGCAATTCATCCAATAATTCATCTACTACAGAGATGGAAATTTTGTCCTTCATTGTCTTGTCATTCAGCGCTTGATAATTCAAGGATGATTTTCAAAAAAGTTAATCTCTTTTTCTGTATTTATGTTGGTTCCTTTTCTCGCAGAACCTATTTTTAGTGATGAAAATTGGCAACACTTGTCAAGGACAAGGCCTGTCGAGATTGAGTTAAATTACTCTACTCCTAATCTAATTTTTATGATAACTTGTTTGTTTTATTACTAAATGGCTACCTATTTAAATAGGCAAGAAAACACAAAGTTCAACCCTAATTAGGATTCTAATTTAGACTCCTAATTAGGCAGAAAAATAGAGATAAACTTCAACAGAAAAAGACTCCAAAAATACTCATAATATGAAACAAACTCCTATTCTGAAAAATACTTCCAGAATTGACACCTAAATCTAAAAGATGCTTCCCACACAAGCAACTTCCTTAGCTTAGCTGACATCTCGTCCTTGCTTTCAACTGCCACTTTTTCTTCCTCTTTGAGCGTAAGCCTTGCCCACAAATACATCCACATCAGATACAAAACCAGTACCTTTTCAAGAGGCTACCAACTCTCCCTCACCTTAAAAAATGCCAAAATGACAATTTCTCATGACCTCTCCCCTTCCTATCCTTCCAAAGCCAGTACCTCTTTGAGAGGCTACCATCTCTCCCCCACCTGAAAAGTGCCAAAATGACAAATTCTCATCTCTCCCCTTCCTATCTCACGTCTATAACCCCCCTCCCATTACTCTGATCGCAAGCCAACTTCTCACTACTTCTGGCCCTTCCTTTGAGACACAAATTTGATTGAGGGTTTATCAAAATTAAAGGCAAGGGAATCAGCCGTTTTTGGCCGTACAACAAATTTACAGCTGAGAATTTTCAGACAGTATTTTGGGTTGATCACACAAATCATGAGAGAAGCAGCAAACACACAACTTGACAACAGGGAAGTGCAAAGATTATCAAATATCAACTGCTGAAGCATTTTTATATAAGAATAAGTGTTGTGAGAATAAATGAATTGATGCAAGCTGTATTTTACAATTGTAAATGCTTCTTGTCGGGTTAGAAATTGACATGATCCTCTTCCGGAACGTGCAGAGCAACAGCAGCAGGAAGGCAGACAAATCCATCGGTCTTCAGATCATTCCAATTAGTATGCAGAATGAGCTACTAGTTAATGCCTCCACCAAGCATTAATATATACGGAGGCTTTGGGTCAGGCAAGAGAGGAGAGAAAGCAAAGCATCTAACGATGCATGAAGTGCCTGTTTAATATCTAAAATACAGAAACTTGCTCCTGATTCTCAACACCATAAACAATCCAATGCACAGAAGCACCAAAAACGGAGCATATCCAGTGAGACTTTGGCATTTGGTCATGAAATTTCTTGAAAAGCTAGACTGAGCTCATGGGCAGATTTTGCAACCGAGCCTCCTCTTCTACAATACAAAAGAGATACGAAAAATATGAATATTGACAAATAATAATAATACAAAAAGTAACAGGAAATGCCAGCTGAAGGAAAATCTAAGTGCCCACCTTGTTAAGCTAAACAAGCAGCGTTTGACTTTTTCAAGCTCTACATAGCAGAGATTGTATCTTTCCAACCTAGAACACCTTTCAGGTTAACAATTTCTAAAGTATCCAGTAATGAAACTTCATTAGCTAAAAATAACAGACATACCTTTGTTCTGCTTCAATGTCCACACCAATAGGTGTTGGAGTTGATACAGTTGAATAGATCATTGAACCAAACATTCTGACCACTTTAAGCAGCATGTCCAGACAGATGCTCAAATGCCTATATATGCCAGGGAATTTATTTTCCATTGTCAGGTATCTTACTTCTGAAGGCATCTGTAGGTCATCTGCCTTATATATTCGCATCCATAAATTCATAAACAGATACATAAACGCAAATCTAAAGACAATAAAGAAGTTAGAATCGCATGAGGCGGTGGTGGATTAGGACAGAAATGATTGGCATAGCAAAGTTTTCAGGTTATGACAAACTACAAGCACACAAGCCTAAAGCTGAGTCGAGAGATATCAGAAGAAAAGAGAAGCTTGGTATAAAAGACCACAAGCAAAACTCAGAAAATGTAGATAAGCCAGGAAATAGTTATGGAAGACATGATCAAGAACCCAAAAGTAGGTAATTTATCTAAATTGATTTCCTCAACGTGATATTATGTTGGATTAGGAAAAAATTTTATAGAATATTCAGGATTTATTCTATAGAAAAATTCTTTTAGAATATTCTAAATTTATTATAGGCTGTAAATATAGCAATTTAAGGTTTCAATCAAGGAGTTTACGAAGATTTATAGTTGTAATTTCCTAGTTATGATTTCCTGGTTTATATGCCTTCTGTAGCTATAAATATGTAAAGTGGAATACCTGTACATACTGCAGCAACATAACAAATTTTCTTGTTCACATCACCGTAAGTTGACAGTTTATATTTACAAGACTGTAACGCCACAGTTCTGCAGTTCCAGTCTGGTACCAGAACTTGTGTTGAAGTTTTATAGTCATATTCTTCAACTGAAAAGCATGAGGCTAAAGTTTCTAAAATAATCTTCCCATTCATTGAAGTACAGGAGTCGATTAAAAAAAAGACAAAAAGAAAGAAAGAGAAAATGAAGTGGGAATCTCTATAAACAGACATGAAAAAACAAGATGTTAAATGATTATAACTACAATTAGGATAAAGGGTGTTGTGGCGAAAAACAAAAACAAAGTTGTTAGAAACTTTGGGATAAAATAAGTCAGTTGCAACAAGTAATGCAAAATGAGGAACGATGTTTTATGGAGACAGTTAAAGGAGAATATTTCAAGACATTTAAAGGGGAATATGGGGTGGGAATGAAGATTTTGAGAGTGTGTCAGCAGAACTGATCAATTGCATTTATGAAAAATGGTGAGGCTGAAAGTAGTGGCTAACAACAAAGGTGAAGGTACTTGTGAAAGTATAGAATAGCCAAAAAAAACAGCATCTGAAGGAGACAGCGCTACAGTCCATTCCTCAGTAAACGAAAGAGAAGTTATATTTTGATGCTCGCATATGAAGAACCAGCATTTTCAGGTGCATGAGGCATTTAAAAATTCACAAAGGCTTTGGAAAGATTGAAGGAGATAAAGCATAAAGGCAGATGAAATCCCAATAATTCTTAAATTCCATGGAAACAGTAGTTTGATTGAGAAAACTATTCAAGGCATACTTAAGAAAGACCAGAGAAATAACAAATAAATGCAGACTTTAAACTTGGTTTGCAAGAATAGAAATCAACTAACAACTCAAACCATACAGATACAACAAGATGAACAAAAGTATGAAGCTATAGAAGAGCATGACTCAGTATCAAAAGAGCTCTCTCAATTTCAATTAATCAACTCAAGGTATGCCTAGTAGGATCACTAACCAACTATTTATTGAGAAATAGCTACTACCTGATACAGCAGCAAGAGATTCAATTTAAAAAGGCGCATTTACAGAAGTGCGTGGATGGAGGGAGAAGTTCTAAACATCATCAACAGGAAAGCAATGCAAACCATTCACCCCTCTTTTAGTTAAAACAAACAATCTTTTCAAGGAAATGAATCATAAAGAATAACTAGAGGTCATTTGCAGTCTGAAGAAAATGGCAGTGCCTTATTACCTATCCATGTCACTTGCAAGAAGACTAGAGAGAAGTGGGAGAAGACAAGTGCAAATGTCCAACGTCACAATATTTACTTGCTCAGATATAATACAGATTACATCAGCAAGGACCTGCATTTTGCAACAATGGATCAAGATGAAAAATTTAAGGATCCCATGTCAAAAGTTAAGATAATAGTTTATTAAGATTTTTGAGAAAATATAAACAGAAAAGGTGATGAGAGAAGGTGACAAAAGGAACCTACACCATGATCGGCCATCTTCTCCACTGCACCAAGGGCCCCTTTAACCTCATTTCTTTCCCAATATCTATGGACAACCTGCAAGAATTACAACACAGTTGCAATCCTTTGATCATAAATAACCGTCTCCAAGTATTTACAACATATACAATACAATTAATAGGTTATATAAACATGAAATTGATGACTTGCTCTATATAAAACTTCAACCAAATTGCTAGCCAAAGGATTTCATTAGAGACACAAACTCATTTTCTTATTTGTCTATCATAGTAATGAATTTCCTGTAAGGATTCACCTGTAACTTGGCCAAGCGTGATTGCATGGAGCTGGTAAATTGGTCATGTTCTCGCATCATGTCTATGACCAAATCCTCATTGTCAATGCAAACTGTTTCATTTTCAGTAGAACGGGGACGTCCTCTCTGTTTAGACTTCAGAGTCAAGGGCAAGTATTAGCATTTTCATAGAAATACAGATGAGCAGCAAAGAAAGAGAGATAAATAAGTCTATCAGAGTGGTATTAAAGAATTAAAAGTCAACAAAAGAAAACATAGTACAAGTTTTCTCTCAAAATAAGAGCACTTAAATTAATCCCACATTTAGCAATTCATGATATAGAGAGCATGGGAGAAGGGAATATATTCATGCAGAGCTAATAGCATTGGCAAATTCCTGCTACTGGGAAATTCAGGTTAGGGAAGTTGGCGATTTGTATTGTACAAATATTCCCAAAATATAGAGGAACAGATTTGAACATGAATAAGAACTGTAAATAATTCTTCCTTCATTCAGATAAAATGATAAAAAGAGAGTCCATTAAGCTTCAACATGCCACAAAATGGAAAACATAGCATAACCCAGCTGCCAACAAAGAAATTTAAAAAAAAAAACAAGAGAAAAAGCTTTCAAATTTTAGATATCATCCCCATCGAAAATGTTATGCCTCCTCCAACATGTAAGCTTGTATCATCTCCTCCCTGAATCAGGACCATCACATTCCTAATATTTTCCTATTTGCAAGCCAGTCTTCATTCATTTTTAATCCCAATTGCACTCCATTTAGGGCAGGCATGGCCCCAAAAATAAAGAAACCCCATGTGAGGCTAGAAGCCTAAAGCATCAAAATTCAGAATAGATTTGACCATAAGCAGACTGTATTTTGATGGAAGTTCCTTGTGGAGTTCAAAGGCATTTGCGATTAGAGAAAAGGAGGCGAACGATTATAAAGTTATTATCATGTCCAAATTGTTTGCCAAATCTGGTGCCTCAATCCATAAAGTTATTATCATGTCCAAATTGTTTGCCAAATCTGGTGCCTCAATCCATTGAAATTACCATCTCTGATGAAACAGACATGCCTAAGATAAGAAACATGGCTCATATGGTGCTCCAGTCTCATAACCGTTCTTTTGCCTTCATTTCCAGTTCTGTTTACACTAAACAACTAGTTGAAGATGAACGCAAGTCTTTGACTGAAACTCTGGGACTTCAGTAACAACAAAAACTTATATGAAAAGCAAACATAAGCTCGGAGTCTAGAATGTTCCTACCATATTTAACTGAAGCATGTTGTCTAGTGAAGTCCCTAGGGAGGTACTGGAAGAGTGTCCCTCATAATTTGAAGATCTTCCTCTCCTTTCCCAGTTCATGACAAATGAGCGTAATCCCCCTACATTAAACACGTACAACTCAGACTATCATGAACAGCTGAGGAAAACATTAACTAGCAAGTAAGAACATCTATACCTCCCTTTTGACTTTCCACCAAGGGTGTGTCTCCATTTACTTTATTCCCCCTACTGTCATCTGAAAGCAAAGATAAAAAGTTTCTGTTATAGAAACCAAAACTCCATCATATGTAGCTGCATTATTGAAGTTATGTGAAATCTCAAGAAACAGACTCAATTATAAATATAATTCCTAGTACATTTCTAGTGAAAGATGAAAATCTTAATCTAAGTAAAAGCAGGATTTAAAATCTTAAACAACAATCCAGACCAGTCTGCATCTTCCCATGCTTCCCTTTTTGTAGTTGATTTTGAAAACAAAGTTCTTCAACTATATCTAATTAGTATAAAAGCATGTACTAGAATGCACCTAGAGGGTGCTAACTCATGAACAAGTTTATATACAAGGAAGAAATCTACAATACGCACAAATAAAACTGTCAACCTGATAATGAGTATTTTGATTTGTCATTTATATATGTTCCAGCTGAGAACACTAGTTCAGTACCTGTTGCTTGCATGAATCAGGTACTGCAATTGTGTGCCACGTGAATAAAGTTTCTAATGTTACCAATCAAAACCCCAGAAGAATAAAGCAAAGAGAAAAGAATGGGCTACACCTTCCTTATGGAAAACTATTGCTTTAACTAAAAGCTACTTAGAATGCTGTTGAAGGGATCGTGGTATGGATGTTCTCACTTGTTTGAGGGCTACATCTCCCTAACCAAAAGCAGCTTCCAAAAATTTTTCGAACATTCTAAAACTATTTTTGTTTGCTGTTTTCAGACCTCCTCTCTGAAATTATCAAATGACAAATGTTCATGCCAAATGCCCCAGAAGACCAATCTAAGGTGAGCAGGCATTATCTGTCTATTCAGCTGTAAGGGGGAAAAGATGCTTTCACTAAATGGTCCTGTCAAGGAGATGATATGGGGATGGTAAGTGGAAGGTCAAATTCTTTCCACAGTAATGACCAATTAATCTCATCTAAAAAATATACAAGTAGTTTGTAATCATAAAGTAGCAATCCACCTTGTAACTGTTAAGGAATTAGCCTCCCAAAAGAAGTCAAGCAGGAATTTTGAATGCCCTGGAACTATCTCCATTGGCTAAGACATCAGATTGGTCCCTTTAGCACCAACTCTAAAATAACAAGCACCATCATACCACATACAAGCTCGAAATCTATAGTACAGGATTTTTTAACTTGGATTAATATCTACTGGATGTTTTTCTTAACCATGTTCCTGACATGAAAGTCCAGAACTTTCAAACAACTAAGAAACCAGTATTGTATATCATCCCTTTGGAACACACTCAACTCTTCTCAAATCCACAGAATGCACTAGAAACAAAAAGTGAAAATTAGGGAACTTTCATTCTACTTTTTCAATGCTTCCCAGTTGTTTTTTCTCTCTACTTTTTTCCATAGCCAACAGTTCATACCAGGAAAAAATAGATTTACTCTTATGCAAAATAAAAATTTTTGGGGTCAATTGGAGCTATCTATTGCTTGGTGTGTACTTTGCATATTTTGGCAATTGGTGGACGAATCAGAGGGCATACATCAATAAACAAAGAAATCTCATTTTTCCATTAACAATTAGTAAAACTAACATTAAATAAATCATAAGAAAAAATGAGGATTGACGAACATATCATATTCGAAAACATTCACAGGCAAGCATAGACAAAATAAAAATGCACTTAATGATAGAAAAGTCTCACAGATTTCTTCCTGAAAGTTTGTGGGAAGTTCTGTCGTCAAACTTGAATCGAATCTTCCTGATCCACGAGAGTTATCATCCATAATATTCCTTTCAACAATTGATATTCCAGGTACCGAGCCTTTGACTACAGGAAGAATATTCCTATCTACAGCACCGACCATGTGCGCTGCCTTGCAATCAGTAGACCCAAAGAAAATTATACTTGATTGCTCAACATCATCTCTAATGTTTTGACATTTTAGGAAATCAGTAGAATTTGGCTGCAAAGGAAATTGCCTTTCACCAGTACATTTTTCTTTTCTGGATTCAGAGGCCTGTTCAAACCTTGTAATAGTTCTAGGGACAATTACAGAAACGTCATCAGCCTTGCCGGAGACAGAAATATTAACTGCTGAATGAGCCTTTGCAGAACTCTTCCTAGGTGCTGATGCATTAGGTACTGATATTGAACTGGTCACATTAGTCTTCAGACTAGTATTTAGGTTGACCATTTGAGGAGTACCAGTTACATTTCCTGTGGCTTCAACCAGCATGTAGTCACAGTAATGATAAGCACATTATCATAAAAAAACCAACATAGTGTGTTTAAATCCCTAGATAAAACTATAATTAAACAACAAAGTAAATAAACAAATTAAAAGTGGCTAGACAACGAAGTAAATAAACAAGTGGCACAAGCCAAAAGTAACTGTAAACTTAGGTTCAACAAAAAAGAGAGTGGCATACATATTATCTTTGACTCTTTGGCTGACTCCTTAATAGGATCCAAATTTTGAGAAAATGACATCCTACCAAGAGATTTTGTTTCCTTTGATAATGTGTCCGAATTGTCTGAAACTGACAACCTTCCCAAACTTGTTTTCATATTGTTCTCATGGAACACTGTCAAATTTCCAGTCCCACCAGATTTAGATTCTCTCTGGCCATTGGATTGTTTGACACTGGCAAGTGCATATGGCTCAATCTGCTGTTCATTCGTGCACAAGATGGGAAAAGAACTTGAAGTAAGAAGCAATAGATTAGCCATAAACTCAGATGAAACAACATGGCAACAAAAACAAGTAAACTAAATGCACAAGAATTGAAAGAGCATGTAATACCGAGATATCTACAACCCACACTCCTACACAACTTTGATTATGTGAACATCCCAGAAGCTTGCCCTCATGAACATTGAGGTCTGACAGTCTAGACCATCCCACATCTACACCGTCATGGTAAACTATAGGTTCCCAAGAGACAACCTATAAAGCAATGTATCAGAGTACACCAATAAATTCTGGAGAATTATAAATGCACATCAGCAATCCCATAAGGAGAGTGTAAAGAAAGAAGAGCTCACTTTTAAACTCTCGTGCAATCCACATAGTAGAGTCCTCCCGTCAGGGTTAAAGGTCAAACAGCGTACTCCACTGGTCTGAAGTTAATAGGAATAACCCATACAAAGCAAATCTTAATAAGATCACAGCCAACACCAGATAGACAATCAGTGGCAGCAATGAACACATTAAATTACCTCGGGCCCCGATGAGCCAATTAGCTCAAAAGTTTCAAGGTCCCAAAATTTGACAGTTCTATCAGCAGAACCTATAGTAAGACAAAAGAAAAGTGAATATAAGTCAAATATTGAAAAGCCAGTGAGATTCAAGCATATAATTTATATAAGTCATTATCTTTATCAGATGGATAGATTCATGCATATAACATTTTTATGGATGGATCAAAAGATCTTAAGATTTGACAAGTACCACACATTCAACCATGGCGTATCGGTAAAATTAAAGCACTACCAAGCAAACACCACATGTTGAATATAGGATGAATAAAATGGTAAGATCAAGATTGCATTACATACTACTTGATCCATTGCTTAATAACATATTATTACCAACCTGTTGCTAGAAGAAACTCGTGCGGATGAAAATCTATGCAGTGGATCTGACCATCATGAGACCTGAAGTCGTGCAATAGCTTTCCAGCAGTCAAATCCCACAACTGTTTTAAGTGGTGTGCATTGCTGAGTTTATTAAACAAAAAGCTATAGTCCAAAATTTGCAAACATAAGCATTTGAGCACTTCCTTTTGCACACAATTATATGAAGAAACAAAAGATCCTATAGCTGAACCTATAGCATTGAAAATCATGAACCACTTTGCAACAATTGAACTAGGATACAGCAATACAACGTCTTAATTATAATCCTAATTCAAAAAATGAATTACTGCATCAGTGCCCAATTTTTATACGCAAGGTGGCTAATTTCAGAACTAAAAACAAAAAAAAATTGAGAGATTCATTGGTGAACAAGAAAACCAGGCTAAGTAAGGATTACATTGATAATAGTCAACTTTATCACAATTTTAAAAGATAAGAATAATATTCGTTTATGTCATTAGCATATCACATCAGTATATTAGTGTTTGTGAAATATACGCACAAAAGAAGCAATTTCAACCTTAACAGTCTTGTCCTCGCCACCAGATACAATCCAACGACCATCCGGCGTAAATCTTATTACACTGACCCCTCGAGTGTGGCCCTTGTATGTATGAATGCAGCCCTTCTTTCTGATATCCCATATCTTAAGATTTGTGTCCAGGGAACCAGATGCAAAGAACTCTCCAAAAGGATGAAAATCCACAGATATGCAGTTAGATCTGTGACCAGTCAATGTCCGAACAACTACATTGACAATTACAGCAACACAAAAAATTTGATGAATAAGCACCAGAAATATTGGCAATCAGTATCCAAAGCTTTTTGAACAAACATTAACAAAATTAACTTACTTTTTGCCTCCTCTAGATCCCAAAGCTTGATTGTACCATTAGCAGCTCCCGCTGCTACAAGAACTTCTGAAGAATCAAAGCTTACTGAATCAATTCCACTAGTATGTCCCGACAAGCTCTGCGTATGAAGCTTGGAGCATTAGATGAGGTGGAAAGAAAACATCGGGATTTTAAGGAGCAGGACATTTCCTATAAATGATCTGAACATTTCAAGGAATTTTGTTAACCGTAAAAAACAGGGGGAATTTTCCCCACATCATAACTCCATTATCACAAGAGCAAATGTGCACGCGAGCCATAAACATAACAACAGAAGTTAGTACTGACCAGTATAGGATTGGGCTTACCAATAGCCCAGAGATTGACCTTGTGATCTTCTCCTCCAGTCACAAGAAGTCTCGATGACTTCCTCCCAATTTTGAGGCAATTTACAGTCGCAGAATGCGCCACAAATTCCTCTTTATTATCATTAATTCATCATAATTTTTGAATTGTCAGGTTAAGGCTAGCCTTGGTCATTAATCAATCGAGCAATATATTCAAACATAAATAAAAAAATTTAACCCAGGAAATTAGACAAATTAACATAAAGAAGGTCAAGTTGCAAATCAAGATTTAGATTTAATTCATCAAGATACGGAAATAATAAGGATACGGAGCTTGTAGGCGCTTTTGGTAGTCATTGGCGTAAAAACAGAAACTCTAAGAATGAGAAGTGCAAGGAAGGAACAATGCAGTAGAAGTTAAGTTGTTTTGGTAGTTGGTGTTGGCCTTAAGACATTCAAATCATATATGTACCTTAATCAACACTCAAACTCCAACACTAACTGTACAAAGAAATGAAAACATTAAATTTCTTAGATTACTCAAGTTCATATCTGCAAAATTCTACTTCAATCAACCAAATCTTGCTGCATACATACAACCCCAAGTTTTCAGATTTCCATCGACCCACAAAACAGAAGGGATCAATAAACAAACTTTCAAACAAAAAATTAAAGTTTGTGAACAAAAAAATACCCGTGATTTGAAGCTGGTTTGTTACAAAATCACACTTCTTCTTCTTCTTCTTCTTTGGGAATAAGAAGAGTGCTGCTCGTAAATGCCGCCATCAGTGAGCGTAGTAGGGAAAGAAGGAAGTGAATGGCATTGAAATTTTGAAATATTAACGGCTAAAATATTGGATTAACAAGCTTCCTTTTTTTTTCCCCCCTCTTAATACATGGAATACCAAGAATGTAACAGTGAGCTGGAAATTGGAATGGTGGCAGAACCGCAGAAGAGGAAGATTTACTTTAGAGAGAATAAGAGAGAGAAGGGAGAAGGTGACTGAGTCTGAGAATCCACCACCAGTCCTAAGGGGATCGGATCTTCTGTGCCAGCAACGCTGGCACAGAAGATCTGGGGCGGTCCTAAGTAACTCAATGCGTATTTATTGTTTTGGCTAATATATTATAAAATAAAAGGTAAGGTTGCTAAGTGAATTACTGGAAGACGAGGGGCATTTCGGGACTTCTTTCCCTCCCTTGCCAAATCAAAATTATCAAATTACATATTACCCCCCACCAAACGTACGGCCATGATTTCTCATTCTCAAGTCTCAACTTTGCTTTTGCCTTTGATTATTGCAAATTGGAAACCATAGCTCAACTACTGGATTTGGAACGTGATTTTGAAGTTTTAATTATTAATTAATGTTTTAATATTTTGACCATAACTTAATTCGATAAGATAAGAAATAAGGATGTCAATTTTAGTCCAGTTCACTCATCTCAACTAAATTTAGGTCCGAATTAACCGGGTCATAAGTAAGTCACGAGCTAAAATTAATCGGCCTGATCAAACTATGAGTCTTGTAGGCTTCAACCGAAACAACAAAAACGACATCATTTCGTCAACAACAATGCCATTTTTTAATTTTTTTAAGAAATATAAAAGTATGAGTTGTGTCTAGCCCGCTCGAGCCATGAGCTACCCAGCCTATGCAAGCCTAACTTAATCTATTAACATCTCTAATAAAAGGTTTAAAATTTAAAACGAATAGTCGATATAAATATCAGATAAATATTGAGTAAAATTTTATTTTTATTCATCAAAAAAATTAAATTTAATTAAAAAAATTATTAAACAAAAATGTTTTAATTTATAATAATTTATTAAAATTAATCGATTAGTTAATAAAAGAAATTTTATTAAAATAAATTTAAAAAATTTAAAAAATATTTTAAATTTTTATAATTAAAAAAATAGTTTGAAATTTTAAATTATTCGTATAACTAGATTTATCAAATTCTTATATCTACAAAGTTGTTGAGTCCAATTTTATTAGAAAGACCTAAACAAGGCTTTGTCACTTCTATACCCAGAAGCTATTGGGTAGGTCCTAAGATTCCAGACGATCTAGATCTGAAAAGCGTGACCTCCTCTCCGAACTGAACCATGACAAGACTAGATGTCACGAATTTGTCACGCATGACAAGACTAGATGTCACCAATGGTATGAGAGCATTATGAACCCTCCTATTGAAGCAATAAACTTATGGTCTCAAAACATTTGTACCACACAAATCCCTGATCCATGTACGACATTGCCTGCCATGAATTGTGCAAGAGAAAGAAGAAACTAAGCAACTGCATGAATTCCTTCACTCTTGACTCTTTTCCCATTCTTCCTAGCAAAAATCTATGATCATTATCAGATGACCAAAGGCATGGTAATCACTTTGCATATCATGTAGTCGCCAAGTACATATTCAATTGGGAATTAATTACTTATAACAGCAATATCAATACTGGACATAGAAATCGCAGATAGAACCATTGTTTTGAATTTCGTACCGTACGTACCGGCCGGTACGTACCGTACCGCCTAAAATCTGGCATCGGTACGGGTTCAATGGTACCGGTGACAAATATCAGTCGGTACCGGCCAATTTCGTCGGTACCGGCCGGTACCGGCCGGTATTCTAAATACGGGTCAAATATCGGCCGGTACCGAAAATTTTAAAAAATTAGGGGACTTTTTTGCAAAATTTT
>JANZLX010000211.1:6407060-6420939 GCA_025531955.1 Erythroxylum orinocense | reverse complement strand
ATAAATCTACTAATAGACTAAATCACAATCACCAATTCACCATTCCAAAATCCAAACTTAATTGAAAATCAGACCAACAATGACCAATCACCAATCAATTTTAATTTGACACATTCGGTTCAACTTCTACAAGGCAAAATGACAAATTTCAATTTCAATTTCAACTTCACTTTAACAACCGAAATCAGCTTCAACCTTCAAGCCTTCAACATTCGCACATTCGGATTTTTCCCCAAATCCACCATTATCCGAAATCAACCTCTACCATTTTTTCCAATTCCATCATTTTTTTCCCTCATTCTCAGTCGAAATCAACCTAAAATTTTTCCCAAATCCACCTTCATCCAACAACAACACCAAATCAACAACAGCACCTATGATCACAGAAGCAATCAACAACAAAATTCCATTAAAAATCAAATACAAAATAAAAAATATACACCCAAAACAATCGGGTCTTCGGTGAGGGTCGGGTACTCGGGTCTTTATTTGGTGGTTGTGTGGTGCGTCGACAACGAGAAGGACGAAGGAGAAGGCGGCAAGGAGCGGCGAGGAGACCGATCCGTCGAAGCCTCGAAGGGAGAAACGTCGAAGACTTGAAGGAGGACTGGAGAACTGGACGAGACGTCGACGGCGAGGAGGAGACGGCGACGGCCAGGCGAGACACGGAGAGAGGCATCGGAGAAGAGAGGAGGCATGCAACGTGGGAGAGGAGAGGCCGAAGAAGAATCCAGAAGTCGGGAGGGGAGGTAGTTTTAGGTTAAAATTTTTCAGAAATTGCAAATTAGTCCTTGCAATTTTCAGAATTTTGAAGTATCGGCCGATACCGACCGGAATTTGACGCCGGTACCGACGTTATAGATTTCGTACCGTTTTTTGGTCGGTACTAGCCGATCCGTTTCTTTGGCCTCAATGCGGGACTTCAAACTGGGCGTGATGATAATAATGAAAAATCAATATCCTAGCATTGCACCTATTTTGGAACATTTATGTTTTGTTACATTGGTAAGAAATTTGTAGATATTAAAATATAACTTTCCTTTTCACTCACTCAGCTGTAGCAAGCATGAAAAACTAAATGTCTTGAGCCATTTCATGTGACTTGCTCAACTAGTCCCCTTACTAAATTTGCTATCATACCGAAAACAACGTCTTTATTATTGTTGTTGTACTAAATTGCCACTAGTTTGGGGTTCTAGACCTCGTAAGTCATTCCCACTTTAACTAATCTCCTGCGAGGTATGCACATAACTTCATCTTGTTGCCTCACACATCTTGATAACCAGCTATAGCAACTATCAATGGCAAATTTCTTGGCAAAGTTGGAGCTGCTTGAAGCCACCACCTCTCCTTCACCCATCAGATAAACAACCCCACCTTCCCTCAATGCATTGTCCACCATTGCCAATTGCCTTGATGCTTCTTCTCTATCAGTTTCATGTAATTCTATGAACTGCTTCAGTTTATCCACCAGAATCTGCTCTAAGCCCTCTTTGTTCCTTTCAGGGTCACAGTAACCATACCGCACAACACATCTGAATATGAGATCAGAAGCACCGACTCGTTGGAACAGGAATCGATCTTCAGGGGAAACTCTGCTGATAGGCAATGTCTTGACTGATACGAATAAGAGAATTGAGTGCAGTGCAGGAACATTGGCTACGTAGTGTGAAAATATAGGCGATACGCCGTGTACAAGTTGGGTGTAGAACAGGGCGAGACCAGGTAGACGGTGTATTTTCGTGTCAGAGGCTAAGTTTGTTAACTTATCTGATGAGACCTTGTTTTCTAGCTCGTACTGGTACTTCTTTCGGTAACCATACTGCCATATGAACATGATGATCACCATAATGAGGGCGAATGCGAACGGAAGATATCCTCCATCAACGAACTTGTAAAATACTGAGCTTAAGATGATCAACTCCATGGCGCATATCGTTATCATGTATAGCAGCACTAGAAGGGGGTGTGTCTTCCATATCATGACCATCACAAGAATAAGAAAAGTTGATGTGATACAAAACACAAATGCCACTGCAAGTCCTGTAAGATGACCACCAAAAAGAAATGTTCGGGCTTAAATGAATACAAGAGTGCAGACATTCTTCAGTCTAAGTCATATTGAAGTATTGTTAGATTACCGTATGCATTGCCAATCTCTATTGTGCTTTTGAAACCGAGAGTGACTCCTACACAAGCAATCATAAGAAGGAAGTTAACCTCTGGAACATACACCTGACCCTCATACTTTTCGGATGTATGCACCACCTTAACCCGTGGAAAGCACCCGAGAGCTAAAGATTGTTGAACTATGGAGAAGGATGCTGATATCAATGACTGACTGGCAATGACTGAAGCCAATACTGCAAGAACAAACTGTGGCCAATACAATGGACCTGTGAAGCATAAACTCATATTAACGTTGTCAAGAAATTATATGATATGAAATCTTGCTGTTCGGAGCGAGTTTCAGGAATGGATCACGTATGCTAATGAAAACCAGCTAACGTGAGGACAAGTATGTCCAGGCAAAGTTTAGAACCAATATAAATACCCACCTGGGATAGATTTGTAAAAGGAATCAAGAATGTCATCATTGTGTTTGCGGAGATATGAACATTGGCCGAAATAAGCCAGCAAGATGGAAGGCAAAAGAACACAGCATGAGCTTAACTGGATTGATCGAATGTTGAAGTGGCCCAAATCAGCAAATAAGGCTTCAGAACCTGAAACAAAAACCAGAGGAATCAATAAATTCTTCCATTCCTATAAAGTTTCAGTTTTCATGTTTTGATTGGAGATAGTAATTATGAAACTTGGAATGACAAACTTTGACTAGATTTATTTACCTGTTAGGCATAAAATCACCCCTCCAAGAGAAATCCATCCATCTTTTTTGTTTCTCTTGAAGTACATTACAATGTACCATGGATTTAATGCCTTGATTACACCAGGATCATAGCGAAAAAAGTTGTAGATTCCAATGCAAGCGAGAAATGCAAACCATATCAAAAGAATTGGAGCAAAAGCATACCCAACTTTATCTGTTCCAAACCTCTGAATTTGGAACAAGAAAATCAGGATTACCACTGAAATCCACATTATGGCATCCTGCGAAAGGGAGCTCGCAGCTAGCTTAATTCCTCCAACCGCTGATAGGACTGCACCAAGAGTGAAAAGGGAATGAAACATTGCTACTGCTTTGTATCAATGTAATCAAGGTTTATCGAATATAATTGTATACAAAAGAGCTAGTTTTCAATACCTGATATGCAAGGTGTGAGAATACCATCTCCAAGGACCATGGAGACAGCAGTCAGGGTCATCATCAGTAAGAAATAACTCCATGCCTTGGAACTCTCAAGCTTGGACTTCACAGCTGAAGCCAGCCTAGTTCGACTATTTGGCATTTCAAGCTTGAAGTTGGACACTTCTCTGTCTTCAGCCTGTTGATTTGGCATCATGCTGATCTTGACATGCCGGCATATCAGGGAATAAAGGGCAAAGGTTCCTCCTGCAATCACAAGCAATACCAAAACCTCTGCTTATTGACAGAAAAAAAAACTATCTTTGAGAAATGGCCTTGGTTACCATATGCTCAAACAACATAACGAATGCCATCTATTCTAACTGATAATTGAAGGCCTATGTTATGCCAATTCCTCTGCTTTCCTCTATCCCAAAAGTTCTAACTGATAACTTCACGCTTTACAATGCGTTACTTGACCATGAAAACCACTACTCTACCATTAATACCTACACTTAAATTGATCTTGGATGGTCTTCATTAGCATATTCCATCTTTACCAATCACCAGGATTAGACAAATAAAATGATTGATCATATTCATTAGCATATTCCATCAGTTAAAAACACAAAGTTTTGGGGCAAAAATCTATGATCACTTTCAATATCATGTAGTCGCCAAGTACATATTAAACAGGGAATTAATTACTTATAACAGCAATATCAATACTGGGCATAAAAATGGCAGATAGAACCCACAAAGAGTTAATTTATTTGAGAGCTGAGGACTAAAGATGCCCTCAATATTAAGCAAGTCCTTGGTATCTAGTTCATAGATTTCAAATGAGGGAGAAGACAGGTTTGATGGTCTCATGCCTTCAAATCAGTACAAGTTAAATCGGTGCAACATATTTTTCTTTGATAATATATTCGGCATCGAGTGCTGCCAAGGAAAACATGCAGATCTACAACTTCACATTCACCTAAAAGAAAGCTAAACAACAATTCCAACAGAAACGGAAGGACATCTGCAAGTGCTTTCCAGCACAAGACGCAACAAGATGGCAGAAAAAGGAAGGCAGGGTATTATTTGTATAAATACGATGAAATATTCCATTGATCTTTAACTCCCTCTGCAATCTATTACCAGCAAGGTTTGTGTATTTTAGGATTGCAAATTCTGAAGAAAAATGCATCAGATTCAAATGCCAGCAAAAATCAACAACTGAAATAATGGATAAGAAGGATGGTTCAAACATAGCTCATGCTTTAGTTCAGGTTGGTGTCAGTGAAACTCAAGCTTAGATGGATATACACGATGCCATATGCAGCTTACATAACCAAAAGAGTCTCCACGATGAAGTCCAACTTTAGAAAACATTTATAGGGCATGTAGCAATAGAGTTCATAAAAGTAACTTGAAAGTAAACTTTGAAGCCTATTCAAACAACATGAGAAGGTCACATTTTCGTTTAATGCGATAAAGACAGTTATCTCAGGTGTATCCATTAACTTTGCATGCCAAACTAAAGTTTAAAATGGAGTTCCGCATATGCAATTGAAGCTATGTCGATATTCATTGACTATAATTGGCTACACCAGAATAGTACTGAGATGATCTTACTGCAAGTTTACCCTTGAGTTCCGTATATGCAGTTGTAGCTATGCTGGTCTTACTTGATTGGCTACAACAAAATAGTACTGAGATGATCTTACTGAAAGTCATAATTTGAAGTCCTTAGTATCATTCAATTAGGTCCATTATTAGAGCCTTTCACATAGAATTACATTGTTCTGTTGAATAAGGCATCAGACACAAAATTTTCAACCTCTACAGATACAAAGTTGAATGTTAGTTAATCTTCTTCAAACAGCATATGGTACGAGGAGTACATATGTTTTCATTTTTGCACATATATATATACATATATATGTATGTGTACAATGTGTGTGTGTGATTCTATCCACATTACATATTCGATAAAAAAATCATCAGTCAAATTTGATAACAATAATATGTATTTCCTTTTTATTTTTTTTGCTAATCCAGTTGATTTTCGTTCAGTCAGAATGCTAGGCTTCAGGTTAGTGAACAATATATCCGTAAAATATATTATTGTACATACACTTCGGAAACTAACAATTAATAGCAGTAGCACTTACTTTATATTCAAACGTGTTGGGAGACAACACTTGTATCAACTTGCCTGGTGTAATTTTCTGAAGCCAATAGATTCCAATACTCTCCAAGCTCCCCCATCCCAGTGTTTTGCTTTTAAAGATGACACAATGGTAGGTAGCAGTAACCTAGGGTTAAACTTACATCACAGAATGAAATCATTTTCCGATTGGACTAGATTATCGACAATACAGAGTCACATTGAAAGTATGTATACCTTAAGTAAAGTCTAGGTATGATGGACGAGACAACAAAGCCCTTTCTAACTCTCCTAGCTCACAGACACAACTCTCATCTTTCCTTTTAAGAACCCTTACTTCTCTCACATACTCTTACTTGTCATTTCCCGTTAAATAACAACTACCAGTTCTCATCAAGGTCAATCTCAACTGATGCACACAAGACAAGCTTCAAACAACCTGATCCATAAAACCTGTGCCCCTTTCTCAATAACATCCAACGCATCTAATTTTTCTCTCTCAGTTATTGAACCACCAGCTATTGCCCGCATGTCTTTGGAAAGTTTTCCTTTCCTTTACTCTTGTTCTTGTTCCTACTATTTTCAGTATTATTTCTAAAATATGTTGATGGGTTTATGACAGCTACACATCATTTCTGCAGAGGTAGCAGATGAAAAGTAGGAAAATATTATAGAATATATATTGTGATCTTGGTTAATCTTGGAAGGGAACTCCTCTATCGCTACTCTAAGGGCTTATGTACAAATGAAAACTTTTAACCTGTTGGAAAGCTTCACAAGTATAAGCCTTCACTGTGGATCCAAATTCGGAGAGATCATGTTAGTAAAATTCATATATATTCAATTAATATACTCAAGGATGGCAGGTATAGCAAGGGGGAATCTGAAACATCACAGCATCTGCATATTCCAATACACACCACTAAGCAGAAAGAGCGAGTATTTCCTGTGGACATTGCACTTTTTAACCAACAGATTGTGCAGCACTTAATTGCTATTCAACTCAACCAAATCAGCATACTTGAAGATGTTAACCACAAAGCTAGCACAATTAATAAAGAACACAAAAAATTAAAAGAGAGCTTGGAGAATGCTTTCTATTATAAATAATATTTCTTTCGCTCTCTTATTTACAAATGAAGCACCTAAGATTATTTGTGGACTTCCATCTCCTTAATAGACTGTTAGGATTTACCTGATCCAACGGTTTACAACTCCTCCAGAAATTTTTACATAATTCTATACATATCAATTAATTGTACAATTATCTACAATTATGCGCCACTATCTTCTCAACATCTCGTTCCAGCATCGTGGTAATGGCAGTAGGGGCCTTTTCTGATTTACCCCTATTGGGTTCATCCTTATCCTCGCGGCAAGGTTTAAGGAAGCTCATATGAAACACAAGGTACATCTCCAAGTGAGTGCGTAACATAACATCAAACAATAAGATAGTTTGCCAATCCATTTCTATAAAGCCTTATTAGTCCTTTATGCACCTTGGTACATCTTCAACTTTGGTGAGGGAGAAGCAACACCAATACTAGGTCCCCTTTGTTAAACTCCAAATGCCTTTGCTTCTTATCAACCTAGCTTTTCATCTTCTGTATGCTTGTGCCACTTAGTCTTCTCATGCTAAACTTTTGCGAACTTGAACGTGTCAAGACTTGGGCCTTTATATGTAATATCAAGGGTGTGCAAAGTCATTGATTGTTGACCTGTCACAATCTTAAATAGGTTGGCACCTGTCGACTCACTTTTTTGCAAGATGAATAAGAATTGGACAACCTCAAGCAACTTCATCCAATCGCTATGATTGGCACTCATACAGTACCTCAAGTACAACTCCAATAGCGCATTTGCTCTCTCAATTTGCCCATCCATTTGGGGGTAAAAGCTCGTGAAGTTAAATTCAAGTCCCATTAGCTTGAATAGCTCCATCCAAAATCTTCTCATGAACCAAGCATCTCTATCGCTCACAATAGTCTTAGGTATGCCCCCCAATACTTCACTACTTGCTTGAAAAATATGTGTGCAGCATCCTCAACTATAAATTCCATCAGTACAAGGATGAACACTCTATATTTGTTAAACCAATCTACTACTACCATAAGGTTGCCACATCTTTCGGATTTAGGTAACAATATAACGACATCCATAGAAATACTCCTAAGGCTTCTCTAAAATGGGTAATGGCTCTAGCAAACCTGCTAATTAGGGTTTATCTAACTTGTCATGTTAGTACACGAGACACATCTTCATGTAGAGCTCGGCGTCATTGCACATCTAGAGCCAATAATATGTGCTCCACAAGTGCCAACGTATGATGAACCCTAAGATGTCATATCCACTTGGAGTCATGGCACTCCTTGCTGATTTCTTTCCACAGCCCTTGCCATTTAGGCACCAGTCACCTTTAGTGATAAGCATCTCATTATGAAGCCAACTCTAATAAACTCGACTTGTGGGTCTTGCTCAAGTCCTTCCTTTATCTGGTCCACTAAGCAAAAACTTAGATTTGTGATGCTTGCAAGCTCCTCTTCTTTACTAAGGGCATCCTTGTCAGATTTGTATTCCATCACAAAATCAATATTTTAAAAGTTCAGAATGCCTAAAACTGATAGTGCCTGCAATTATGATTGTTCTACCACTTAAACAGATACACAAGTTTGCCAATTACGTTCTCAAATGATACAGGATCCAACATGATTGGTTGCAACATATGCTTTGACCACAAAAACTAATCACCTTCGACACTGAAGCATTTCGTAGATCTTACTAAAATTAACACGTGGTCAAGGTAATTGACTGGTCAAACCAGAGGGTCCTCATTGTGGATAATGTATAATTTTGAATAACTGTATTTCATATAGCTCCTGAGCAGTTCATGATAACTGAAATCAATTATTTCTTCTATGCTACATTTTTAAGTATTGATTGAACTTTGTGTGACTAGCAAATTGCACTAGGAGGACCTAATGTTGAGAGTAATTAATCTAAATACTAAAACTTCATCTATCTATTGATGCTGCTCAACAGGCTTCCTTGTTTCCTTCTTCTAAACTAGTCAAATGCATTAGAGTTCCAACAACCAAAAACACTTGATTTAATGAGTATGAAACCCATGGCTCACTGACATCTGTTCAATAAGTTTCCAATCCCCTTTACATTTACGCAGTAAGGCCTCCGACCTAGTAGAAGCAACTAAAATTTTACCAAAGAGCAACCAGAATGTCAAACCTAAAATTTCCATAAAAAACAGTACTCAGAAACTAAATTGATCTCATCCCAACTTCAACAAGCACAATTTGTAATGCCTTAAGACGGGCTTCCACTGACCCAGACCTTGTAAACACTAAGCAAAAGCAAAGAAACCAGGCTGAAAATTGCATAGTAGAAAACACCAAATTGGAGAGACAACTAAATTTCTGATCGCTACCTATAACATTTCTAAATCCAAAGTACTTCCCCTACTTTTTAGAATCCTCAGCGGACAGCTTTGTGTGAGGTTTCGAGAAGTCCTAATTACAGGAGTGGTTCATGAGTTCCAACTTAACCATAATGCCTCAATATCAAGCATCAATATTCAAACTGGATTGAAGACTAAAAGAAGTAGCTTCAACGAATCAAATCACTAATTGCTCAAACAGAAATCAGAAGAGAACAACGCTGAAACTCATTGAAATAATGATTCTAAAATAAACAAACAATATAGATTATGTATAATATAGAGTAGAAATTATGATATGAAGATTATACAAAAAGAGGAAGGGGTATTTGGGCAGGTGTTAGTGAATTAGTGAAGGAATTCAAGTTCGTCATCCTTAAGATGGGCAAAGAACTTAACAGGGCCACGACCTTCAATAGGAACAACAAACTCAACCTTGAAAGGAAGATTAGCAGAAAGACGTTTACCCTTCCAAACACCAACGAACTGCTTGATAGTCCCTTCGAGGCCCGCCAGATCAAACTCAGGAACACGCGGCACGTGATACACCTTCAACGGCACCTTCACTCTCACTCTCCTCCCAACCATCATCGACTCTTGATCTTCTTCTTCTTCTTCTCCCACTTTACCTTGTTCACCGGTCACAACGCTAATCCTACTACCAGCACTATTACATATCATCTGACGGTTAGGAAACACAAAGGCCATGGAAGTTGTGGTTGTTGGAAGATTGACGACGGAGTGTGCGTTGTTGAACGCATCTCTTGCTCTTGTTATTGTCGTTGGTCGATGATTGACGCTGGACGAAGCTCCTGTTGCAACTACGCTTGAACTCATCGCTCTCTCTCTCTCTCTCTTTAATTACGATTTGATTGGATAGCAATCCCTAACTCTTGGCTTCCGATTAATGAATTGAACTTTTTCTAATATATATCAAGAAAAAGAAAAGAACAAGACAACCTTATCTAGTAGAAGCAAAAGGTTATAGGGACTAGGTTGTCTTGTTTTTAGTTAACTAAATGGATTGAAAGAACAATTTTGATATTGTTTGGGAAGTGGATTAGGAAAATCAGGAACGAGAGGCTGAAGCTGAAGCATATGGCTCTTTAGTCCTTTTGTCCAGATAAACTAACAGGAATTAGCTACTTTACATACCGCGACCCCACACGTGCTAAGGGTCTTCTTGAATGACAAGGGAGATAATAGGGTAGACTCGGGGGGAGACATCGGATCTTCTAAAATAAAAATATAAAGAATAATGTCCTTTTTAATTAAAAAATACAAAAATAACGTTATTCCTTTAAAAAGATGTCGTTTTATTTATAAGAATCAAACATTAGGTTGCGTCTCGACAGTCCAACTTAAGGCTTGATTTTTTTAGAAAGCCATTCTTTTGCTTATAAAATTTGAATATTGGATCGGGTTCACCTGAGGCTCGATTTAGCAAAAAACTTGAGCCCAATATCCGATCAACTTAAGCTTGAGCCGTTAACTTCATATTGGACCAAGTCCGAGTCCATTTACCTTCTCGAATATTGAAAATAGAATATAGATTGTTATTAAAAATAGACATTTTAGTTTATAAACTTTTATCTTACTACACTTATTTTTTTAATTATAATTTTTGTCAAATCATTATCTAATTTTTAAAAAATATTATTTAGACCTTATTTTTATTGTAAACGAGAAAATGATCAACATGTGTTATCATTTATTCATAAACTTAATAAAAATAATTGTTGCATAAACACTCTAACAATATTACATTTTATAATTGTTAAATCAACATTTTATTTCTTTTAACATAACTTGAAAGAGTCTTGTTGGACTATTTTTCTTAAGCAATCTAGAAGAAGATTAAAGCAATGTGAAGGTTTGAACACTTTCAGTTACAAGATTGAAACTTCAATAGTCTTGTCCTTATATGAATTTATATTAAAGCAACAACAAAGCAAGGTGATTAATTATAGTAAATAGATGTTTAGTTGCATGAACTCGAATACTTTGATTCACAGTCATTATGGTTCTTGCCAGTTTGATGGAGAAGCCTCTCAACTTGTGAAGTGTGACACCCTAATGATGCACAAAACAATGAGGGCACTCTGGAGGATCAGAACCTCGGCCTGCAGAAGAATCCCTACCAGAAACAGTCATTGAGGGATAATTTTGTGACCTTCCCCGACCCATAGATCTCTGAGTAAACTCTAGTGCAAAGGAAACTCTATCCCGACTTCGTTTACTCGAGAACTGACCTCATTAAATAAATCATATTCCTATCTTTGGCAAAAATTATATTGAAATGTAATTTTGATTTCTTACTTAAAACCCATTGTCATTTCTTATTTTGCATGTAATAGCTAGTATGGGCTCATAAATGATAAACAATATGTTTGATATTTCGTTGGTGTAGGTATTTGATAAAAATAATGGATAGTGAACTTTCTAAATTAATATGAATGAGTCGCAGTTAAAAACAATATGATGAGTAAGCTTTTTGCCGATATAGAAGTTGAAGTCCTTTTATGATCCCTTAAGTCGATGATAATAATACTCTAATTATGAGGTGAATAAGTTATTGATTACTCATTAATTTGAATTTATATAACCATATGCTTATAGGAAAAGAAAATAAAACTTTTGAATGGATGAGTGAGATGGTTAAATCAATTATTAATTAATTAACTACTGGCAATAAAAGGTTGAAACTTAAGAACAAAAAATTCAAAAAGAGTGATACGTATAATTGATGGTAAGTTTATGGAGGAGATGCATAAGTTATATATTGAATTGGGTTGAGTTAAAATGTTGTTGAAATATATAATTTGTGAAACTAGAAACTAAAAAGGTTGCGATTTTCTATTGTAATATTTGTAGCTATTTGTAATTTTCTTCATTGAAAGATGAGGAATTTGAGCTTAATCAACAATGATGTTTTATTATCATAATTTTTTCACCTCCAAACCTAATAACGGAGTTAGAAATTTAAGATAGGAGGGTCCAAATATTTAATTTTTTTAAATTTTAAAAAACCCAATACATCACCGACTCCCAAATAATTTCATATGTATATATATATATAGTCCCTATCCACACCATACAATGAAGTGGCAAATTCAGTCACATGATACTCATGCATTATTTGACTAATAACTTCTTTTGCTCTTTTAAGTTATCAATCTTAATATTAGCATTAACTCGATCATATCTTTGTGGTAGTTTGCTATTCATTTAAAAGTAATGAGTTTGTTAATATTGGTAGTTATATAGGTATGTGTCACATTTTTTGATGAAAAAAATTATTATCATTTGTGCCGATGCTTGCAAAAGTAAAAAAGGATAATGTGGCCTATATCTTACTCTTACTTGAGTCTTATCATTTTTTTTAATATTTCAATCCCAAATTCTTTATAATAGAGTACTTAATAACTATTTTCTTTAATTACCTAGCATTTTTATACTTCAAACCTACTACCCAAAGTTAAGCAATACATTTTGAATCATAATAAAAGTTTTTATATTGATAAGTTAAGAAGGTCTAAGAGAGTGTACGTTAGAAATCTAAAATACCTTAATTGACGTATGCATAAGATATGTAAATCTTGATAACATCACTAGCTTGCTTAAGAATAGGTCAAGAAGATGTTATATTGATTATTGCTTTCATTTGAATTTAGCAACTATTTTTGTTAGTTAATAGTGTCCCACTTCTTACAGATTATATGAAAGCTAGGAAAAGTCATTAGTTCTATTTTGCATATAAATTCTTATTCCAATAAATCATTATGGTTTATCCACCTAAAGTAGAATCTTTTTTACTATAATTTTTTTGTGGCTTTTTATGAGATTTATCAATAGTATAGAACTTTCATTAATACCATTGACAACTAGAAAAGAAATAACTAAAATTTTGGAGGTTAGGCTAGCAGAACTTTAATAGAGTATAAGTTGGATGGACTTTCGTTTTGTTGATAAGCTACATTACACGGAGGAAACCATCAATAGGCTATATGAGGCTTTGCTCTCAAATAATAAAGGATCTAGCAACAATGTTAATCACTATAATTGGCATTCTCATAATAGCAAAGAGGAATTCAAGGATAATATGGAGGGGGATAGTCAATGTTCTCATCCAAGTTATCAACACTTGAGTTTCCAAGATTCTCTGCGATGACCTAATATGATGGTTCTATTAAGTGAATCAATCTTTTGAATATCAAGTTATGTTGATAGTATAAAAGGTGTTATCAGAGTCATCCCAACTTAAGCTTGCTTTGGATCCACAGATTGTGGGAATTCAAATAAATCCTTATCAAAGATCAAACAGACCAACTCTTTGCATAACTATTACGGCCTGTTTGGTATAATGGAATACCCATTCTAAGGATAAGACATTCCTAACATATTCCTTATATAGTGTTTGGTTTAAAAACACACGCCGAATAAGTAAGCATCCGGTTTACTTATTAAGTATATATACTAAGGACGAGTTGGAATGGACGACTATGCAATTCATCCCGCTCATCCATTTAATCTGACGGCTAGAATGTTGTGACCACGCAATTCATCCTGTTCATCTATTTGTCTATTTAATCTGACGACTTATATCTATTCATAGAATGTTGTGCCACGCATTCCATCCCGCTCGTCCATTTATTCTGGTCATTAAATGTTGTGTCTTTGTTAATCCATCTCGTTCGTTCATTTTATCTTGTCACTGAATGTTATGCCTCAAAGCTTTCTCTATTACTCTCCCTAGAGTTTCGCAATTACTCTGCCTCGAACAGTTCTACAAAGTTTTCTCTTCCTTTCCTTAGCTCTCCGCCCTTGCCTTCCTCTGCAAAGTTTTCTCTCTCGACGCTGGACATGCCCTGCTTCTCTTTCAGTTTTTTTCTTAGTCGTCGTCGTCGTTTGTTTCTGTGCAGGTCTGGTAAGTTTTCGTTTTTGCTTGATGTTGTTTTCCTTTTTGGCTTTGCGTTTTTTCCTTCGACTTTCATTCAGGTTTTATTGTGTGTACAGATGGCCTACG
>JANZLX010000211.1:6392091-6406960 GCA_025531955.1 Erythroxylum orinocense | reverse complement strand
TTCAATTTTAGAAAATAATTTTTTCAATATTAATTAGTAAACATGTTTTCGACAATTTTCTACTGAAAATAAAAATTAAAAATATATGCAAAAAAATCAAGATAGAAAACAAAAAACTGTTTTCTGAAAGTAAACGCGCCCTAAGTGTCACATTATCTTTTCTGTTTCTTTTTGCTTATAAGTTTTAAATAAGCAAAGTTGGTAGATGATCTAAGGCACCGACCCAGCACAATATCTGTGTGTATATGTTCAGGCAAGCAGTTACAAACTTTTTCATATCCAAATAATGGTGTACCTTGACTCAGACTATCTAAGCAATCTTGTGCATTCTTCATATTGCTAAACTACCAGATGCGTAAAAATTCCCTGTTGCCTTGTATCACAGAAATTTACTATCAAGACCTTCAGTTTTTATTTCTAAATAGAAGAGAATATCATTCCAAGCAGAGAAAAGAAAGCTTAGAAACAATATTAGGACCTTGGTTGTAATGCTAATTTCATCATAGAGCTTCATCTCAGAAGCAAACCACTGTGTCATTGACACAAAACAAAAGGTCTCACTTGTTAATAGTTTTTGTGGTAGTTTTCAAGGGCAGACTGCAATTTTGTCAAAACTAACAAAGATGCTTCACGAGACCAGGTAGGCTTGCTCATGTACCAATTAAATCATTTTTTTGTGCATAGACTGAGCTGGACTCAATATGATCAGAGAGGAGCAAGAATATCTGATGTCAAAAGTGGGGAAAACTAAGAAAGTAAAGGAATCATCAGATTATCAAGCCACAAACCAACATGTATTGTGCGCTCTTCAAATTAATAATTTTATTTTTATGAAGAAAACAAATTTCAATTTGTATAATTTCTTATTAATATTATAGGAAATGAAATTGAAAATTCACAAAAAGATTGTATATTCCAACCACTCTTTTTGATGGGATTGAACAGCATCCGTGCGAGGCCTTGAAGGCATGCTGATTAAACAGGAGATTTAAGCAGAATGAAACTTAAGGAAACAATTTCAACGATAATCATAGAACATTCAGTAAACAAATGTAGATTTTTTTTTCAATACATTGAACACAAATGCCAAACACACAGGAGGTGAAGAGTACATAATGGGACAAAAGGCAAGAGCCAAGAAAAACTAACATGCAACTTTGAATTTACATACACCTCTCACAGGTATTGGCGCAACTTTGAGGGGTTTGTTCAAATCATAGTTTCAAATGGAGTACAAAAGGACACTCAAGAAGTTAAAAGGATGCTCTATATAATACACCAAGACCATTATACAAAAAGAGTAACCACAGCCCCTCGTGGCCCTTCAACGGGATAAAGGTACAAGAAATCATGCTTGTTATCTTCTCGTGCCTAGGATGAGCGACCAATAAGTCGGCACTGCTCTGGTAGCAAAAAAGATGTTACTTGCCCATTAAGCGGAAACAGCTCACCATCAATGCCACAACCATTGTGGGTACGCTTCCCAGCTTTAATCCTAACAGATTTTACCTGTTGGTAGATAAAGTTAGAAGATGTTCAAAGAACTTCACCTTCCAACATTATGCAAAAATTCGCATCGCAGGTTGATATGCATCAGTGCGTGCACTTAAGGCAGGTATATACACAGTTTCTGACGATGCTTTCAGCTATAGGGTAATGGTGGGGGTGGGGGGAGAAAATAAATTATGCAAATGATTTGTGTTTTGCCTACTAAGTCTTAGAATCACAATATGCTAAGTCTAAGTTTTCCAAATATGCATTCTACCTGGAAACGAAGCAGTTATACAAGGTCCAACTTGTCACCAATGCGCAGGGTTTTCCTTCAATTCACTTATTGCCTTGGTGTACAAGAGGTAACCCACGAGATTAAACACTAATTACAAATGCTTTATAGTTCAAAGCAACTGTGGAACATTTTCCTTGAGTTTACAACTCTAAATTAAACAATGTCAAACAAACTCTTTTAATTTCTGTTCTATTCATAGAAGGTTGTAGAAATTTGGTAATAACAGAGTAGTGGATCCGTAGCCAAATATGTTATCTTGTTTATTAAGCTAATTGTCGTTTGCTGTTGGCTTGGGCTGGTTGTGGGAGAGAGGACCAGGAACTGAAAAGGTGTCAAATGGGATATGGGTAGAGTACCTAGAGTATGGTAAATTGGTAATGATTTCAGAGCAGGTATTGAAGGCTGTTTTGTTGTTAATATAATGGAAAAGGAGCCACTGTATCCACATGGAGGCAATTTAAATGCTCAAAGTTGTGTGGTGGTAGCAATAGCCGTGATGGTGGAAAATTCTTCTAATTTGGCTATGGAGTAAACTATACAATAGTGGAGGTTACATGATGGTATTGATGACAGTATAGTCAAAAACAACAATAACACCATGATATGTCAAATGTATGAACTGTAACATGTTCTATTGTATCTTTCTACCCAGTATCCTAATGGGTTCTCAATTATGGAGAGGAAGGGGGGGCCAAGTTATGAGTTATCAAAAGAAAAGGCATCCATTCATTCCTCCCAATGCCAAATGTACCTTAATGCAAGACTACCGTTAATTGCCCCAAATTTCAAAGTTCTGTGCTGCATAACTAGTTTAAATAACCACAGTAGTCACATACATACCTTGATATACTCAACATATGGCAGTGAAAGATGACGACCCATCTGCAGTAGCAATAAAAATCTCAACAACCTTAGCCTCCCACTACCATGAACTAAGAGCATATCCATCACATTATCATCATGTTCCGCCCTTGGTGCAACCACATGAGAACTCTGGACAGTTTTGCAAGCATGATTGCAGACTATGATGCTAAGAAACTGTCCCTTTCTTATTTCCAATTTATCATCAAGTCGTGGCATGAATTCCTTCTTTGTCCCTGCCTCAAGATCGTTTGGTGGACCTGGCAATTCAATAGGTTTTTCCACATCCCAATTTGGCTCAGTATCCCATTTTGGTTCAGCATCCCAAATTGGGCCTGGATCAGACAATGTAGAAGATATATCCTCTTTATCATTTGCCCCAGTATTTCCCCAAGAACATCTAGAAGGATCATGTGAAGTAGCCAATCCACTCCATCCTTTATCTGTCCTTGACTTTGACCTTGTCCTCGGCCAGTTCGGAGTGGTTGACAGTTGTATCTGAGGATGAATAACTTCTGGCTCTGATGTTATGTTATTCCTCCCAGATGATAGGCGTTTTGCTTTTGGATCAAGACCGCGCACATATTCAGATGGTTCAGTACTAGCATGAGTACTACTACAGGTTGTTTCCAAATCCCCTCCAGACATCCGATTAGGACTCATTATTGAGTCAATGCTTGATAAACTTGAGGCTCGCGGAATTCTATCTGTGTTTGATCTCTTCATAATATCTGTGTAGAGGTCTGAGATATCAACCACCTCCCGCTCAGCTGACTGTTTAGCTACAAGATCCTCCTTTGATGCAGGAACATATTCCACATCATAGCTATACTTTGGTAAGCATAAGAATTTCAAAAATCCAGCAACAAAATAACGCAGAGGACCAAATCGCTTCTGATATTTCTCAGAAAGTTCCAGAACTGCAGCACAAGAAACATATAAATAGGTGCCCAATTAATTTTAATTTCATGAACTCTAAACTACCTATCATATGCGCAGAATTTATGATCTTTGTTTACAATCTTTCATAAAATATGTTAAATAGAGGGCTAAAGAACATAAACACAATCTCAACCACTGATCCATGCTGCCACCTGAAGTTGAACCACCAGTAACAAAATGAAGAAAAAGTAAACCAACTCAAGTAGTTGTAGGCATCCCTAACAGAAACCAACTCAAGTAGTTGTAGGCATCCCTAACAGAATACAACTCAAGTAGTTGTAAGCATACCTAACAGAATATTCTTTTCTTTAACTGCAACTAATTCTTAAAACCTAAATGAAAAATATATTGTTCACCCAACAACCACTCTTCTAGGGTATAATGAAATTCATCAAATTCTTTGATTAAGGATATTGAGGCCTTTACTAATAACAAAGAATGCTCATAATGAACCCAGAAATCTGTCAAGCCTACCTTGACTGTCATGGCCCGCATAGGATGGTGCAAATGTAAAACAAGTCAACATAATGTATTTCATGAACTTTCCAAACATTAAAAGGGAGACCTAAATTGCTTCAACCATCAATGCTGAGTTCATGCACAACAAATAAAACAGGGAAACTTGTCCATCAACCAACTGGGTTTTAATCATCCTGATTAGTTAGTCAAAGGAAAATGTCATATTTGGAAAAGGACTTCTACTTTTGGTGTTAAAACCATCTTTCCTGTTTGATTTATCAAGAAATAATAGTTACGCTCACAATTTGGATACCTAGTTTATTAGAATTTCATATAGGAAAACTTTGCAGTCCAACTTCAATAGCAATTCAAATCTTAAATTAAAGGACATCAGATCCATGTTTGTACAGACTGAAAAGGTTTTAGATGTGTCATGTAGGTGGCATGATTAGCTTTTCAAAAACTCAAAACTTAAACTTCATAACTGTGGTCAAGAATTCTCAAGAACAGCCGTCAGAATATAACTTACCATCACTAACAAAACCATAATACGAGACCGTCATCCCATAATGAACCATTCCTGTCTGAATCCACTCAACAGCAAAAACATCCGTAGCAGAAAGACCACCCTGTAACCAACAAGAATAAAGTGATTGCAATAACAGAAATGATATTTATCCAGATTTCAGAACTTAATGAACACAATCCACAACTTGACTTATACAAGCACAGACAACAGCTTTCCTTTGAAGAACAAGATAATTTTGAAGAACTCAAAAGCTTTCTATTTGGATCAGCACAGAAGGCAACTGGGATGCAATATTCTTCACTAACCACTCATCAATAGGGCAGAATTGTTATAAGAAGTTCCAAAAGCTTTGTCTACCTCTTGGCTCATGAACTTGAGACACTTGGTCCCATTATCTTGAACTGGAATAACCAGGCCCTCATAAGTCTTTCCTGTTCATATGGGAAATTTTCAAGTAGTTGGGGCACAGGAGTCTGGACTAATGAGTAAGACAAGCTAGCATCATCTAAGGGCGTGGGCTTTATAAGTATTGGGAAAGAGAAACCCAGAAAGAAAAGCATCCCCATAATTAGCACAGAAAATTAAGCAGCTTCAAACCTCAATCCTAAATTTATTTACACATTATCTAAATTGCCAAATGCTTACTATGCTATGTGCAGATTAAGTTTTAATATTCACCTATAATCCTTGATGTAACACAAATAGCAAGGGCAATTATTAATTTGTTTATTCGGGTCCGCAATGTGAACCTAAGGGATTAAATAGATGACAAAAACGAAGAAAATATGGCCCCAATTTGAAAGTTAAAAATCTAGCAATCAGGACTGCAAAATCCAATCTTCGAACACTGAAAAGTACCTTCACAATAGCTATGGCTGCAGAAATTGGATCTCTTACTCCTAGAACAGTCCAAACAAGTGAGTTATCTGAACCAGCAGGAATGATTCCAATTGGTATGGAAATTCCCTCTTTCTGATTTTCTCTACTAAGAAGGCCATTTAGAACCTGAATAATCAGGGTCAAATAATTTGATTAGCATATAGAAAGAAGAAATCGCCCGAAATGCCTAATGCATTTTAACATACTAAAAAAAGTAAATTCACTTCACATTTTTAGTATCTAGAGTATCCTCATATTCACCACTCAGATAAAGATCCTTATAATCACCATGGAAGAATTTGAAGGAAGGACATGCTTTTTCCTCCCACCATGAAAAAATAAAGCCAAAAAGTGTTAAAAGTGCTTGTAGAAAATAAGTGTAAACATGTCATACTGAAATTGCATTTTAATTAGTCCCAGCAGCTTGAAATCACTTTTAAAGTGTGGTCATTCCATGCATTATTCTTGCTTTCCTTTTCTCTAAAGGGCCACAGGATTGGGATAGATAATAAAGAAGTAAGACCACAAATTGATAGAAAAAGCAAAGTTTGTTGACCAACCTCATTGATGATTCCATCACCACCAACACATATGATCCCTGAGTTAACAAACATGATACAAATATAAATGATAAAGTGATCAAAATCGTTACAAAGTGTTGGAAATCCATGAAAGAAAATATACAAATAGTGTGCCTGGTGAAAGTACCGTCAGGACATGTGCTGATGTCGACACTGGATGCAAGATTCCTAGCATGACCAGCTGATGTTGTTTTGACTACCTCCAATTTAAAGCCTGCAAGCTGTAATGGTTTACACTTTGAATATGATCATTTAAATGAAAAATTTATTAAGAAAAGTTCTGATAAGTTGTTTCCTACTCATGGGGAACATGTAACAAAAAGAATAATACTAAAAAAGAGGCATGCACATACTAAGCTTATGTAATTAGCTTATAAGAAGAAAACACCATAGATCTTCATGGCAATGCCTACATTATTAGGACCTTGGTTGTAATGCTAATTTCATCATAGAGCTTTATCTCAGAAGCAAACCACTGTGTCATTGACACAAAACAAAAGGTCTCACTTGTTAATAGTGTTTGTGGTAGTTTTCAAGGGCAGACTGCAATTTTGTCAAAACTAAAAAAGATGCTTCACGAGACCAGGTAGGCTTGCTCATGTACCAATTAAATCATTTTTTATTCCATAGACTGAGCTGAACTCAATATGATCAGAGAGGAGCAAGAATATCTCATGTCAAAAGTGGGGAAAACTAAGAAAGTAAAGGAATCATCAGATTATCAAGCCACAAACCAACATGTATTGTGCTGGGTCGGTGCCTTAGATCATCTACCAATTTTGCTTATTTAAAACTTATAAGCAAAAAGAAAAAGAAAAGACAACGTGACACTTAAGTTCTCCAAAAAAAATTGCACAACTCCAAAAACTGGCAAAGCCACTACACCATTCAGAATTTCACAATCATTTCAATAGTATGCAGTGATTCAGGATAATTTTCCTCAGCATATTTGGTTATAACAATGACTTCATTTCCGATGCATTGAAGCACAAAGGTTCCGATGGAACTACCAATGATAATACTAACAGTGCAAACATGCCTTTTCAAAAGTTTATAGCGCCTAAAAGGTCTAAATGGTCTTCATTCAAAGCTCAGTTTTGTTGTAGAAACCTAGCTCCTCAAATTACAAACTCACAATATTAGAGATTCTAAAATACAAGGTCAAGAAAAAGGGAAGCTCATGGACAAGAACTTTATGATTAAACTCGTTATTTTGCCGACTGCAGAGACATAAAGAAACATGAGAAACTATGAAAACAGCGGTACAGAAACATAGGAACAATTAGGTAATTCAGGTCCCACAAGCATGAATACATGAGGCGGCAGTTTTGTACATGATTGCAATACTGGAAGTAATGTGCTGAGAATCCAGAGCTGAAACAACACAGACCTTAAAGATTGGTTCTACAATGTCATGGAAAACTTTACTTGAACGACCATGCCCTGAACGTGGATTTAATATGACAAGCATCTTGGGTGGACTCTTGCACCTGAATAGCAACTCTGGAGGAGTGTCCGTGGGAATTAACTCCGAGGAAGCCTGCTTCTTTGAAGAAACCAATGGATGAGGCAGACAGTTGACATAACAATGCTGGTCCGCAAACCCACCAACCCACTGAAGTGCCTCTTCAACATTGGAAGCCAAGAAACGATAGTCTCTACGACTTCTTTTGGGCTTGATAAAACATGATAGACCATATGAACTTTTGGTTGGATAAGAATGCACAGTAAAATGTCGGACACCAACATTGTAAGACACCTGCAAGAGTGCCAAATAAAATAGTGGTATGGGCATTCTAGGCATCAAATATCCATTATGATACAAAAGAAGGAAAACACACACCGATACAACATCATCAAGATTGAGCATGTGAGAACCCCAAACTAAGCCCTTGCTGGTAAGCTTAGCTTCTACAGCGTCTTGAATTGAAACATCTGAAGCATTCTGGCTGCTTGTAGGATTATCACGGGAAGATGGTTTTCTATTATCTAAGGCAAGCTTGCCAGAGAATACAACAAATCCCAACAAATCAGACTTTTCATCTCCTCCGGTAGCCGCAATCCCTCCACCTACTCCTATATCAATCCGAATTTCATCTGCATCCGCTTTATCACGGGGAGGACTATCCACACGTTTAGAAGAAGCCTTGGACTTCTTGCTACGTTTCTCGGGGAAAACAATGGGGGAAGAATGTTGGCTACCTATTTGGTTACACAATCCCAACCTCCGAGACTTATTGTTACTGCCACCACCAGTACCAGCAGGAGTAGGAGTAGTAGCAATACTAATGTTGTCGGTATTAACAGTAAGATTGATATTATTATTCCTCAACACACCCCCTCTCTTCACCATTTCTCTATCCTTATCGTTTCTTCTCAGTAATTGGAACAAGCAAACACCAGATTCTTGAAATTTTTCTCAAAATTTACAGTGAAATCGACAATTGAGAGCTCACACATGAGCTGCAGAATCCAATTCTCGACATAAGAAAAAAATGATAACGCCGACGATCAGATCAGCCTGCGACTGAATAAAGAGGAATATCAAGAAACTAAGAAACGAAACCGAAAGAATAAAAAGAAAGGGAAACCAGACGATTAAGTACCTAGAAAGAACAAAATTGAATATTTGTCTTCGTATTTCGTGCTTTATTCTGAAAAGAAACAGAGGAGGAGAGATCGCCGTCGTTATCGTCGTCGTCCTTGTCGTTGTCGTTGTCGTCGTCCACAATTAACGTTGACGAAACGCTTAATTGAAAAATCAGAAATGAACTAACAAATAGCACCAACAAACACACTAACTAACTACAATAATTGAGCTTGAGAAGCAGGAGCAGAAGAAGAAGAAGCGGAGACCAAGATTCAATCCATTCTTCTAATTCGTTGATTGGATTTAAAAGTTAACAAAACCTAACTTTTGGGTTTGGGCCTTTTTTCTTTTTAATAAAAAATCGATAAATTGGGATAATGAAATATGTATATATATATATATATATATATATATATATATAATGTGTTCTAGAAGACACGACCCACGAGGTAAGCTCCGGTCAGAAATCGGCAACCATTTGGGTCCCACAAACCTCGGATTGGGCCTTTTGCAAATTCCAATTCCATTTCGAAACAGACCACCAAATATTCCTTTTTAATTATGTTCCTGTGAAAAGATTGAGCACTCGTTCGGCAAAGAGTTTACCACCTAATTCTTAGCTTTTTTTTTTTTTTCTCACAAGATGTATTAAAAGTATCACAATTATAGAAAGATACTTTTAAGTAATTTATACTCAGACTAATCTTCACTCAAATTGAATAGATTTTTTGTGAAAGAAAAAACTCAACTGCATATATAAGGGTGGTTTGAATCTACAATCTCACTTAAATTAAGAGAGTCCCTTATCAATTCACCTGTACCCTAAGATTTAATTCTTAACATTTTCAAACCTTTTAACTTGTTGATCATTTCAAATAGTTGATAAAATATCTATTAATTAATTAATTAAGTTGACAAATTGAATTCAATCGACTAATTTTAAAAATGCTTGAGTATACTACCGTTTTGCTTAAAATGTAATATACAAAGGGTCAATTAAATCCTTTCATGTGTTGCTATTTACTCTAAAAATAGTATTTCACGTTCACGACACAGTCCTTTTTTGGTTTTTTCTTTTGTTATCATTTTAATTTTAATTTTTTGATATAAGTGTTACAGACGACGTGAAATTAGGGCTTTTTTTGTTTTTTATTATTTTAATTTTAATCTTTTTTATAAAACTTACAAGTTGACCTCTAATTCTCAACACTAATATTTTAAAGATCGAAAATAAGGTAAGAAATTTAAAGTTTAAAAATTGATTAATTTACTAAAATTGATTAATTAATGTATTAATTACATAAAAATTATTAAATTATATTCAAATTTGATCAATTTTATTTTTATTTTTATTTATTACTATTATATGTTCTATGTTTTTATTAGAGTTATAAACTTAATTTTTATAAAATTAAATATCTAAATTTTAAATTTTTATGAAAATATTCAAAGAAATAATACTCGTATCCTTATATTTTTTTAAGTCATGCATTTACAATTCATTTTATACATAAACGACTAATTTTATCAAATATCTTTAATAAACAGTTAATGTTATCCACTAGTTAAATCAGCTGATATAATCCACTATCAGTTAACCGTTGATAGAATCAGCTAACAGCTAATACAATCAGTTGATTGTCAAATAGGACCTAAATGTTTGAAGTGTAAAGAAAGTCAAAAATAAGATATGAGAGTATTTATTTAAAGTAGTTTTGGCAAAGGTCAATAATATGAAATAAAAATACCAAAATCAAAATAAAACTATTAATTAGACATATTTACTACTAATATGCTTGTATTTATAAGTTTTAAATTAACATTATGTTTTTATTTTTTTACCGTTGTATTGCCAAGCTTAGTTTAGTTTTTTCTTACTCCCTAAAATATATATTTGATTCAACTTTTTGAAATTGTCACAAGTGTTCTTGTAATATGGACTTGGAGTCGTTCAAACAAAGTAGAATCATCCAGCCTGATATTAAAATCAGGGACAATAGTGGAGATAATACTTCCATTATTGAGGATCTCAATGTAGTACTAATTAAGGCATTTTGGTACATAATATAGGCAGTGTCAAGAAGAGAGATATTGCTCATAGCAGGAATGTCTTTTCTTTCATGGAGGGTGAGAGCAAGAAGAATAGTTCCAACATGAAGAGGTGTATAGTTCTATTCTCTCTAAAGAGAGATAAGCTCCTTTAGAATTTCTAACTTAACATACTACTATGTGAAAGTAGCTTTTAGACCACACTCTTCCAAACGAATGGAGAGTGCAAATTCCTAAGAGGCAGGTCTTGAGAGTTGACGTCCGTTGAGGAGAAAGGGCTTGTGTCTCGACTATCATACTTGACATTTACACTACAGTCAATCTTTGTTTATCTTTGATCTCTTATGGATAATATATTCCATCAATCACTTTGACTAGTATATAAGCTGGAAACCCAGGACACAGCTTCAGTGAAGCTTATTGATGAAATATTCCACAAACCTAGGAGTCACAACAAGAAGAGCCCTTCTCGATTCATTTGTGTAAACAACATCACATATCTTGGTGATGTAATCCCCATGTGCCCTCTAACTAGGGGTAGCTCGAGAGTCTTAAGTAATGTAGTCTTGGTCAAACAAAAAGACAAGTATGCTCTACTCTTGCCTCTTCAAGAGGATCCTGTGTATCAAAAAGTCCTAGACATATGTCCTGTTTGAGATCGTTGTTAAATGAAGAAAGATTGGAGAGTTTAAATTCCTAAGAGGTAGGCCTTAAGGGTTGACACCCACTGAGGAGCAAAGGGCTTGTGTTTTGGCTAGCATACCTGAAATATACACTACAGTCAATCTTTGTTTATCCTTGATCTCTTATGGATGATTTGTTATATTAATCACTTTGATTGATATATACGCTAGAAATTCGTGATGCAGCTTCGACGACGCTTATCAGTGAAATATTCACTAGCCTAGGAGTCATAACGAGAAGAGCCCTTTTTGATTCACTGGTGTAAATAACGCCAATGATGATGGCATAGATAGGTTCTCTATCAGGCTTGAAGTAATGGATCGGAGGTCCATCTTTGCTTTTTGTATGTGATAACACCGGCTGAAGCATATCAAAATAGGACCAGATGTAGTTGAGGGCCCAGGTTGATTTTCATTAGGCCTTATATATATGGATTTCATAGTTCTATCTTGTAATATCTTAAGTATAGGAGGAGTGTTGGTATGGATAGACTGTTGTTGAGGAGCATGGAACGCTTTTTAGTAATTAGTGATCTATTCAGTTAGCATCAATTTTTCAAGCTCCCTTGATGGTAGTTACTTCGGGATATGTATGATTGTAGTCTGATCATGACCTCTATATGTTACCATGTACAAGATATCTGAAGTGAAATTTAGAAAATTCATATCTATGGTAGGAATATATAAAGTTTTGACAAAAGAGCTTTAATTGCAAAATCATTTTACATACTATTTTTATGCATGCATATATATATATATCTCTATATATATACTATAATTTAGCATGTGACAATTTTTAGTAAAAGTATATCTAATTTTTAGTAAAAGTATATCTAATTTTAAAACATATATTTTAATGTTTAAATTTTGAAGATAATAAATGCATATTATAAAATTAAAATCAATTTCCAAAAATCTAAAATAATTAATTGTTATTAAACTTTAAATATTTTAAAATATGTGCACGTTAAATATCTATTATATTAAAGTTATACATTTAGTTTATATATGTTAAAATATACTTAAGTATTAGTATATTTTAGTCCTTTCAAAATTTTTATATATTAAAAAATAGATAATAAACTTCTATTACAAATATAAAAGGTTATTTTATTAAATTATAATTATTTTAAAACATGTGTACCTTAAATAATTTATACTAAAACATATATTTAGTAATTATAAATATTTAAATGTACTATTATTTAAAAATAAAACATGCATATATGGTATATTAGGGTAAAATAACTATTATTTATCACAAGATGGCAAATGTTTTATAATTAGAATATGATTTTAGCATGTACTTATAAGAAAATTATCATATTTATTAATATACTTATGATAAGGTTATTTTAAGAATTCTCCACAAGTATCTGTTATGAAAAAGCACTACGACAAAAAGTATTTTAGGCAATAGAAAAAAGTGTAGCTATAAGTATAATTATCGTTGCCTTTGTATTAAGGTAATAAAATTCATATGGATATAAGAAGTGGCACTACAATAAGTATAAGACAACAAAATTTTTTGATTAGGCAACAAATTAAAAATTGTTGCCTTAACTTTTGACTAAGGCAATACATTAGTTTCAAACTATAGTAATAATATTAAATATATATTGCAACACTTTTAAGTCTTTATAAGGTAACAAAGTGAATTTTTTCAAGCAACAATTTTCAAAATAAAAGCAACAATTTATTCTTTCATTATCAATATTATTTAACGTAATATCAAACTCCTGTCATTATATAGTCAATATCTGTATATATATTAAAAGAAATGTATAAACACTAATGTACGTCTTAATTGAGTAATGCTATAAAATATAAATTACTCAAATTTGTATTTTTATATAATCGACAGTCCATAAGGACTTGTAAAATTGAATCTTTAACATATTCAAAATACAAAAAAAAACTCACTAACTAAAATGTTAATCTATAGTATTGTCGTTCATTTCATATGGAATATAAGTAAATTAATCTAAATGCTAAAACCAATATGTATAGGCACTCCAAAACCATTTACCAAGTATTAGTTGCTTCCTCCTGAAGATATGCATTAGTCTTGCCATTTAACTTCAAAATTCTTAAACAAGTATTGGTTGCTTCCTCTCGAAGATATGTAGGAGTCAAAAGTTTCTAGACTTGCCATTCAACTCGTTGCTCAATGACGTGACTATTATTTGCTTCCTCCAGAAGATACGCATTAGTAAAAATCTTGCACAAAATGAACAAATGCAGTTACAATTATGTGTACAGGCCTCGATCACATTATTAATGAGGGGGATTCCATTCATCACAAATAAAGCTTGATGTGCTACACAAGACTTTAAGATCTTATTAGGCGACAGGTAAATGGTAAACAAGTGATAGAAATTCAGTGTATCAACAACTTTGGTTCAAAAAAGTGCTCAATTCGTGCATGTGATATATTGCTTGACTTGGAAGAAGTAAGACATTAAATGATCAAGATGGCTTCATTATGACATGTATAATTATGCTTAACATTGAATATAATTCATAAAGGAGTCCCAATAAAGTTCCTCTTACCACCTTAATTAAATTTCAATATTTACTCACAAAGTGTTGTAAGAGTCAACATATTTACACAGTGAAGAGATGAAAATACAAACAAGAATAATATGGTCAACTTATGCAGCACAAGAAGCCAATGTCCAATTTTATCATGTTAATCCCCTCATCTGACCTAGTACCTAACCAGTTTTATCATGAATAAAACCTGACAAAAAGTTAGAGGATGCCATAGCTGGTTTATATTCCTTTTAAATTCTTTGATATCCGCAACATTTAACTGAAAGTAATGTTTTTGTTAAGATATAATATGATCGATTGAAAAGAGAAAACATGCATACCATATTAACGGTAATATTTCCCAATTGAACTTTTCCATAATTTGTCTTCAAATTTTTCAGGCGCTCTTGCAACAAGGTAAAAAGCAAGAAATTAGTTACTTTTTTAGCACTAAAAAAGACAACTTAAGTATTTCGTTGACATTGAAATTAAGATAAAGTTATAGAATGAAACTTTGCTCGGAAAGATTATGATTCTAAGTAAAAACCAAACGTTGTTTGTTGAAAGGCCTAAGTTTTATGCATGATTTAAGTAATACCAGAAGGCAAGTAATTCGTACCTATTGCTTTGGGATTAATTTCCTCAACTAAAAATAAAGGTCCTTTAACATGAAGAAGAAAAAGCAATAAGAACAAACAATAGATGAAACTTTAGGAACAATCAAACAATACAGAGGAATATGATTTTTAATATTTCTAATAGACAAAGCGTGAGTGAGATAGAAGTCATCTCATGGAAGAACAATAAAGGTTTGATTCTCATGAAACATAAAATAACAAGCATTAATACAACTTCATGCTTGCACATAAAAGTTAAGAATATATATATAGATAATGAATGTTAGGCTTTGTCCTTTTTGCTTAAATTGTTTAATTTATTAATTGTGTTTGAAATTTTGTTTAATTGATGGTTTGA
>JANZLX010000211.1:6350307-6363269 GCA_025531955.1 Erythroxylum orinocense | reverse complement strand
TAAGCAAGAAGTTGTAACTCTGTTAGTGCTTAAGTCTATTTATAATAAGTTTTGAACATTTTAGTAATTTAATTGAAATTAAATTCTAATTTCAATTAAAATTTAATTAGAATTACAAATAATTATAATTATATCCAAATGAAATCCAATATTTCATATTGATCCTTGTTTACTAAATATCTTATATTTAATTATAAAGATTTTCAAACTTTACAATCAAGTCCAACTTGATTGAAAATTCTTTGCTCTCTTTAACTCGTTCTTTATGTGACACTCATAAGGTTCCCAAATATGATGTAATGATTATAAATGATAATTCTAATTCATAATTAGAGTTAGATAAATTAAAAATTCTTTTAATTTATCTTTAATTCTCCAATTTAATAATTTATAATAATAGATCAAGATTAACGTCTAGCAACACATCATGGCTACCCAAAGCGGTATTGACCAATCATTTTAGTTCTTTGCCATTAGTTATCGTTTCTTAATGACATTTGTAAACTATTTACAAAACATCATTCTCCCTTAGCTAAAGATTTTTTAATTCCATACTAATCAAGAATAACAAAACATTCTTCCTAATTATTTTAAAGTGATGAATCCTATCTTGATCACTCAAATACCTCCTTATAGTTCATTCCACATCTAATGATTACCGAATGAACTACTTATGGTTAGAATAGGTCATAAATAGTATCAAAATATAGTAATCGTTATAAAGATAACTTTGAAGACCTCAAGTCAAAAGATCACTTATACAATCATCACAATGAAAATTTTTATATACATATAAGTAATGTTTCAAATGGACTTTTCATATCAGGTCAGTTCAATGTACTTGTTCTCTAATAAGCACCTAAACGGTTGTTTAATTATCTTCATAATTTAATTTATGAGATCGACTACTTCTTTCATAAGGAAAAACATAACGTTACTATTATTATTATTTAGATTCTATTAATGTCCAGTCTTCGTAGAACAATGAACAGGAACAATTTAGGAATAATACATAAATACAATATGAATCACATAATTATAATATCATTATAATTTCATTTACAATTTATAATTATTTCATGGACTTTATCATATATATCTAAACATGCACAAGATAAAGAATACCTTTAAATTATTTTTCACTAAACTACAACCAATCGATTGACTGTGGGATATAAACTAACAATTTTCGCATATGTTTCACATATGGACATTCATATTTGGCGTTTGAAAGGCACTTCTATTTTGAGACATTGGATATGGGGAATTTATATAGCTTACATTAGAATTTAGACCTTAACCTTATTTAGTGAGAATACTTATGGATGATTTGATTATGTTTAAAACTAATTGAATTTAAGGATGGAACATTGGTAAGCTGAATTACAAATTTCTGTATTTGTTTACTTTGTGCATTTAAATGTAGTACTTTCCAAAAAAAGAAATCTTCCTATACATTCTTTCTCAGGACATCTCAACTCTTATTTATTACAAATGAAAATTATTAAGGGTGATAAAACATATTAAGAGTTTAGTCCAGTGATAAACAAATATTTTTATTAGAATTGAAATTTTTATAAGATAAAGAATTATAGTATATATTTTAAATATTATATGAATCATTTATAAAAGAAATTTAGGCCAATTAATGGGTCAATTTTGTGGTTGAATAGAAAGAGTTGATAAATAATGTGAAATAAGAATAGAGCTTTTAGCATTTCATTGTGTTAGGAAAGGATTTATTAAAATAATCCATAGTTTGAAACTGTGAGAAAATATAAATAATTGTCAAATAATACCCTAATTTAATAATTAATATGAAAATAAAAAATTAATACTAAAAAAAATCAAAGTTTAATGTATAAAATCTCTTCAAATAAAAAAATACAAAAGTAAAAGAGTCCACTCAAAATAGTTTCATCATAGTAAAAATAGTTTCAAAATTTTATCTTCGATAAGTTTAAGGCAAAAGATTCAATTTGCTCCTTAATGTTTCACAAAAAGTCTAAGATGACCGAATCATTATCTTTGATATTAGTTAACCCTTTAACGTTTACTAAGTAGAGTAATTTGTTCAAAAATGATCAGTCCGTCACCATTTCATCAACTGAATGTTACGTCCCTGTTAAGTTGTACCATCTGGGTATGCCAAATATGGTTATGTTAATTTCTTTTTTCTAACTAATTGATTTATTTTTTAATTATTTTTTGAAAAATTTTCTCCTAAAACCTAATTCTAATTGCATATATCCCTAATTTTCTTTTATTTTGTCTAATTTGTAGTAAAGCCCTATACCCACGGATTTAGGAGAAGTAGGTCTTACGTTGAAGGTAGTGGGTTAGAATTGAACAGCCCTAGGGCTCGACATACTCTTTGAATTCCCGGTCTCAAAGTACCTTTTTTTTGACCTATATTAAAAAGAAGGATCCTTAACTCTTCCTCGACATGCTTACGTAGACAACCTAGCGCTTCCTGATTGTCTGGGAGAGAGAGTCTTTTTCCACTCCAGCTTGTGAAATGAGGTTGACGCTCCCGAATCTGCCTCAGCGGCCAAGAGAGGGCACGTTCATTTTTATGTTGTTTCTAAAGAAGTGTACATAGGTAAGGAGACATTAGTGCCATTTAAAGCTCTTTTTCCCAATCTTTAATCAAAAGAGACTTTAGCTAGCAAGGAGGAGTTGGCACCATTTTTATCTTGCATAATTGCACTGGATTTTATTGTTTGTGATGAAAGTGATGTTTTTGTTACAAACAACAATAGAAATATGGCCATAATTTTAATAAGATTCTTTATAGATCAAAATTCCATGTTATTTATGTCAAAAATATATACAAATTGTTTATGAACAGAAACAATATGGTATGGGAAGAATTTAGGTCAAAGGTACACCTTTGCCAAATTGAGTTTATGAAAGAGCAAAATGGAATAAAGCCTAGAAAGTGTGAGTTTTATAAGAACCCATTGTCCTGCATTTGTGAGGAAGGAACTCCAACAACAATTTCTCAAAATCAAAAGGTTAATAAAGATATAAAAGAATGACAAGAGCAATGAGATTGATGATGAATATACTTTGGAAGATGAATGAGATCATGATTTAACGAATTCAAATTACATGGAGAATGGAAGGGTATAGATGGATGTTGTCTGAAATAAATTACCACAAATTTGCTACAAATTAGGGAAAATATAAGAAAATTAGGGATAGAGGTAATCATGGTTAGGTTTTAAAAGATATTTTGAGTTTTATTTTTAGAAATAGTTAAATAAAAATAAAAAATATTTATGACAGTTGACCTTATCTGGCATGCCCAATTAGCAGAAGTTAACAGGGAAGTAACGTATATTCAACAAAGGGGTGATAGGTGAGCATTTTTAGGCTAATTATTCTATTTTGAAAGTGTTAAGGGATAAATAAGTATCAAAGATAATGACATGGCCATCTTAAAATTTTTACCAAATATTAAGGGACAAATTGGACCTTTCGCCTAAGTATAAGGAATAAAAAATTGAATCTTAACACTAAAAATATTAAACTTCAAAAAACTTTAAAAAATAGAAAAGTACAATTTTTTAAAAAAGTGTCTACGATTCGAATGGCATGAGTTATAACTTATAACTCCAACTATAGACTTTGAAATAAAAAAAAATCATTTATAATATAATTTGATGTCTAATCTATCCATTGTTCAAAAATTTTGGTCATCCAATAATTAAAGAATGCAGATCATCATCATCATCGTCATCAATACCTAGTTGAAGTTTCGCTGAATCGCGGAGTCTGAAGAATTAAAGAATGCAGATGATGCATTAAAATATATTGTTCAAATTTTCATATATATGCAACCAGAAAATACAAATTATCTTAATTATTGTTGTTCTTTTCACTTTTTTGAAGTACAAAAATAAGTAATATGTAGCTTTAGGTCTCCTTTAATATACAGAATGTAGGTTTAAACAATAATTAATTAACTTAGATTTTTTCCACATAAAAAGAAACCCATGAATTCCAAAAACTTTCTCCATCTTAATTATATAGATGTGTTTGCCATCCCAATTAGCATAAAACAAGTTCCAATTTTTCTTGTTAGTAAAGCTTTTATCAAATTATTAGAGCAATCATTAGAATGAACCTTTTCTAGTATCAAAGTTTTATTAGTAAGAATATCTCATTTTCAATGATACCTTATATTAATATATTTGGACTTAGCACCGAAAGTTGAACTCTTTTTAAAACAAATATCAATTTGGATATCATAAAATTGTACAAACTTCTCTTGTGAAAAGCAAAGCTTTTGAACAAATTTCATCATCTAAAGAAATTTTTTACCTGGTCTAATAAACTCAACTTCTATAGTTAATAAAGCAAAACTTTTTGTAGTCTTAGATTGCTAAGAAATTACTCCTCCTTGCAAATATAAGCAACAAACCTTTTTGTTAACTAAAACCCTTTGCAATCAATTTAGCCCTATACTACATATGAGGAGCAATATTATCATGTTTCAACTTATAAATATACATGTTGTTTAAGGTTTTGCTACTTTTATATAATTTCACATATTCAAAGGTATGATTTTCACGCAAAGTTCATTTCATCTTTCCTAACATCAACTCATTTTCCCTTTGCCTCCTTACAATATTTAGGGACTCTGCCATCAATCAATTATATATGATCATTAGTAGAGTATATAGTGACATGTTGTTGTTATTTGATAGGCCTCCTGAGTGGAGTTACTAGTGGAGTTGCAAGAATCGACTCTTAATTATCTATATCATCTCCAATAAGAAATACATCCATACTCATAGAGGTACTATTACCTTTATACTTTGTATCATCCACCTTTCTGGTTTGATCTTCCATAAATACTACAAATCTATTCAAAAAGTTTTTTCTTAATTGGATCATACAACTAGTACTCAAATTCATCCTGATTATAACCAAGAAAGATGCATTGTGTCTTTTGGAATCTAACTTCAATTTCTCATCCTTTGAAACATACGTAAATGCCTTACAACCGAAAACACACAAATGATCATATGAAACATTCTTTTTAAACCAAACCATGTTAGGAACATCATGTTTAATGCATAATTAGGAAACATATTAATCACATGTGAAATAGTTAATATACTTCACTAAAAAGTGGTTTTTGGTAACTTTTACCTTTAAATGCAAACATTTGACTCTCTTAACTATAGTTTTGTCATTCTTTCATCCAAACCATTTAATTATGAAATTTTAGAAGGTTTCTTTCAATGTAAATGCTTTGTGATCTATAATAGGTATCAAATGGCCTCTATACTTACCATTAGTATCATTTTAAATGCGTTTTATTTTTTTCCATGTCTATCTGTCATATCCTGAAATTATATAAAAGCATTAAGAACTTGATCTTTAGATTTTAAATAATAAAACTAGACTTTTCTTGAATGGTTACCAATAAAAGACATAAAGTAGGGTACACCATTACAAACACCTGAATACACTAGCTCTATCAACTCTGCTCTCCTTGAAGGTTAATTTCCTTAATTATACTCTCTTTTTCGCCAACCAAAAAAAAGAGAAAATTTCTTTCAATTTCCACTTTATACACCTTAAAGTAAATTTGTTTTCATCAAGCAATCCAAAAACAAAATATTCCTCTTTTCTCTCTTAGTGTTAATTGTTCTCTTTACCTCTTTAGAACATAAAATTAATTGATATGTAACCCTAAGTCTCCCAATAATTAATATATAATTTATAGGTTCAACCAATAATTAGTGAACTTAAATAATGGGTCCTCAATATTTTTTTAGCAAAATCTTTTTTTTCCATTTTTATGAAAGCAGTATCTTCCTTGACCTATGCAAATAACTTGCTAGCTCCTAAGGTGGCTATCAACATCAGTGTCTGTCTATTTCCACTTTGGCCTCTTTTATTTGTTATTAGTCCATTTCTTCCCAACTTTGATTTCTTTTTTGGCTACAAAAAGTAATCATCTTGGCCTTTTGGTCTCCTTATTTTGTGAGACAAATGCATACGCAAGTTTTCTAAGCTACATGCCTACATTTGTTTATAAGAACACCTAATTGGCTTCTAATTTGCTTTACTTGTACAATTTTTTTTAAATATTTTGAAACATATTTCAACTGCAACTGTTGGTTGATTATTACATAAAATAGGTATAGTGGATTCACAAAAATTAGGCATTGGGACCAGCATCTTGTCATAGGCTTGGCGGCACTATCATATAATTAATTTGTTCTCCTTTAAATTAAATATGATAATCATTAAGATTTTGCCTAATTTGTTAACTGTATGATTTGTTAGGTTTTTGGGACCAACTTACTAGGCGGTGCCTTTAACAATCTCAATCAGGTTGACATAAGCACGATATTAACCATGCAAGTTTAATTTGGAAACCTGTTAACAAACAATTTCCACTTCCATCCAATTGAATTCTACTTAGAAGTTTGTAATTGTAGACTAGGTCATCCTTAGCAATATTGCAAGAAAAAGGAATGAAGCTAGAAATTGTCATATTTATATAATTTAATTAATTAATTAATTTTATGGTAATTATATACAATATAAAATTAAGTGTTGTGTAATTTCCTTCTTTTAACAGAACTTGACCCATTTTCATCGTTATCCATATTTTCAGCTTACATTTGCTTTGTCAATAATCCGAGATTACGAAGGTTGAGATGAACACAAGTTGACAAACACTTAGATTTGGGGCATGAATGAGAATTCAGGTATCTAACTGAACATTATTACAGTTACTATGGACCTTCCTTTTTATTTTTTTAAAGAGTTAGCAGTAGTAGTACTGTTGTCGTACTCGAACCTACCACGACATATAGCATTCCCAAACCCGAATTAAATCAATATGTATAACCTACAAATATATGTCAAATCTTTATCGGAAGTTGTTCCACGACAAATCAAAGGTGGCAAACAATTCCTATCCAGCAGTAAGAGTTTTAGGACCGCATGCAAAGGATCTTGTAAAATTGGGTGTCACTTTGTGTTGACAGGTCCAAGCAAACAAGAAATGGCCACAAAGAAAAAATATGACCCAAATGTCGAAAGTTATGTGAACTTTCAGGTTTTTGCACTCTACCTAATTGTAATTGGTCAACACCCTCAAGTATATATGTCCAATGACATGTAGCCTACTGTTGCAAAAAGTTGTACATATACCCCCACATACACGTATGTTCATGGAAGCTGCATATCACAGCCATAGGATTCCACCAAAATTGGAGAAGCTTGGCTCCACATGAGTGGCTTCTTTTCAAGTAAACAAAATTTGCCCACCTCAAGCACCAGACGTCTCTCAACGATGGTAAAATAATACATATATTATACTACCATTCAAAGTTAGGTGAATTATTTTAATCATTGCCTTTATGGAAAAAGCATACAATAAAAGAAGACCAATAGGCAAATAGAACTCCATTATATCGTTAGTGGATTGCAGAGAGCCTATAGTGGACATAAGCTTTAACCAACTTTTTCTTATTTTTATTGCTTTGCCTTCTCGATATAGAAGGCTCAAGGAGATCGATGGCAAAACGTATGTCGACACGTACCAAAGATGTGCACGGGCACTACCCAATTTGTCTTCAAGATTATGTTGGATGAAACAAGTCAAGATACCGCAATGGCACAATACCCTTTTCGAAAGGAGGAAAAAAAAAAAGTCTAACGTCCTCTGGGAATTAACTATTATTATCATGTTTAGTAAAAAGGGAATACAAAAACAAATCGATTATGTACGTGTGTGGATCTGTAGGTGTAGAGTTCTACTTTTCTTGGTACAAGTACAAGTAGAGAAAGTTATATATTTTAGTATATCGTAGTTGTCCGTACTATATAGTGCTAAGGGCCTTATCTAGTCGAGTTTGGCTTGTTTACAGAAAACTGGCAACCTCCAAGGATATGAGCTTATTGCGTAAGGTGATACAATGTTGTAGTGTTGACCATGATATATTTACATATATTTTTATTTCTGTTCTTGATTTCTTGTTTATCTTCTTTAATTTGATAAGCTTCTTGTATTCTTTATTTCTCCTGGCACTTCCCTTCTGGGCCACCTCGATCCGCCAAGGGTTGTGGCTCTTTTTACATGTCAAACGACTATGTGTTTACAAAATTAGGTTACCAATTAAGGGAAGTAGAAATAACATTTTTTTATTATCAAGATCGGGCATTAACTAAATATTGTAAATTTCTAATGTAAAAGATATAGAATTATTATGTGATATTAATGGCTGTCACATAGACTTAGAACTTGGAAAATCCAGACTAGCTAATTTCACTTGATCAATATATTAACACTTCACTTGATAGAAAGCCCTAAATTGGATAACTCCTGATTGCATAATTGTAAACCGTTAAACTGCATAAGACACCCTCAAAACAATTTCTTCAAACACTAAGGAATACCCATTAAATGCATAAAGAAAACATTTAGCTCTTAAGAAAAAAAAGATCAAAGATTAAAGGTGATTTAAGCCAGCAAAAAAGAGAATCCATTAGAGGTGGGAGTAAGAGGCTTCCTAAGTTATCAATAGAGTTTAGGCGTGAATGCATGGAAGTAAACAACTGATTCTTACCCCCTTATCAAAATACGTTTGGAAGTGTATTGTTTTAACTCTGTAGAGAATATAAGTTGAAGCCTTTTTTATTGTTTTGTGTTTGGGTATAATTGTCTTTAGGTTTGATCACTGATTTACACATATAAATATTTATTTCAAACTTATTTTAATCATTGCTTATTCTTTTGTCAAATGTTACTTGTTGTGATGATAAATCTAAATTATTCATGTCCTAGTTTATTTTTTAAAACTTTTTTTGATAGAATAAAAGGTTATGATTTTGTGTTACATTCACATTTTGATAGGTCTTTTATCTAGGATTTACCTTTTGACTATATAAGTAGCAATGAAGATGAACTTAGGGTTATCAGTATGGATATTATTGACCAATTGAGGTCCTAACTTATAATTTTGATTATAATAAAATTTATTACTACTAGTGAATTAAGGGTTTAATCATTGCACAATCATTTACATCAAGAGAATGATGCATAAATACTTTTATAATCAAGAAAAAAAATCAGTTTAATCGATAAAGAAAACTCATTCATCTTTAAACAAACTTTTGAAGACCTTTTGAAATAAGTTTGGATCAATTTTGTCAAAAGAATAAGTTTTAATTTTAAAAGAGCACAAAAAGTTTTTAAAAAATCTTTAGAATTGTTTGTTTAGATACATTGGTCAACCAGCGCATGTCACTAATTAACCAAGTTAGCACATTTTATCTACCAACTTGGTTTGAAATATTATATCATTAATTTATCAATGCATTAGTCGATATATTGTTCAATTAATTTATAGAATATATAGTCAACTAATAATACTTTTACTAATCATTGTACTGACTAAATTTTGTTTCTAATGACTATTTTAGATTGTCTCGAGTATGAATAGATTATATATGAGTTGTAACTATATAGTAGGTTAGGTATACTTGAGGGTTGTTATGGGACTTGTGAGGAGAACAGTGCATGTGTTCATCACATAATATATAGTGATCCTTTATTTGTTAATGTGATTAAGAGGAGTGTTTGAATTATAATTGTTAAAATTGAGGAAATTACTTTGGATACACTTTGTAAATATTCCTCTTAACCTTGAACAATATTTATAAAGGGTTAATGTTCAATTATGGTAAAACTAAGAAGAATGTAAGGGTTCATCTTCTCCTGTAGAGAAGAAAGTTGTCCTTAACTCATTGAAGGAACAAATAGTGAATTCATAAGTGGAACTTAGTCGATGAATATAAGCCAATCACTATAAATTAATCTTGTCTCTCTTTCTTTACTCCCTTTATTTGTTATTATAGTAATAAAATGGTTAAATTTTTAATTTAGTGTAAAGTTAACCCACCATTAATCATATAATTATCGATGTTGATGTGACCGACTATATAAGTAAACCATTTGACATATTACAAATTAACATATATATATATATATATATATATGTATATCTGTGTGGGGTGTGTGCATAAAAAGATACATAATAGAGTAACTTATTTTTTTAAACCTAAACCTAATCTTAATCCACATATGAGTTCTACCAAATGTTTCTAATGTTCCTATCATATTGTTGTTAATTAACTTGGAAGAGAGCCTTCCAATTGGTCATAGTAAAGATTTAAGGTCACTATCAGTAAAATTACCTAGCTCTAAAGGTATAACACCGGTAAGCTTGTTCATGGAAAGATCAATAAAAGTGAGATTGGTGCAGTCACCCGTTCTTGGTGGAATTAGACCTATGATATTATTCTTGTTGATGTCCATACGAGAAAGATTTGAATTTCATGCAAAATTTGGAAGTGGCCCTAATAGCCTATTCTCATTTTGGTTCGATCATCAGAAAGATAAACACCCACCTACACCAGGAGGAATGATGCTTTAAAGTTCATATTTATCAGAATTTAGAACCCTCAATTCGTTATTGGAGTGCAACTTTAGCGGAGTTTCACTACTTGAAAACATCTGGAGCCACAAACATAGTCACAAAAAATCTAAACTCATAGATAAAATTATAAAAAGCATCAACTTACAAACATAAGTCTCGAAAACCAAAGACAACACAATAATAATGACTTGGGTTAAAAATTAGGGTTTCTCTATAATTTCTATATAATAGTAATTTGTATATGGTTACTGATGCTGCTACTCGATTTGATGAATGCCAGGTATTCGCTGTGGGCGTTTGGATTTGTAAGTTTAGCTAATTAGCTGGAATCATTGTTGGTATTTAAGCCCATTTTCTCGATCTGTGTGTTTGGTGGTGCAAAGCTATAAAGGGTTAAAAGCAGAGTTGCCGATTAAGAATTAGAAAATGGGAATCTGAGGATTCTTTGATTCTTGCTTGTGGGTGTGTGAATTTCTTATCTTGTTCAATCTTTTTGTCCTCTCTTTCATGATATCTCTGTGTTGTTGGATAAGATAACATCTCTTGTAAACATCTACTTTCTGATTTAACTTGTTTCTGGTGAATTTGGAGTTAGTGAATTCAATAACTACTTAACAAGCAAATAGCAAAAATAATCAAAAACAACTAATTTCTCTATTCTGAAGCCAAAAAAAAAAAAAACACTGTTACAGGACCAAGTCTCAAGCCATCGTATCCTTCCAATTTGCTTGCATATTTGAGTCTTCTCAATTCGTGTGTCTTGAGTTCTTAATGGTCTTCTAAGCTTATCACCAACTCCTCTACATCTTCCCATGTAGCATCTTCTTTTGGATGCTTCTTCCACTATACCAGACTTTCTTCAACTCATCTTCACCATTATCAGCCACTGATGGCCTTAGCAGCAGCATGTATATTAGCTTTGAGCTGTTGCAAGAGAGCATTACGTGTTGCTACTGATTGATCCACTTCGTTCACAACAGAGGAGTACTGATAAATAGAACCTTGTTTTTATGGTTTTTCTTTCTTTTGGCACTCTGAACATAGGGGCCAAGTTCTTCAAATGGATTTTCTCTGCAAAGTCCAAATCTTCAACGAATGTTCTTTGGTTCTTGGAAATTTTGGCTTTAAATTGCAATATTTGTTTTTCGTAAGTTCAAAACAAAACTTAATAAAATAACATTTATTGTATTTTTCTTTTTCGCAAATCATTGTTTTTATTTATATTTATAATTTATATTTTTTAAATTTAGTAAAAATATCAGTTTATTTGAATTTATGATTTATGTTTTTAGTTTTGATTTCTTTCAATTTTCATAATTTATGAAAACCATAAAAAGTTATTTTATTTTTTATGGTATGATTTATTATCAATTAAACATATATTATTTAATTATTTAATATTAATTATTAATAAAATTATTGATTCAATATTACATGTTTAATTATTTAATAATAATTACTAATAGTTATTAATAATTTAATTTAATAACTCGATTAAATTTTAAAATTAATTTAATTTAATAATTATTAATAAATATAATTTAATTTCAAAATATCTTGAAAATATATAAATTTTAAAAAATTCTCTAAAAATTAAAATCTAATAAATTAAATATTAATTTATAATTTAAGTTTAATTATAAAATTATTTATTTTAATAAAATATAATAATTTTTACTATTAATTTTTAATAAATATTATTTAAGTATTAAAATAAAATAAATATATATGTATTTATAAAAATAATTATCTTTAAGTTTTATATAATATTTAATTATTACACATTAACAATCAAACAATTTTTTTTAAAAAAATGAAAATTTAAAAACGCAAATTAAAAATCACAACAAAAAAATAGAAGTAAAATTAAACTGCCCTAAGTTTTTTTTTAGAATCACATCTAAATCTAATTATTCTAAAACAGAAAATTATAGGACAAAACTTATCTATATTTGAGTTAATGAATGAGGCTATTGTAGTAAGTTGAGATTAATTGGATGAAATCCATCAAAATGGGAGTAATTTAGGAGACGAAAAATATTAGTTTTTGATCAACAACAATTGCAATCTAGTGGGAGTTCTTTAACATTATCAAATATGAGTGGGAGCAATATGAATATAAAGAGATATGTTCCTCAAAATTTTCAATTACCCAGACAACTTTTTGACAACAAATTGAAAAACTTTACAGTAGTTCCATAAGAAAATAATGAGTTAATAAATGTAAAAAGACTTAGTTTAATCTTCCTAGTGATGAATGCGTTATAGTATTAGATATAAGAATTAGCTTTAATGAGACTTGGTTAATCTACCTAAAGGATGTAAAGCCACTACAAGAAAAATGAAGTTTAGCGACGGAAATTACTGACAGAATGCAGACAAATTCCGTCGGTAAGCTTATTTAGCGACAGAATATACTCACGGAAAAAAGCGTCGGAAATATGGCTGACGGTAAATTTACCGACGGAAATTTGTTTCCGTTGGTAA
>JANZLX010000211.1:6334107-6349301 GCA_025531955.1 Erythroxylum orinocense | reverse complement strand
ACGCTCCTACATAGGAGCTTGTTGAAAAACAGCTGATTGGGTTAATCAGCTAATCCAATAAGCTATTTACCAAACAAGCTTTTGAGCTTTTTCTTAAAGTCAACCAGCTGAAGAGGATTGACCAGCTAAAAAAGAGCTAATAAGCTCTTTACCAAACAAGGCCGATGTGCTCACTTATTGTGAGGTTTACATCAGTTCGATTATATCCAGCTTTAGGCCCTGTTTGGCAATCAGCTGATTGCATTAGCTGTTAGCTGATTCTATCAGCTGATAGCTGATTATATCAGCTGGTTGGAATGAATCTCGGTTTACATTAAATGGATATGAAGATTGCATTTTTAAATAGAAAATTAAATGAAGAAATTTGTATAAAACAACCAACTGGTCTAGTTCAAAAGGGCTAAGACCATAAAGTGTTCAGATTGTTAAAGTTAATGTGTAGTCTTAAACAATCTTAAAGCCAGTAGCTTATGAAGTTTCTTATTATAATCATTTCATATAATTTTAGTATAATTAACAAAGATCACTAAGTATATATTAAAAGATTCATAAATTTTTAATTTTATTATTATATATGGATTTTATTTCAATAACTAATGACAATAATCAATTTGTTAAGTAAATAAATAAATTATTTATCAACCACATTTAAGATGAAGAGTATAAGTAAGGTTTCATACATTTTTGGAGCTAAGATCACCAAGGATTATTCAAGAAGATCGTTGTCACTTTTACAAGCTACATATATATCAAGGTGCTCGAGATCACTAAAAACATATCCAAAATGGTGAGGTAGTGAGCTCAAAATGCATGGTTGAGGATAAATGCTAGTGGAGATTATAAGACAATAAGAGAGGAAATTTTAGGAAATTAGTGATAACTCTTAAACCACAAAGAGCAAAACATAAAACATTGAATGTGAAAAGGAAATGAAGCAAAAATAACATAGATGAAACAAGGAAAAATAGGGAAAAAAAGAGAGGCACACATATTGAAACCCAAGAAGCAAAATCATAAAACACGTAAACTGACATGCAATATTGACATTTAAGGGCGGTTGGATCGTATGAAGAAATGGTAATAAGAATGAAAATGAATATAGTGAATAAAGAGAATAAATATTATCATTATAATAATGATGGTTGGTTAAGAGGAAGGAATGATTACTATTACCATTAATAGTGGTTGGTTTGTAAAAAATATTGAGAAATAAAATTTATTATATTTTAATTAGTATTAAAAATATTTAAAAAAAGAGCCACTACTAAGGAATGAGTTTCATTCTTCTACTAAATAGCAGATATAGAGGATTCCTCAAAAGTCAGATATCGAACTATTACCCCTATAATGATAATCAATAATCAACTACTTACTTTTTATTCCTTACCCATTAACCCCTTCCCAAACCTATCAACTAAGTACCCCTTTAGAAAACAAAGAAGTGAAAGAAAATAAATACCTAAAATGATGTATCACTAAGAAGAAAGGCAAAAGGAGCATTTTTATCTATAGGTCAAATTTTAATATAAATCCTAATATTTGGTAGTGTTAGAAAATAATCTTAACTTTTTCAAAATCTCTTGAATTTAATCCTAAATTAATAGGATTCTTAATTTTGTTAGAGTTTTATTAATTATTAGATTATGTGGAATTTTTATTTTCTTTTATTTTAAGAGATCTCACCACTATGAGTATAGAGTTAGAGATGTCAATGGCAATTTAGGTCCGGCCTGCTCGGTTGGACCCTAGGTCATGGTGGCCCGTGGCTCAGCGGATTGAGATGGGTTAGCCTGTAGCCTGGCCTATGGCCCGACAGGCCACGAGCAAGCTCATCCAATCCGGCCTGTAATTTTCTTTAGAAAAACTTCCAAAACGAGGTCGGATCACGGGCCGGGACAGGCCCTTTTTAAAATCTCTATAGAGTCCAATTAGTAATGGTGAGCTCCATTATTTCTCTCCCTTCTTAAGTTTAAAGAAATCTTTTTTGCATTAATTCATCCTTATAATTGTTATTAATCTTCTCTTTGTATGAAAACCATGAATGTTCACTACTATTGTAAATTTATGTTCATTCTCACACACCATTATCAGATATTATTGATCATCATCATCACCCAGTCTGAAATCCCGCAATGAAACAGGGTCTGGAGAGGTCCAATAGTACGCAGCCTTACCCCTATATAGTAGAGAGACTGTTTCCGATGGACCCATATGCAAATAAGACAATATAAGAATGATGCAGTTTACAGAAACAATTCATTAAATACAAGATAAATGAAAAACAAGTAATGGGGAATACCTGAAGGAGGCCAGATTTGTGAGAACCTAATAGGCTACAAATTCCATCCCTTCTTATCTCTCAATAATTACGGGGACCTTCCTCAAAGATCTTGCTAAAATGACACGCTACTGTCCCCTGCACCTGTCGTGCAATCTGCACATTGTGACACAGCATCTCCTAGTAACTGTTGTATTGATTTTGGGTAACTAAAACGGTTAATCCTTTACCCTTATCCGATCATGCCAAACTTTTTCTATTTCTAGCTACTATCTTATTAAGGGTCAACTCTAACATATCCTCCTTGATCACTTCCTGCTAGTTCTTGTAAGGCCTCCCTCTTTTCTGCTTATATTCATTAAGTGTTATTTCTTGACAGCTTCGTACCGGAGCGTTGAAGGGCCTTCTACACATATGCCCATACTACCTAAGCCTAGTCTCTCTTAACTTGTTGGCAAAGCTGGCTACCTATAGTCTATCTCTCACCACCTGGTTCCGGACCTTATCTCTCCTGCTAATGTCACACATCCACCGAAGCATATGCATTTCTACTATCAACAACTGTCTTATATGCCTACGTTTGCTAGGACAACACTCTGCCCCATATAACATAGTTGGACGAATCGCTATTTTATAAAACTTCCCCTTAAGTTTTAAAGGAATCTTCCTATCACATAAAACCCCTGATGTACTTCCCCATTTGACCCAGCCTGATCTAATATGATGTACTATATTACCATCGATATTACCATCACTCTGAATAATAGACCTGAGATACTTAAACCTCGTCTTTTGTGGTATGACATAGGTACCAATTGTTACTGCCACTCATGCTCCATCTGGTTTCTTGAAAAGTTGCATTTTAAATACTCCATCTTAGACCCGCTCATTTAAAAACCTTGCGACTCTAACGCATCTCTCCAACAGTCTAACTTGGCATTGAACCCCTCCTTAGTTTCATCCATTAGGACAATATCGTCCGCAAATAACAAACACCAAGGTATCTCTCCTTGAATATGTTTGGTAATTTCACCTAACACTAATGTGAATAACAAAGGACTTAACGCATATCCTTGGTGGAGACCAACACTAATAGAAAACACTTCTGTGTCCCCTCCTATCATCCTTACGCTAGTTAATACTTCTTCATATATATCCCTAATTACTTTAATATAGGTGATAGGAATGCCCTTGACCTCCAAACACCTCCATAAAAGGTCTCTAGGAACCATGTCATACACATTATCTAAATCAATAAAAACTATATTCAAATCTCGTTTTCGTTCCCTATAACATTCCATGAGTCTACGGAGTAGATGTATCCCTTTTGTCATGCACCTACTAGGCATAAATCTAAATTGGTTGACCGATACAAAAGTAGCTCTCCGGATTCTCTTCTTCGGATTCTCTTTTTAATTATCTTCTCCCACAGCTTCATGGTATGACTTAATAGTTTGATGCCTCTATAGTTGTAACATTGTTGGATGTCCCTTTTGGCCTTGTATAAGGGGATCAAACCTATTTAATCTCCATTTATCAGGCATTTTGGCTGACTCTAAAACCACATTGAAGAGTTAAACTAACCATAAAATACCGACAACTCCTAACCATTTCCATACCTCTATAGGGATCTCATCTGGGCCTACGGCCGTACCGCTTCCCATCCCTCTCAACACCTTTATAACTTCACCCCTTGTAATCCTTATCCATGCGCACCTGTCATAAATATGCCCCGTCATAAAGGGTTCTCCTAACCTTACGTTTCCCACTATCTCTTCATTATACAGGCCCATGAAAGTACCTCTGCCATCTCCTCTTTATGTCATAGGTCTCTGTGAGTACTTGTCCTGCTCTATCACGTATACAACAAAATTGGTTGAAATCATTCGTCCCTCGTGCCCTATCTCATGCTAGCCTGAAAATATTTTACGCTCCCCTTAACGTATCCAAGTCCCTATACATAGTCTCATATGCTTCCCCTCTTGCCACTGCGATAGTTTTCTTAGCCTTCCATTTTGCCAATCTATACCTTACTTTGTTAATTTCGCTCTTTGCCTCCATTGAACTAGATAAAAGATCTTAAAAAGCACCCTTCTTTGCCTTAACCGTCCCCTGAACCTCGTTCGACCACCACTAACCTTCCATCTACCCTCCTCCTTCCCCTTTGGGGATCTCTTTGGATACCCCTAGGTGATTTGTAGTAATTACACGTACTACAGAGGCTACACCCTCCCACATCAGGTTTGCATCCCCGCTCACAGACCATGTTGCATTGGACCCAACTTATGTCCTAAATCGTTCATCTTGTCCCCTCTTAGCCTTCACCACATAATTCTACGATTAAAAACTGTGACCACCATCCTTTACTCCCGAAATCCAGAACTAGCAATTTATGTTGAGTCGATATGCATGCAACCGACAGTACTTTGCAACCTTTGCACCATGATCTGGCACCTCTCCTGACAAGGAGATAATCTATTTGTATCTTGGAGGTGCTACTCTGAAAAGTTACCAAGTGCGCCTCGTTTTTCTTAAAAAGGAAATTAGCTATGACTAACTCATACGCTACGGTCAAGTCCAATAAAGCAATCTCGTTATCATTTCTAATGTCGTATCCGAAGCCCCCATGGGCTCCTGTATATCCGTTCGTACCAGCTCCTATATGCCCATTAAAATAACCTCCAAGGATGATTTGCTCCGTATCAACGAATTGTTGCAGCACCCCCTCTAGTGCCTCCTAGAATAGATGTTTTTGTTGTACGTCTGAACCCGCTTGAGGTACATATGCATAAACGACATTAAGAATCATATTGCTAAAAACAATTTTAGCCACCATGATCCTATCATTTACCCTTATAATCCCCACCACTCTACTTGTAACTTCCTTGACCATCAGGATACTTACCCCATTCTACTTCTGAGTACTTCCTGAGTACCAGAGTTTGTAACCTCCTATCTCTTTTGCTTTAGCTCTTGACCACTTTGTCTCCTGAATGTAGGCTATTTGCATCCTATACTTGTATAAAATTTCCACTAATTCTAAGGACTTACCTGTTAGGGTCCCAATGTTCCAAGAGTCGAATCTCATTTCTTCCTCGCCGTTTATATCCTGACATACTGCACGCACCGACCTGTTTGCACTGGTCCCAACCGTATGAATTGAAAACATCCCTCCTGCCTCGGGCCTACACTCGTCCCTCGGGTCGATGCCTAAGAAGCCTCTAAAAACCTGGTCCTAATATTAACAATAACACTAAAATATAGTTACAAATAAAAATACAAATAGAAATCACAAAGAAAACAAAAATGTATATATACAATATATAAAAAATAAAATTTTATTAAATTAAATAAAACTAATAATAATAATAATAAGAACAATAATAATAATACCAATAATAATAACAAAGCCCACTAAGTACTAACTACTGTTCCAAGCGAAGGGGTCTGCTACAACTGCGATCACGTAATAGTGGAAACACTCGAAACGGAAAAAAATGAAGGGGAAAGATGTTGTAAGCAACATCTCCAAAAATAAAAGCACTAAATAGAAATAAAAATAAAAATACCCAAATCTCAATATAAAGCTAAAGTAAATGCAAGTAATACTAATCACAAATAATAATAATAATAATAATAATAATAATAATAATAATAATAATAATATTGATACTAGAGAAGATGAGGTTAGTAAATCAATAGAAGATAACTAATAACCGTAGAGATAATACTGCTAATATGATAGATAGAATAATACTTATAATAGAACTAGTACTAAAAAAAAGGTCAATGATTTAGCAGTAGAGAACAATTAATCCAGGCAATGAAAGACCTAAACGTTTATGGGAAGGGCTCGTAGAAAAATAATCTGAAGAGTCAATGCCCAAGCAAGTACCTTGGACCAATAGGAAAATGAAAAACCAACAAACCACACTTGAAATAACTCTATCTCCTAGAAAGCCTCAACCGTAGATTCTTCTTTAGAAGGCTTTTACAAAAAGTTGAAGAGTCACGTTAAAAGGAAAAGAAAAAGCTAAGGGATTGTCTTGTAAAAATAGCAGCATAAGTTTCTAAAGAGGGCGACCAAAGGAACTTAAAAGGAATGGTAGATCGCCTCTCTCTCTCTCTCTCTGTTAGGCAGCTCAAAGAGGGTATATGTCAGACACTATACGTCAGTGAAAGACATTTGGCCAGAAAGAGCAACGTTATGCCCAATGTTCCAGCTCCGAAAAAACGGTAAAAAGAAGGAGCAGGACTAAAAAAAAACTGAAAGTGCTCTAGTCAGTTAAGGAACACTTAAGGAGACCGTTGAAACTACACCTACGCTGGAAAACCCATGAGCTTCATCCCTCTCAACAACTAATGATCATCCACTAATACATAACACAACTCTCGACTATATAAATTATCACCCACTACCAACACAAACTTACGGGCGTAACTCAAGGGAGAAGGCGTAAAAAAGAAAAAGCTTACAGACTCAAATAAACAGCTTAAGAAGCACAAAGTGAAAAATGAGCAACTAGGAACTGGCTGAGGCGATGTCCTCGTGCCCTGCATATATTACCAAAACAATAAAACTAGATAGTACCTTCACCAAATGGAGGATCTTCAGGAATATGTTGTCAACATAATGGATTGTATGCCTTTTCTTCAACACTTGATCTTTTCATATATTGATGAGACGGTTTTGGTTGCTTTATCCTGCTCCAACTGTAAACAATCTAGAAGGGGGGTTGAATAGATCTTTAAAGCTTTTCGTAGAGTTCTACAATAAAATTAGAAGTTAATTCACACAAAACCAATTTAACTAAATTTAAATGCAAAGAGTAGGGAAGAAGAGCAAACACTGTTTTTATAGAGGTTTGGTGCTAAGACCTACATCCTCTACCTAAGCTCCCACTTAGGATTTGGCAAATCACTTTACTATACACTTTTTAGTTTAGTGTGAACTCTTACAACATCACTTGATTTCCGGCTCAAGCTACCTTTACAATCCGATTTGACTTTTGACTCAAATCTTACCTCACACTCCGATTTGACTTACGGCACAAATCCTACCACAAGAGTGATTCTATTCTAATCACTCAACTCTAAAAAATAATGAGATAAAGATGAAAAAACAATGCTCAATACAAATTTGAAATAAGCTAAGAGTAATATAGAGCAAATTTGGAATAATAGTGAAATTCTTTGGCTTTCTGGGCTTGTCTCTTGATCCCTTGATGAAGCACTATTTATTTGAAGTCTAGAGATGATTATAGACGTTATAAATCCTTAACTAGCTGTTGCATGATTTCTTATGGATGTTGCTTAACTTTCTCCTTTCCAATTGTGAATGATTTGGATAAATCTTGTCCAGCTATACTTGTAAGTCGACTTGTCATGGTGTGTAAGTCGACTTGCAGCAACATTTTTCATAAAAACTTCAACTCCGCTCTTCGATAAGTCGCCTTGTGTAGTGTAACTTGACTTGTGTGGTTATTAAGCTGACAGGTCTGAAAATGTAAGTCAACTTATGTAGTGTAACTCGACTTGTGTGGTTATTAAGCTGACAGGTCTGAAAATGTAAGTCAACTTGTGTAGTGTAACTCGACTTGTGTGGTTATTAAGCTGACGGGTCTGAAAATGTAAGTCAACTTGTGTAGTGTAACTCGACTTGTGTGGTTATTAAGCTGACAGGTTTGAAAATGTAAGTCAACTTGTGTAAGTTGACTTGTATGTGCTCGGATATAATTCCATCATTGAAATCACAATCCACAATCTTCATAATAATCATCTTTAGCACGTTTGAACAATGTCATTGTCTATCTCTTGAACTTTGAAGATCCTCAAGTCAGTCCAAAATACCTGAAATAATTTCTTAACCAATTCTATACATTTTATTATTATCAAAACCTAAGTAGGATTTAATTTGTCAACCACCATTGGTCCAACACCAACATCCCTAAGAAAATCTATAAACATGCAAGAGAAACATTGAAGTAATCCAGGAATTTTACCAGTCGAAGGTTTATGAAGCTCTTCCCTGCACACCACCATCTTTGGGACTACACGAGTAAACTTGGAAGCTCTTCCATGAACACCTCCACGCTCGCTTGCTCTCTCTTCATTTGTCTCTCCTAAAACTTATTTCTGGACTTACCATCGTGAGGAACATGATGGATACAACCGAAACTAAATAAAAATGGCCTTTTAGCCTCATCAGAAACCATTGATACCCAGTTTCTATCGAAGGAGATCGGTCTCAACATGAAGAAGAAGTGAGCGAGGTCCAACATCATCGCCCCCACACGAGACTACCCCACTATCTTTCTCTGGCACACCATATAAAAGAATTCATCTTTGCGTCTCTCTCTACCCACAAGCATGTAGGGATCCAATCATAACACCGACAATGTCAGTTAATAACAATCAACTAATCTCATTGACATAGTCATTATAATTGAGCAGCTTAAACAATACAGATTATATAAAAGTAAGGAACACCAAATATACGTGGAAAACCCTCTAGAGTAGAGGAAAAAACCACAGGCTAAATTGAAAGTATATCTACTAAATCGAATAACAACTTACAAGAGTTCAAGTTCTAAGCAATTAACCATTTCTGGAAATCATACCCTAATATAGATACTAGTAATCCCAATAAATTTTCAATATGAAAAACAAGTTGATATCCCAGATCAATACTACTTCAAAAAAACAACAACAACAACAACACTCAGTAAAAATTCCGCTAAGACTAAAGAGGTTTAGTAATACGTAGCCTTACTCTTAACTAGTAGAGAAATTGTTTTCAAATGAACAATAGGAATGAATGAAAATAAAAACAAAAATAAATAAAGAAAATTTTATAAATAAAATAAATAATGATGATGATGATGATGATTATTATTATTATTATTATATAATAATAATAATCATCATCATCATCATCATCAACAACAACAACCTTGAAATAACAAACACAAAGATAACTTGTAGCTAAAAAATACCAATTATGGAAAGAGGAAGTCTTTTATACTCTCACACTCCCCAACTTTTTCCTTTTTTTTTTGCATTCTTTTAGTCATAAGGATGACGCACATGTTTTCCCCTTTATATAATCTAAACGGGATAATGGTTTATAAATATAGATCAAAGAGGTTGCTTAGGTTATCCTAATCCACGTAAATAGACAAAGTGTTAAAGAGGTTTAGCAGGGAGAATTTCAAGAGCGGATTCTTACCCATTTCTTATAGGATTTCTCTCTCACAGAGTATGCGTCCAAAGACACAAGAGGAGAGAGATAAAGCGGATTGTATTCCATATGCTTCAGCAATTAGATCAATCATGTATGTGATGCTATATACTAAACCAGATGTCTTTATTCTTTAAGCATAACAAGCAAGTTTCAAGCCAATCCAAGTTAGTGTCACTAGATACCTATGAAAAAGTCTATGAAGGAGTTGAACTGAGAGTCTAGGATATTTAGATGCTAGTTTTCAGTTAGATCTTGATGATAGTAGATCACAATTAGGGTACTTATTCACTATAAATGATGGTGTGATAAGCTGGAAGGGTTCCAAATAACCAACCATTACAGATTCAACGATCGAGGTATAGTACATTTCAATATCAGAGGTAGCAAAGGAAGCGGTTTGGATAAGAAGTTCATCACTAAACTTAGAGTGGTTCCTAGCATTGTTGAGCCTGCAGTATTGTAATATGACAACAATAGTGCTATTGCGCAGGCAAAGGAACCAAGGTCTTATCAACGGTCTAAACATGTACTCAGGAAGTTTCACTTAATCAAGGACATAGTAGAGCAGAAAGATATAACATTGGAGCGACTTTTTACTGAAGAGAGTCTTGCAGATCCTCTCACTAAGTCGTTGTCTTAAAAGGGACATAATCGACATATGGATAGATATGGTATAAGGTACACAGGCGATTGAATTTAATGCAAGTGGGAGGTTGTTAGTTTATGCCCTTGTAGCCAATCGGTTAATTGCAATTTGATGTATGACATTATTATTTAAATAATAAAAGGCATTATTTATCTTTGTGTATTAATTTAATTACATTTGATTTTTCAATACTAAAGGTAAAATCCCTAGAATAATTCTTGTATAACTAAAATTATGATGAGATTATAATTATGATATTCAATTTACATTTACGTATTATTTCTAAATGTTCCTAATTGCAGTTTCATCAAGATGAGATATTGTTAAAATGGTAAAACTAGCACACATTATGTTTCTTTCTTATGAAAAAAGTAATTGATCTCATAAATTAAGCTATGAAGAAACTTAAACTAATATGTAGGTGATTATTGGAGAATAAGTCACTAAATTGACCCAACAATGAGAATCCCAAATCGATTATTACTTATGTGTTTGTGGATTTCCTCATAATGATAGTTTTATAATTAATCTTGAGACTTGAGATTACTAAGGTATATCGTATATGAATTACTGTGTTTTAATGCTATTTATAAGTCATTCTAGGATAATTCAGTTGGTAGTACTTGGATGTAGTATGAATCATACAGGGATAGTTGAGCAAGTTAATAAATGATTCATCACTCTAAAATAATTAAAGAGAATGTTCTACTATTCTTGATTATAAGTCATTTATAGAATTCTCTAGCTAAAGTGTGATTACATTTGAAAAAGGACTTTTCAAATTTCAATTATAAATCAATTGCTAATTAGCAAGAATGCATATAATTCGACGAAAAGAGTAGACATTGTATCCATACTCTATCCAATTGGATCATTGGATGATGAAAGGATTAAAATTATTCACCATAACCATGAATGCACAAGTTAAGTCAAACCACTTTGACATTTATGATATTTGGGTGATCATGAAAGGTTACTAGACATTAATCTTGATATATGATTATAAATTATTTAATTAGAGAATTAAAGATAAATTAAAAGCACTTTTAATTTATCTAATTCTAATTGTGAATTATAATTATAATTTATAATAATTTTCAATATATTAGGAACCTAATAGTTCACACATTAAGGAGCAGCTTGTAAAGGAAAAATAAATTTTAATTAAGTTGCACTTAATTATAAAGTTTGAGAAACTAATATATGATATTTTATTTTATTAAAATTAAATTAATTATAATTAGAGTATGAATTAATTATAATTAAGGAATTTAATTTTAATAAAAATTACAAAAAAACCTAATGCTTTTTCTATAAATAGGAATAAGCATCAAGAAGCTAGCACTCTTGCTTATTTCCTCTCAAGCATTAAGAAGTTGCTCTGTGGATACCATTAGAAGTTAGACAATTGAATAACTTGTTGAAACTTGAAACTTGAAAAAGCTTTCAAAGGATTTCAAAAAGAAAAACGAATCAGATACGATTTTATTTTACGATTTGTGTTTTATTATTCAAGTTAACCAATTATCAAGATCCAATTGAAAATCATAAATATTTTATTTTCTGCTACACTCTTAATTTGAACTCGGTTGATTTCCAACATAATAACGAAAAAACCGTTGGGAGTAGTAGTTTCGCAAACTTTCCAATTTTACCGTGTACGTCTCTAGCACAAATGAAAACAAAAGTAATAAATAATAAATAATAAAAAATACCAGAAATTTGGTAACGTAGTTTGACACACCATGCCTACGTCTGCGGGGCCTTCACCCAGCTTAATCACTTTCACCGAAGTACAATAGATTTACCCAAGGCTTTATTGAGCCAACACCACTCAACCCTTGACACTATCTCTTAATCTTACTTCCCATGAAAGAATTTTACATCTAATAGTACGACCACCTCGTACTAACCTCAACATAAGATTTTCTCAATCAAAAGATTTTTTAACAAAAAAACAATAAATGAATAACTCAAGTGATTAGAATAATAAAGAACGAAAACTAAATACACTTGAGATAGAGAGAAACAACTTTCTGATAAATTCAGCTCCCAAGTTCCAATATACATTGGAGAATTAAAGAAGATACTAAGCTAATTTACATAAACACCAACACGAAAATACAGTGCCCTTAAATGTTCTGCACTCTATTATAACGTGATTTACTCAAGCACCTGTGACCAACATACACCAAAGCTGATTGTAGAATATCTAAAGAGAAATCAACTTGATTTATAAATTACAATTCACTCCGCTTCAGCTTAGTTGATCAACTTTGTTGTTCTCTCGAGTGGTAAAACTATAAAACAAAACATGTGGGCCATCAACCACTAATGTTTTTCTAAGACAAGAGAAAGGAACTTCATCTTAAGTGGGACGTAGCTAGCACCCCAAGCCCTCACAGTCACTAATCTTTCCTTATTAGACACTGACAATTGTTTATTCAAGATAGGTACTTCGATATGCACTAACTGCTCTAGTATAACAGTTTGCATGAATCCACACCATATCTTGCTAAGATACACATCAATTAGAGATAAAACTCTATCACAACTAGAAGATTATCTCCAATAGCTTTTTGAATCCAAGTCAAAAAAAGATACTTGATTAGCTATCATCATCTAATTAATATCTTATAGGTCCAATTAATAATAAACATCCCAAAACAAAATATGAAGATATATACTATATATCTAACGATCTCCCCTTTTTTGGCATTATTTGTTACAAATAAGAATTTCCCCATAAATAACATAATTGGACATATAAGTATCAAATTCATAATTCATATGACAAATGCTCCCCCTTAATAAATCATCAAGTTCCAAAGAACATCCATAGAAATAATAATCCAATCATCCAAAGTTAATCAAATGAAAACAAAAGAAATAACAAAAAACACCAAAAATTTGATAACGCAGTTCGGCACTCCTTGCCTACGTCTGCGGGGTCCTCACCCAACCTAATCACTTTCACCGAAGTACAATAGATTTACTCAAGGCTTTACTAAGCCGACACTACTCAACCCTTAACACTATCTCTAACCTCACTTTCCGTGAAAGAATTTCACACCTAATAGTACGACTGCCTCGTACTAACCTCAATAGAGGATTTTCTCAATTAATCTTTTAACAAAAGAACAATAAACGAATAAATCAAGTGATTAAAATAATAAAGAACAAAAACTAAATACGCTTGAGACAGAGAGAAATAACTTTCCGATAAATTTAGCTCCCAAGTTCCAATCTACGTTAGAGAATTAAAAAAGATACCAACCTGATTCACTTAAACACCAACACGAAGCCACAATGCCCTTAAATGTTTTGCAGTCTATTATAGCGTGATTTGCTCAAGCACCTGTGACTAACATACTCCAAGGCTGATTGTAGAATATCTGAAGAGAAATTAACTTGATTTGCAAATGACAATTCACTTTGCGTTAGCTTAGCTGATCAACTTCATTGTTCTCTCGAGTGGTAAAACTAAAAGACAAAACATGTGGGCCATCAGCCACTAATGCTTCTCTAAGTCAAGAGAAAGGAACTTCATCTTAAGTGGGACGTAGCTAACACCCTGGCCCTCACAGTCACTAATCTTTCCTCATTAAACACTAACAATCTTTTTATTCAAGATAGGTACTTCGATATGAACTAGCTGCTCTAGTCTAACAGTCTGCATGAATCCACACCACATCTTACCAATATACATATCAATTAGAGATATAACTCTATCATAATTAGAAGATTATTTCGAATATCTTTTTAATCCAAGTCAAACTAAGATACTTGATTAGCTATCATCATCCAATTAATATCTTATAGGTCCAATTAATAATAAATATGCCAAAACAAAATAAGAAGATATATATTATATATCTAACAATCTCCCCCTTTTTGGCATTATTTGTCACAATTAAGAAATTCCCCCTGAATAACATAATTGGACATATAAGTATCAAATTAATAATTCATATGACAAATACTCCCCTCAATACATCATCAAGTTCCAAAGAATATCCATAGAAATAATAATCCAATCATCCAAAGTTCTCCCTTTTGGGACAAAATGATGTCAAAAAGCAAGACGAATAGCCACACATATACATTAAAATCTCCCCCTAAATGGAACATTCACCATAAACAGTCTGATGTCTCTCCTTTGGGACAAAACATTGTCAAAATGAAAAATGTCTTCAACACAATCAATCTCAACGAATAAAGAAACATAAAAATCAATAGTAGGTTCAGCGGAAGAATTGTAAGCATGCCAAGATGACAATTTACCACTAGTCAATACATATGTTGACATATTATTACTTACTTCAATTCCATCTTCATAAGATTGATCAAATTCATAAACTCAAGCAAATAAAGATGAGTGTTGTTAGTGTAGTGAGAGAGAGAGATACTTGAGAGAGACCCACACTAATAAGAGAGCTGAGGAGTCTTCGGTGGAGCCAAATGGAAGTTATAATGCAAACAACTAAAAAGAAGGGACGACAATGGCAAGATAAAAACTAAAGAATTAAAAAAGACAAATCCTTTTTTTATATTTCGTTTTTTTAAACAACACAAAAAGTACTTAAAAAATATAAGTACACAGTCCCTGTGCCCCTCAAAAATTTCAAACCTGGCCTTATTCCTTGTCATATTATCTTTGTCATCGGTTTCTTTTTCTGAAATAACTGATTTATCCTTTGTTTGAATAGTTTCTTCATAAGCAGTAACTAATTGTGAATCTACACAATTTCTTATTTTTCCTTCACAAAGTCTTTGTGTGTAGCGCCCCAAATTAGGGGTTAGAATATTAACGAAATTAAGTACGAATTATGCTTGTTAATTGCATATTAAATAATTTCTTAATTGTGCATAAGTATTTTGGCATGCATTCATGGCATTTTCCGGGTAAATTGATTTAATGAAACTTCGGATTGGTTCAGACTGTATTACTATAATTTTAGTAATTTTTGTATACTTCAACTATTTTTAGAAATTAATGGTGAATTAATTTTGAGGTGACAATTTAT
>JANZLX010000211.1:6246152-6267786 GCA_025531955.1 Erythroxylum orinocense | reverse complement strand
TTCTTTATTCATGCCTACTAATTTAATAACCCAATAAAAATAATTAAACAAACAAACAAGCATACATAAATCATTAAACAAATAATAAGAATTTTTTAAAAAAACAAATCGGGATCCAACACTATATGACCTTATTTAAAGGAAAACAAAAAAGGAAACTAATTAAAACATGATCTAAACATATTGGATCTTATAGATTACGTCCTTCTCCTTATTTTTAAGTGGCACATGGTATTTTAAGTGAGTTTTCCCACTTGGACTCCATGTAGGCCTTTGGGCACTTCATATTGGGCTTTAAGGAGTAAGACAATATCTCTTGGACCTTTATGAGATGAAATTTGACTTAACAATATGGGCTCTATCTCTTGATGGTCTTGGATCAAACAATTCAATGCCTACTTCATGGCTTTGGCCCTAGGTCTTGTCATTGGGCCTCCAACATCTTGTAATGGATCTTTAAGAACATTAGACTTTAATGTTAGTCCTTGATATGAGAATTTCGTTCAACCCCTTGCCTTGCACACTCAGAATTCAAATCTGATCCAATTTTAGTTCCTAAGCCTCCTTTTGCAAATTCATGTCCATGCAAGTCATGTCCTAGGCCACCATGCATGCTTCTCTTCTTGTCTTTCACATGCCCATAGTTCTCCATCAATAGGACTGTGAGATCCTATATCGGTTGGAGAGGGAAACAAAATACGCCTTATAAGAGTACGGATACCTCTATCTTATAGGTGTGTTTTTCATGGCCTAATGCACCAGATCCCATCGAAATTTCAAGGTTAAATGTGCTTGGGTGATAGTAGTTTTAGGATGGGTGACCTCCTGGGAATGCCTCAGGAAAAGCAAAACTGTAAGGGCTTGGCTGGGCCAAGGCCCAAAGCGAACAATATCTATAAGCGGGTGATCTGGGCTATTACAAGTGGTATTAGAGCTAGTACCTGAACCGTTATGCCAGCTAGGCAGGGCCTTAAGGGAGGTGGAGAGTGTAAGATCCCACATCGGTTGGAGAGGGGAACGAAGTACGTCTTATAAGGGTACGAATACCTCTCCCTTACAGATGCGTTTTTCATGGCCTAATGCACCGAATCCCATAAAAAATCTGAGGATAAATGTGCTTGGGTGAGAGTAGTTCTAGGATGGGTGACCTCCTGAAAAGGCCTCAGGGAAAGCAAAACCGTGAGGGCTTAGCTGGACTAAGCTCAAAGCGGACAATATCTGTAACCGGGTAATCTGAGATATTACAAGGGCAATCCAATACCAACTTTTTTGTGTATGGAATGCTTAGTTTTCATGTAGGTTCTTTAAATTTTGAACTCTTTTAGGTGTTACACTCTAATATGTTACGTTATTCTAGATCGACTCTATTGCTTCCTTTATCACCTCTAATATGTTTTCATAATCAAATTCAGAATATGGATGAAATAATGCATATTGAATAATCTTCCACCAACTTTTAAGCTCCCAACCCATAACTTTTTCTTCAACTTTTCGATCATCACATCATTCATGCTACAATTGTAAAGTATTATGGTAGACATTTTAATATCGATATTCCATTTTATTAAACTGTTGACTAACACAGTTGTCAACCTTTACTTGTATGTGATGTTAGCACATAAATAAACCTATCATTTACAAATATGAACAAATATCAATCATAACATAATAATAATAAAAAAACGATAACTATATTAAAAAATATAATTTTTCTCATAAGTTTACTGCATAAAGTCCAATCATTATCAATGCACCATGTCATATCATCATATAACCCTTCTTTTAGTTTATTCCATTAAAGTAATATGCTTATCCATCTGAAATAATCAACATATATGATTATATAAGTTATTCATAAACATTTAAACGTGTATGTATATATATATATATTATAAACACTTTGGAAATATTTAATCTTATTACGTGTTATAATTGATAAAGTAACAACTTTCAAGTAAGCACACTTGTATAAAATAATAATAAACTTAAAATGTACAAGATGATTGATGTTTCAAATTTTGATAAATTATCTAGCAATTTTATTATTATTTCAATTTGCATGCATGAACTTTTATAAGGAGTTATTATATTCATATGTGCTTTGGTAATGGTAAGTTTGAATGTTTGATTACTCATTTGAATATGACCTTTCATATTGCATTCATATATGTGACATTGCTTTATATTTTAAACTCATACATAAACTTAATCACAGATCTTATAACATTCATAGTTTCAAATTAATTATATTATGTCAATTCCTAATTTGTATGAATATTCACACAAACACAGAAGCGACCAAACTGAGGCAAAAAGAGGCAGACCATAAACGGTAGTGGGGGTAGATAAGATGGGTAGTGAGAAAGGGAATAAGATCCTCTGTTTAATTTTATGATTTCTTATTGTGTCTAATAAATCTTAGTCATTTATTTATGCGGACTTCACATATATTTATGTAAAATTTACGAAAGATCCGTATAAATAAATGGCTGAGATTTACTAAACACAATAAAATATCATAAAAATTAGACAAAAAATCTAAACAAGGTCAAACTTCAAAGGCCATAACGCAGAAGCGACCAAACTGAGGCAGTCGATTCGGCCCATTGCGACATCAATGCTTAGAGACTAGTGGCGGAGTTTGGGGGGAATTGAAAGTTAAAAAAAGGGTTTTAAAATCTTCAGGCATCAATCAATCAATCAATCAGTCAGTCAAATCCCGCCCAACTATTTGCTTATTTTATTCAAATCCCGCCCATTCGCCAATCTCTCTCCATCGCGTGTTCTTAAAACAATAAACAAACATATCACCATCAAACAATCCAATAACCTTTTACTTTCTAAAACCTTCATTCTCATCTTCATCTTCATCTTCATCTTCATCTTCATCTTCAATGGAGCTTCCATGCGACGGCGATGGGAACTGCATGATCTGCAAGAACAAGCCCCCCACCGAAGAGATCCTCACGTGCAAGACATGCGCCACTCCCTGGCACGCTCCTTGCCTGTCCTCCCCTCCCCCAACCATGGCCGCCCTCCTCAACTGGGACTGTCCTGACTGCTCCATGTCCAACCCCAACCCCAACCCCGTCGCACCAACCCAAGCGTCATCCACGTCCGACCTCATTGCCGCGATTCGCGCCATCGAGAATGACTCTTCGCTTTCCGACGTGGACAAGGCCAAGAGACGCCAGGAGCTTCTCAGTAAAGGAGCGCCTTCTTCATCGGACTCAGCTAAAGTCAACGCCAAAGATAATCATCTCCTCGATATTCTTAGCGGAAGATTGAACTGTTCGTTTTGCATGCAGCTGCCCGAAAGGCCTGTGACGGTATCAATTTCTCTCATTTCTTCGTTTAAAGCTAGCTAAAATGTGTATATGATGCCGTTATGAACATGTAGCTTAGTTGTTGATTTAGATCCTTGAACTGGAGCCTATATCTTAGCTGTCGTTCTTGTTGTGGGTTTTATTGCAGACGCCATGTGGTCATAACTTCTGCCTCAAGTGCTTCCAGAAGTGGATTGCACAGGGGAAGCAAACGTGTGCAAATTGCCGCCATCAAATCCCTCAAAAGATGGCACACAATCCTCGTATCAACTCCACGCTTGTTTATGCCATCCGTATGGCCAAAACTTCACAATCTGGTGCTACAAACGCACCCCCTAAGATGTATCAGTACGTGCACAACCAAGACAGGCCGGACAAAGCATACACTACAGAGCGTGCGAAGAAGAGTGGCAAGGCCAATGCTTGTAGTGGGAAGGTGTTTGTGACTGTACCTCCTGACCATTTTGGACCAATACTTGCTGAGAATGACCCTGTGAGAAATATGGGTGTCTTGGTTGGAGAGTGTTGGGAGGATAGGCTTGAGTGCAGACAATGGGGTGCCCACCTTCCTCATGTTGCGGGCATTGCTGGTCAGTCTAAGTATGGTGCTCAATCAGTGGCTCTCTCTGGAGGATATGAAGATGATGAGGACCACGGTGAATGGTTCCTGTACACTGGGAGGTACGGGTCACATTTTTGTGTGCTGGAGTATGTTTGTGAGCTGGATTATAATGACTGAACTTTAAAGTGACTGATCGTAAGAGATGACGGGCTAATTTTATGCTTTAGCTCATAATTTTTAGAAGTAATATTTGGTAGTTTCTCTGTTTTTATGTATGATTTTGTTTTGGCAATTTTGTGTGTCCAGTGGAGGAAGGGACCTTAGTGGCAATAAGCGTACAAACAAATCACATTCTTTTGATCAGACTTTTGAAAAGGGCAACGAAGCATTGCGACTCAGCTGTAAGCTTGGTTATCCTGTGAGAGTAGTCAGGTGATTTTGATTCTGTATAAACTATGGCAGCATACCATGTTAGGATTACTTTCAGTATGTTTTCTTCAATGCCAATGATTAGTTTACCCAAATTTGACTTCCATTTTCATTTCCTGTGGTGTACATTATGCAGCAGCAGCAATCTTATTCTTTATACGATGCATGTTTCTTGGATAATGGAAACTTGTTTAAGAATGGTGATTTCTACTAATGATGATAGCCAATGATTAAAAATTCAAACTGGTTTAATCAGTTTAATTGTAAATTCTTAAATCAACCAACTTTTTGGTTTGACTTATATTAATAATTTTATTATTAAAAATTAGTTATTAATTAATAGGTTGATTTTTGTTAATTAACTAATTTTTTATAAATTAGAATAATTAATTGGTTTTATTTAATAATATTTTTTTTCCATTAAGTTTTAACTTCTTTAATGAGTAATGATACTATTTTTAACCACATTTAATTTTTTTAAAATTTTGTTCAATTTTTATTGTATACCAGTATTATGACATTTTAATAAAGGATGAACTTATAGATCTTACATTTCTTATTAGTTTAATTTTTGGTTTGATTTTTAAAATATTGATGATAACATAAAATCATTTCTCCATTTTGTGGGCAGGTCCCATAAAGAGAAACGTTCTGCCTATGCACCTGAAAAAGGTGTACGCTATGATGGGATTTATAGAATTGAGAAATGTTGGCGAAAGAGTGGAAAGCAGGTTAATGTCATAATAATCTTTCCATAGAGGGTAACCAACTAAGCTTCATGTAAGCTGAATGATGTTTCCTAACCAGTAAACTTTCTTGTTATGTTAGGGCTTCAAGGTTTGCAGATATCTTTTTGTTAGATGTGACAATGATCCTGCCCCTTGGACTAGGTTTGAATGACTTCAGTTTTACTCTCTCACCTTCCTTGTCTTCGTTTAAGTGCTTATTATTTTTAAAATCACATTGCAGTGATGTTCATGGTGATCGCCCCAGGCCTTTACCAGCCATCAGGGAGTTAAAGAATGCAGTTGATTTAATTGAAAGGAAGGGATCCCCAGCCTGGGATTTTGATGTAAGCTAATGTGGTGTCTTTGCATTCCATAACTGAATGCTCATTGTAAATCTTACCAACACCGAAACACTTGCATGAAATGTTGTCCTAGATTGAATTTTATGCATAATTTTGCACCTAGTTGAAGGATACACCCCCATCCATTGCATACCCTTCTCAACTGTCTAAAATTTTCTTGCTATAGCAAAATGTGCTAGCCAGATATGTGCCATTGCTTATATATGTCATAAATGCTTCTGTTTTTAGGATGAAAAAGGTTGCTGGTTGTGGAAAAAAGCTCCCCCATCTAGCCAAAAAGGACTCAATTGTGCAAGTCCAAAACAGGGCATGATAATCAGGAAGAGCAAGAAAGGGTTGAAATTGGCAATGAAAGAAAAACTTCTAAAAGGTTGGGTAATAACTAAGTACCTGCTTGCAGGCTTCAGACTCTTTAAGTGCTTACTATTTAGTTTGGATGGCCAACTGTTTTACTATGATATGAAGCAAAAGTGTGTATCTGGTTATTGCTCCTGTAGAGTTTAGCTGTCAGATCTGCCGGAAGTTGATGACTAATCCCTTGACTACACCTTGTGCACACAACTTTTGCAAAGCATGTTTAGAAGGTGCTTTTGCTGGTCAAAGTCACATTAGACAGAGGACATGTGAAGGAAGACGAACTTTAAGAGCTCAAAAAAATATTATGAAATGCCCTGTGTGCCCGACGGACATAGCTGATTTTCTTCAGAATCCACAGGTACTGCAAGCAATCACTTATGTTCATTTTGTTGATGTAATGTAACAAAAGGTTTCTTTTGTTCTGGTTGTTCATTGCGATGGCTTTAAATTATTATTAAATTGCTGTTTTTAAATTTGTTAAGGTATCAGCAAAACTCATGAAATCTGCTTTACATGACAGGTCAATACGCAATTGATGGATGTTATTGAATCGCTGCAGCAGGAAACTGAAGAGATGGAAAATTCAGAAGATTGCAGTGAGGAAAGCAATGGTGCTCATGAGACGCCAAAAGCTACTTCTGATACTGGTGATTCTGCTGAAACCTGTACAATGCAGGTGAATAACAACTTGAAGGAACAAGCAGAATCCAAACCGCAGTTGGAAACCCAAAAGCATGAAACGAATGTTGACCATGACATGCCGACTGTTGACGAAGAAAAAGAAAAGACATCATCACCTGAAGGACCTAATATAGATGACTCTGAAGAGCTACCAACTGCTCGCAAACCCAAGCAAGGCAATAAGCGGAAGAAGGGTAATGATGGAGTCAGCGAGGCAAAGGAGGATGATGGTGTTAAGACAAAGCGCAAGAAGGCCAAACCTGCCGTGGCCTAGTTGTTTGATGCCATCATCTCGGGTTATACGGATGGCGAGGAGTATTATCTTGTGGAAGGGTTGATTGATTAGCGTCCTGGTCCAATTGTAGTGTAGTATGGGATGATTGAAATTATTGAATCAAAGACTCTATTCCTGTTTTGGTTGGTACGACGTTGCCTTTTTGCGCAAAATCCCTCCCATATCTTTAGATATCTGATATAGGACCCTGTCACCGGTCATATTTCGAGCGTAGGATTTGACATCAATTTTATATTGTTTTACCATTAGAAAAAACCCTGGTTCATAGGAAGTCGTCCAGTTAACAAGGATGGGGTTACGGGTCGAATCAAAATGTTGCAACAAGCTGAGGGTTTAAACTCTTGCAAGATTCCAGGAACTTAGAGCTTTGATTTAATGTAGATAGATCTTAATAACTTCTCTAAGGAGCTTACTTATTGAGAAGTCTCCAAAGATTGTGTCGCCAATTAAACACCAAAAGTTTTGAAAGAAGAAAGCATTCAAGCCATCTAAGTAGGGAGCTTTTTGGCATCCATGTTAAGTAATGCCTTCTCAATGTTTATTTTAGTGAATAGCTTGGTGAGGTTGTCAGCCTGTTGATTAGTGATTGAATGGAGAATGAAGGACCTGAGTTCTTGGATAGTTGAATACTTGCCTCTTGTTGCATCCTAATGGGTTCGTAAAATAGTCAAAGCCTATATCAGTTGTCAGCGAAGGGCCTTAAGCTATTAGTGTGGCACTTGCTGAAGGTTAAGGCGTGGAAGATCTTAGCGTTCCATCACCATCTTTTAGCCTTTATATTCTAAATCTCCGTCTTAGAGAGCTGTGGATGTTAAAGGCATATACGTAATTTAATAAGGATGGTTTCTCTTACTACATAAGGTTAGCTTTAGCTTGAATGTCCTACATGTTGCTCCTTATGTTCACAATAGCTTGCTGAGTGTTAGTTTCATGTCAATGAGCTTAAGCTCTTACTTAATAGCTTGCAATCTCTTGTGCATTTGAAAGACTCAAAGTCAATCACTTTAGTGTTAATTCCTTTAGTAACTACATCTTCATAACCAGGGTGTTTTACCAAATGGTTGTTAATTCTTAACTAGAAATTCCTTGTTTTTAGGAAGATGTTTAGGTGAATTTTAATTGGGTACAATCCAAGCATAGAGGGTCATAGAAGTGATCTCTACTGTGAGTGAAATATGCTCGCCAGGTGGAGTTGATTAGGACTTTGTACAATTTTTCCCTAACATGCATATTGCCCCTTGCTTAGTTCTCCAAGTATGCTAAAATCCAATGTATTTGAGATCCTCAGGGCTTGCTTTATACAAGTAATCCCTAAAGTCATTTGTATTATGTTTCATTAGACATTAGTCATCTACTTTATTATGTGATAAAAGGATGTTATCACAATTGGGCGGGCTTGACTTGATTATTATTATTATTATTATTCAAATAAAAAATATTTTTTTACCTAAACCTTTGTGTCGGACAACTTAAAGTCAACCCAAAATTTTGAAAATAAAAAGAAAAAGTTTGAGCCTAGCCTAAAGCTCGATCAACTAGGTCTAAGGCCATTGAATTCGTGTTAGGCCTAAATGCCAGAAAGAGATTAGTTGAGGGGATAGACCACACCTTTATCTTCTAAGATTAGTCCCATTACTTCAAATTACTTACATATGGTGACTAACTTCTCTATTGGTTCTTGAGGTTTGGGAGGTTTTTTGATGCAAGCATGATTAGTTTAAATAGGGGTTCAATTTGTCAAAAATGGTAGGCACCATTTTTAATGCCTACTAAAGTTGAAATAAAAGTCAAGGATAGTAGGCCAAATAGTTGGCCATTCCAAACATCTCTTGACTATAAATAGGCAGGAGATGAAGAGAGCAAATCGTCCCAGAAATCTCTTCTTTTATTAAATCCCCACAAAAGTTTAGAGAGTGTTTTTCCTATTTAGTGAGAGAGTTAGTGTTTCTCTTTGTAAAATAGAGAGAGGTTATAATCCTAAATTTCATAGGGAATTTTTTTTCTTACCCGTAGTTTTTACCCTAATTTAGGAGTTTTTCATGTAAAATATGTCTGTTCATTATTATTCTTTCAATTTTATTTAGCTACAAACCTGCTCTAATCTGGATGATTTTTACAACAAATGATATCAGAGTCAAGTGAGAAAATTACGACGAATTTTTTGGCGTAATCCGTTCGGAGTTTCGGTGAGCAAAGTGAAAATTGGTGAACAGTAACTACAAAAGGTGACAATTCTTCATACATTTATTTTTGCATTAAACTGTGCAGCTACTGTAATTCAAGTATATATTACTATTCACGTATATGGTACTATTCATACATACACATGATACTATTCATATATACGAACTATTAATACGTACGGGTACTATTCATATATATAGGTACTATTTACGTAAAATAATGGAGCCAAAATTATGTTCATGATAGAAGCAATGATATCAAGATTTGAGATTGAAAAGTTAAATGGAAGTAATTTCTCGTTGTAGATGTTGAAGATGAAGCCTATCTTTAAAAATGATAATTGTTTAGCAGCCATCAGCAAAAGGCCAACAACATTCATAGATGATAATAAGTGGAATGAGATTGATGGGAATGCTATTGTAAATCTTCATCTGACACTAGCAAATGGGGTGTTGTCAAGCATAGAGAAGAAGAAGACAACAAAAGAGATTTGGGATCATCTTTCAAAATTGTACGAGGCTAAATCATTCTACAACAAAAAAATTTTTTGAAAAGAAAACTATACATTTTAAGAATGACAGAATCCACTTCGGTGATGGAGCACTTAAATATCTTAAATACTCTAATTTTTCAACTCACATCATTAGGGCACACAATAGAGATAAATGAATGTGCGAAACTTCTATTCCAAAATCTACCAGATTCGTATGATCAACTTGTCATCAATTTAACCAACAACATTGAAACTTTAATCTTTGACAATATTACAGTTGTTATTCTGGAAGAAGAGAGTCAGTGCAAAAATAAGGAAGACAGGTTGGCAAATTTGCAACAAGCGAAGACCTTGGCAGTGACGAGAGGAAGATCAATAGAACGTGGTCTAAGTGAGAGTCATAGTCATGGTAGATCAAAATCTAGAAGTAAGAAGAATTTTAAGTGCTACAATTGTGGCAAGAAAGAGCATCTGAAGAAAGATTGTTTGAATTTGAATAAAAAAGATTATATTTCTAAAGGAAATGCGGCAAATACTTTAGATAATGGAGGTGCAATGGTCTGTGAAGCGGCAACGACTATTGGAGGTAAGAGAAGATTTGTTAATATATGACTTCTCGATTCAACAGCTACTTTTCATATGACCTCTGAAAGAGAATGGTTCCATCAGTATGAATCTGTCTCTGGAGGATCTGTGTACAACTGTAATGATCATGCTTTGAAGATTGTTGGTATCGACACCATCAAGTTAAAAATGTATGATGGGATGACTCAAACTATTGAAAAAATGCGACATGTTAAGGGCTTGAAGAAGAATTTGTTGTCTGTACAACAATTGGATGATCTCGGTTTCAAATTTAAGATTCAAAACAAGATCATGAAAGTAATTAAAGGAGCGCTAGTATTTATCAAAGCAAAGAAGATTGTTACAAATCTGTACATATTGAAGGGAGTAACTTTGCAAGAAGGAGAGACATCCGTTGCAGTGACTAGTCCAAATGACAAATCTGTAATGACGTGACATAAAAAGCTTGGACATATGTTAGAACAAGGAATGAAGATGCTTGCAGAGAAGAATCTACTTCTAAGTCTCATAAAGGTATCACTACCTTTCTGTGAACATTGTATTATGAGTCAGCAGCATCGATTGAAGTTCAATACATCAAAGTTTAGAAGCAAAGAAATTCTAGAATTGATTCACTCTAATGTATGACAGGCACCAGTTACGTCCATAGGAGGAGTAAATTTCTTTGTATCATTCATTGATGATTATTTGAGGAGATGATAGGTGTTTCCTATCAAGAGGAAGGTAGATGTGTTTCCAACTTTCAAATTTTACAAAGCGCAGGTGGAACTCGAATCTGGTAAGATGATTAAGTGTTTGCTCTCAGATAATGAAGGCGAATATATTAGTAGAGAATTTGATGAAATCTGCAAGCAAGAAGGCATCAAAAGGTAGTTCATGACGGCATACACTCCTAAAAAAAATGGACTAGCAGAGCGAATGAATAGAACTCTGTTAAAAAGAACAAGAGTAATGTTGAGAACTACAAGCTTAGATAATAAATTTTGGGCAGAAGCAGTCAATACTGCCTGTTATGTGGTGAATCGAGCTCCATCAACTGCAATTAAGATGAAGACACCAATGGAGATGTGGACTGGTAAACCAGTAAATTATTCCAACCTCCATATATTTGGAAGTCCTGCCTATGTGATGTTCAATGCCCAAGAAACTACAAAGTTGGGTCCAAAATACAGAAGATGCATTTTCTAGGGACATAGGAGTAAAGGGGTATCACCTGTGGGATCCCACTACGCACAAAATTGTTATCAGCAGAGATGTTATTTACTTGGAAGATAATGATCAAGAGCAAACAAAGGATGTTAGCACTTCAATAGAGCATTCAAAGACTACAACAGTACATGTGGAAAGGGAATTTGTTCAAAATGATTCTTTTGAAGCTACACTAGAGCACGAGGAGCAAGAACCAGTTGAATATGATATTTTAGATACTCAGAGATCAACTTGCACAAGAGGAGGACCGAGCTAGCACTCAAATTATATTATAGAGATCAATATTGCATACTGTCTTTTAACTAAGGACAGAGAGCCATCAACTTTTCAAGAAGCAATGAATATTTCAGATGCATATTAGTGGATGACAATAATGCAAGAAGAAATTGAAGCTCTGCATAAGAATAAGACATAGGAGCTGGTATCACTACCACAAGGAGGAAAGCCTATTGGCAATAAATGGGTTTACATGATCAAGCTGAGTGGTGACGATCAAGTAGAGCAATATCGTGCTAGATTAGTGGTAAAAAGATATGCTCAAAAGGAAGGAATTGACTTCAATGAACTATTTTCTCCTGTGGTTCAACTCACCACAATTCGAGTAGTCTTGACGATATGTGCTGCATTTGACTTGCATCTTGAGCAGTTAGATGTGAAAATCGCATTTCTTCATGGAGATCTTGAAGGAGAAATTTATATGCTCCAGTCAGAAGATTTTGAACAAAAAATGAAAGATAACTTGGTTTACAGGTTGAACATATCTTTGTATGGTTTAAAGCAGGCGCCGAGGTGTTGGTATAAGAGATTTGTTTCCTTTGTCATTAGCCTTGGATCCAACAGACTGAATGCAGACCTTGTGCATATTTCAAGAGGTTTGAGAAAGATGATTTTATAGTTTTACTATTGTATGTAGATGGCATGTTGGTTGTAGGCTCCAACAATGATCGTATCAAAGTATTGAAGGCACAATTGGCTAGAAAATTTGAAATAAAGGACTCAAGACCAGCAAACAAGATTCTAGGGATGCAAATTCACAAGATAGAAATAATAGGAAGATTTGGCTTTCTCAGATGAATTATTTGAGGAAGATCTTACGACGATTCAACATGCAAGATTGTAAGTCAATTTATACCCCTCTTTTTGCTAATTTCAAGTTATCCTTAAGTATGAGTCCTAGCAATGAAGAAGAGAGGTTGGAGATGTTTCAAGAACCGTATGCATCAGCAGTGAGAAACTTAATGTTCGCTATAATTTATACAAGACTAGACATTGCACGTGCAGTGGGAATAGTTAGTCGATATATGACAAATCCTGGTCAAGAGCATTGAAATACTATTAAGAGGATTATCAGATATATCAAGAGAACCTCAGATGTTGCATTATGTTACGAAGGATCAGATTTTACTATCAAAGGATATGTTGATATTGATTATGCAGGTTATTTTGATAAAAATACATCCACTATAGGATATGTGTTTACACTAGCTAAAGCAATCAATGGTATCAATCTTCGTGTGGCTTAACAGAGACATAAATAACATGAAGCTGCAAGGAAGAAAGAATAGTGTGAAGATCTGATTGACTCTCAATCAAATCTTCAAGTAGGAGAATTGTCAAAAATGGTTAGCATTGTTTCGGTGCCTACTAAAGTTGAAATAAAAGTCAAAGATAGCTATTAAATGGCCAGCCATCTCACACGTCTCCTGCCTATAAATAGGCAAGAGATGAAGAGAGGAAATCATCTCAAAAATCTCTTCTATTAAATCCCCATAAAAGTTTACAGCGTGTTTTCCTATTTAGTGAAAGAGTTAGTGTTTCTCTTTGTAAAATAGAGAGAAGTTATACTCCTAAATTTCATATCGAATTTTTTTTCTTGCCTGTAGTTTTTCCTTAATTTAAGGGTTTTCTACGTAAAATATGTTTGTCCATTACTATTTCTTCAGTCCTATTTAGCTGCGAACCTGCTCTAATCTAGTCGATTTTTACAACACAATTGCATGTGAACTTAAGGAATTAAAGAAAAATTTGAGGCAAAATTTGCATCTTTCGTTGAATACGGGCTGAGATATGCTCGTGTAGTGAAGTTTCAAGAACTCGGCCTCCAACACATGCATAGCCCAAATCGAGTCCATATTCAGAAGTTACAGAGAGGTTCAATGTCACTAGAGCAGGCATGGATATAAATAGTGCCCTAATAACATTGAAAGTGTCTATAGTCAAGACGGTTTGGCCAACTCTCATGACCCAAACTATGTCCAATTAAACCTTAGTTTTTAATTAACAGAAAAAAAGAATTTGACGAATGTGTTTATTATGAAGCAAATGTCGGCCATTTTGATGCCATAATGTCTGCCATTTTGATGTCATAATGATCGTAGCACCGAATCACTAAGTTTGGATAACACTAATCACAGCATAAAGGGTTGCACCATGTCCTTGATAAAATTGAATCTGTCAACTTTTGTTCTACAATGAGCGGGAATCACCATTAATAGAACTCCAAAGGACAGCAATTCAGGCCACAGCACATGGACTCAGAATCAAGAATGGAAGTGTAACTTTACATCGGTGGACTCTACAATGCCTTGTCGAGGAAGTTAAAAGAATCGAATACATAAAATAAAGCCGCCGCGCATGTACCTGACCCACTCAAATACTCGAATGTTCTTCCCTAGGCACGCTTAGAACCGTATCTGACCATCTTCCAGGTGAATGGTCACTACTATTCGATGAAACGTGAGCTTCCGCCCTTGAATCTCTTATCATCTTCGAAACATCCCTCATTGATGGTCTGTTCTCTGGTGCAAGTGACACACAGGCCATGGCGATGTTTATAAGAGCCTCAAGTTTCTCCTCTGCAGCTTCATTGCTCGAGGCAGGCTCATCCCCAGACTCTGTTTCTTCCTCGCGTACCGACTTTACCCACCTAGGAATATCCGAACCATGTTCTTGAACAAGGTCTTGGAATGGAGTTTTACCTGTAAGGAGTTCCAGAAGCAGGACGCCAAAACTGTAGACATCAGAGGGTTGGGTGGTTGGCTTTCGCGTGTCCCGATTCTCGGGTGCTCGGTAAAAGAGAGAAGTAGCACTTGGTTCCTCCTGTGAATCAGGATCTCGGAACATTGTTAAACCATAATCAGTAAGGCAGGACTCAAATTCAGGGCCTAACAGCACGTTGGAGGATTTCAAATTTCCATGCGTTAAGCCAGGATTCTGATGAATATAAAGCAGTCCAGTTGCCAAGTCCTCAGCTATTTTGAGGCATGATGTCCAATGAAGAGGCTTTCCACCACCAGAAGTTCTTGCTCCTGCAGAGTAAATAACATTCATCTCCATTCCATCTTTAAACAACTATTCCATGGCTCCTATATTGTTGGACTGAGCTCATAAATCATGGATAGTTCAATGAATGACATGTGATTTAAGAAGCTAACACCAATCTCAAAACACTCAATCCGAAGATTATAAATCACAAGAGACCAAAACTATAGAACCTAAACCTCAAGCCTATTAGAAAATTGATCATCACGTAAATCAAATATACTAAAACTTTACGTATTTTGTTACGTAAAAATTGTTAATAAAATTATCATCATTGTTCAAACAAAGGGTCATCAATTATACGCAACCTTGGTTTATATTTTATAATGAGACTATTTTCGTGACTTATAAAAGAACGACCTTATCAATTGCTCCAAAACGCACCTTCATGCTAAAAAAAGGTATATGTAAATTATAGTAAAATTTGAAAAACAAAATAAATAAATCAAACAAAATAATAAAATATAAAATACAAGGCAAGATTCCAAGTTCTGCTTTTAAATTATTGGGTATCGGATTCGCCTTTTGGGCAGTCGAGTGGCACAGTTTGGGGGAGGCAGAGAAAGGGACAGCACAAGTAAACAGGGGTCGGGTCCACTTAAGAAAGAAAGGGTTAGATCAGCCACGAGCCTCAGTCCCTTAATGTTGGTACAGTTGCCTACTTGGTCAACCATTTGGGGTTTGAAATTATACTCTCACGTGCCCTTCTACGTCACACCATCTATGATTATCATTACCATCCTGCCACATCACTCATTCCGACCGTTTATGTCACACATGTTTATCATTTGTAAAAAGATTCTAGGAATATTTCACTTTGCACCAAATTTGGTGTAAAAATTTGATGCAATGGTTGGAGATGCTCTAAGAATGTACAAGTATTTGTAGTATTTTGTCTACTTTTCAATTTAAAGTTCGTAATATTATCCAAAGTTTTAGATTTGAACAGTGTGGTCTCGGATCTACTAATACAAAACAATACGTAAAGCATTAATTTTCAAAATTGAGACAATGTAGCTTCTCTAACTACCAAACTTCTTAGCATTCCTATCAAATACACTAACTACTACTTTCTTTTCATGACTCTCTTAACTAATTGCAATGTTGTATACCCTAATTGCATTGAAAAAAAATATAGACAAAGACCAAACTAATATCAAATCAATGGAAAGCAAACATATTTTAAGTGATTGATCTGGACGTACCGTGGAGGAGGGAGAAAAGGCTGCCGTTGGGGAAATAATCGTACACAAGCAGGCGTTCCTCTTTAGCCTGGAAATAAGCTCGGAGTGGGACCAAGTTCGGATGTCTTAACTTGCCCAAAAGTTCCATGTGTCTCCTGAACTCGTCGGCCCTCGGAAATCTCGAATCCTTGAGCCTCTTAACGGTCACGATGAACCCAGACTCCATCACGGCTTTGTAGGTGCTTCCCATTGTACCTCTACCCAGCGTCTCGGCTGATGCTTTCAGCAGATCCTCGAGGCTGTAACTCATCTGCTGATCCCCTGCGCCCAGGAACACCATGGTTCCTAGACCCTCGCTCTCCCATGAAAAAGCTCCCTGTTTTCCTCCAGTATTACTGCTCATGCCACTGTTCCCTCCACTCCCTTGTTGCTGGCTTCTCTCTGATCTTTCAATTCCTGTTGTTGCACCACCCCCACTAACGTTTGACCCTTTGCTTTTTCTTTCCCCTGTTTCACTCCCCTGTTTCTTACCACTTTTCTTTGCACACAAACAACACAGCACAACCAAGCATATCAATATAATCACCAACCCACCAATACTGGGTGCTATGATCTTCGTCAATTTGCTCCGTTTCGATGATGGGGTTGTTGCTTCAGGATGTTCAGGACTCGGTGCTGGTCCTGACTGCTCTGTTTTCGTGCAAGGACTCTGAATCTGTTCACCACAGAGATCAACGTTACCGGAATAAGACGACCTGTTGAACCGAATTAATGCTGAAGTCACCGGAATCTGACCCGATACGTTATTGTAAGAGACGTTGAAGAATCTGAGACTGGTTTGGTTCAAAGGTGGGATTTCTCCATTGAAGTTGTTGTTCTCCAAGAACAGAACATACAGCCTAGTGAGATTGAGTAGAGAGGCTGGGAGTGGACCGGAGATGTGGTTTTGCGCTAAAACTATCACTTTCAAACGATGTAGGCCAGTAATGGAATCTGGGAAATTGCCGGAGAGGTTGTTGTTATTGAGGAAAAGGGATTTGAGATTGAATAGACCAGAAAGATCTGGGATTTGGCCTGAGATTGAGTTATCTTTGAAACTCAAAACTCGGAGTTGATTCAATTGATTCAGACTTTTGCCGTCAATAGTACCACTCAGGTTTAGGTGCTCAACTACAAGCTTTGAGACCCTTCCATTGAGACACTCTTTAACACCTTGCCAGTTGCAGACATCACTTCCTTGTGGCCATGGCACCGAGTTTAAAGGATCAACCGACGATTTTAAGGCCAGTAAGGCCTCCATGTCGCCTGATCTAACCGGATAAATGAGAGAAAGGACATTGATAATGAAGAATAGCAATGAGAAGAGAAAAGGGTACCTTGAACTTGAAACCGCAAATGGTTTCATCTCCTTCAAAACAAGTTTCTTAAGGCCAGAATTGATATGCAGACAGGGGGGAAAAAAAACACAGGGAAGTTGTGAAGAGAAAGGAAACAAAAAAATCGAATCTTTTTCAGATCATGGTCTTAAAGATCTGTAATTATTAAATGGGGTATAATGCGGGATTTGATCTTTTTCTTACAGTTTCTACAAGTGTAATATAACAACTTCCAGAATATGGGAATCTTGAAGCGTAAAATCCTTGGAAGATCAAACCCAAACGCCAAGACAAACTCTTTATTAGCTTGCGGTTTATACTGCTTCCTGTTTTTGGCGCTTATGAATCGAGTAAACTTTCAAAACCCCCCAATAACTTCAGATCTACCCTTTTTTCCTCGCAAACTGAAGAAAGAGTTAAAAACATCCCCATCAAAGAAATCTGTACAAAAAAAACGCCAATTCGAGTCATTTTCAATGCTAAATTGTTTTTCCTTTCGAAGAAAGGAATGCTTCAATTCAGAATACATAAATGAAAAAAAAAAAAAAGGGTAAAAGAAGAGCATCTACTCACTCGGGTTCAACTTGAAAACTGGAGGAGAAGTAGTTGCAGAGCCATTGAAGGCCAATGAGAAAACAATAACCATTGGTGACACTCTTCTAAACTCTTTAGGTCAGTCAAATAATGAAAAGCTCTGTCACTGGGCATCGTTTCTCCAACTCCTTGCTTGCAAAACTCACCGACATCTCTGCTCAGACCTCACGTGAACCCATCTCAAAACTTGCAGACGATAAAAATTTAATCTTTTCTTTTCTCCTCTCTTATAATTTCTATATTCTTATAACTGCAGCCATTATTGAAGAAAATAAAGTAAGGCCTTTCACTCATCAATTTCTTGGGCTGCTCAAAAGAACTCCTTAAACTATTATTCTATTTGCTGCCCGTCTTCAAGCTGAGCTGATCATGAAGCTCTGGGTTCATGAACAGATCCCTTCATGGACTACTGTAAATCATCGGCACAAATCAGAACCTTTTTCTCTTTCTGCTCCAAAGAAATCAATAGATGAACTTGCAAAGCCGATTACAAATTCAGAGCCCAAGAAGACAACGGTGGCAAAGACAAAAACTTTTCCTTTTATGCAACATATAAGATGGAAAAGATAGCATAATATGTGATCAAGCAAAGAGTGGCAAGTGGGAAAGGAACGGAATACCCAAAAAATTATAAGTTCCAGCCAAGAACAAACAATGCTCTATGGATCTACCTGTGCTCTTTGTACGTACTCAGAGCTATAATAATTCAAGAAAGAGAGTGTGCATGTGAGCTTTAAGGAGTGCCCAAAACCAAGAACACCTGTATGCTGTATCCTTCACTCTACGTAAGTTACAGACTACGGTGAAGGGAAAAGCTTTGGGCAATTAATGGGGTCATATCTTTTACACTTGCCATTGGGCATGGGAGACGTGTTGGCAATAAATGGCTCTGGAGGTTGCTGTAGGGTTGGGTACGATATGGTTGAGTTCACGTTAAGGCTATGCGATTCAATTATGTGGTTAGGAGTAGGAGGTTTATATTTTACTAACTTGTGAGAGGCAATAGTAGTTAGTAAGTAGCTACCAACTCTTTAGTGCAAGCTGTCTTGCGGGCAAAATCTGAAGAGGTTAGCAGAGAATCACCGGTGGACTTATGGGGCATCACGACAGTCCCGAAGACATTGCCGGAAGTTTAGGCCTAACCAGATTTGATGGTTGTTGTTATTGGACTTTGAATTAGGTGTAATGGATGGAGTTCACGGAGGGTCAGTCAAGTGTTACACCACACCACGTTGAATGGCGTCTGTTGCTTTTCATAATTTTGTGATGATTGCACGCTCGACTTGACAACTAAAGTAACAAACCAAATGTTCAAAATCAAATTAAATGCCTCCAAGGATGGATTCGAGAGGTGAAGAACATTTATTCAGTTCCAGGGCAACTTAGATTCTGAGATCATCACCATTGTTGTACCTTGTAGACCACCACCATTCATAAGTGTCACTTTTTTCTTTTTATATCATCACCATTGTTGTACCTTGTAGACCACCACCCTGCATGAATCTCACTTTTTCTTTTTTCTCTTTTGTTGGTTGTATTTGGAATCATAACTAAATGCATCCAAAACAAAACACAGTGTCAATGCTATCCCACTAATGAACTCCTTTTTCTGTTTTGGATCAACGTATAACTAGGCCTTTATTGACCTTCAAAACTCTATGTTTTGTGTAATTTGCTTCACAGCATGCAAAACCCTCGTTTGAGAAAAATAGAAAAGAGAGAAAAAATAAAAATACATTTTTTTTAGTAAAATCACATTTCCAAATAAGATCGAATAGTCATAAATACAGCGATAGGTCTCACTATTTAATTACAAATTTTTCTTAGAGATTGCTTCAATTTACACATTAAATGCTCCTTTTCAAGTTGACTAACACAAATTTACTCCTCCAACTTATCATTAAAAAATACAAATCTAAACTAATTGTCAAAATCTATGATGAACTACCAAAGCAAATGTTTCATTATAATGACTCCACTTTTGTTGTATTTATGTTTAGTTACTAATTGAGTCTTCAACTTATTCTCTCTTTTTCTTTTTGCTATTACCGGCTTCTTCTTATATACACACTTACACTATAGGGTCGTTTGGTAAATAATTGATAAGCTATTTTTTAATTAATTAACCCAAATTAGAAGTTTGACTATATTAAAAAATTATTTTATTGTTTGGTTATGAGTTAATTGGATTGTCTGATTCAACCCAACCAGCTGTTTTGTGAAAAGCTCCAAATATGGAACTTTTTGGACCAAACAGCTGAATTACCTATTTGGTAATAACCATTCTGCCCTAGGTTCTTGACTGCTCTTCGTTCTCATTTCTGTTGTTTTAAACTATTGATTGAGTTGTTTTAAATCAAAAGGAACTTACAGTATGTTTGGTTCAATGGAATAAGTATTCTATTCCTAGTGTATTCCTGACAATTACCTATTCTTGTGTTTTGTTAGAAAAAGAGAGTTGGAATAACTATTCTCGGGTTTAATTATTCCCGGACCTTGGGGAATGATTAAGCATAAGTAAAGGGATATATATAGCAGTATATAGCAGTAACACACGGGGGTGAACACATAGTAGTATAATTAGTCAATAGCCACACATGGGGTCACCCCGTGACTAGCCACGCATGGGGGTAACTAGTTAAGTCAGCCCCATGACTAGCATTTAAGTTAAATGCTAGTCATGCACGGTGGTAACTTATAAACATATATGATGATAGTTTGAAAGTAAAATGATCATGATAGTGGAGTAGAATGTGTGCAGAAATTTGATGAATGTATCTATACGTCAATTATCTGTTTTTGTGTTTATGATCAAGGCATGCACGCTGTCTCAAGCATAAGTAAAGGGATATATATCGCAGTACATAAGTAAACGGGGTGAACATATAAGCAGTATAATTAGTCACCCCACTAGCCACGCAAAGGGGTGACTAATTAAGCCACCTTACGACTAATTAAGCTTGTCATGCATGGTGGTGACTTACCAAGTCACCCCCATAACTAGCATTTAACTTAAATGCTAGTCATGCACGGTGGTGACTTACAAACATATATGATGATAGTTTAAAGGTGAAATGATCATGATAGTGGGGTAGAATGTGTGTAGAAATTTGATAAATGTATGTATACGTTGATGTTTTGTTTTTGTGTTTTACGTGTTTTAAAGTTGTTGTTGCAGAAGCATAAACCTTTTATCTTAGTTTTGTTGGAGCCTCGGATTAGTGGTGATCAGGCAGATTCAGTCATCTCGTGGATTGGGTTTCAATTTTCACACAAGTTTGAGGCGATGGGTTTCTCTGGTGGTAATTGGGTTCTTTGGAATGGTGAATGGCAAGTAGAAGTCCTAGAGTCGAACTCCCAACTTATCCATTGCAGAGTGTGGGTGGGGGACTTTATCTTGACTTACTTTACAGCGGTGTACGGACATCCGACACCTAGCAGAAGAGCCTTTCTTTGGGATCATCTCTCTCGTATTCAATCAACTATGGTTAATCCATGGTTTCTTATGGGCGACTTGACTGTAATTGTTCAAAGCTTTGAAAGGCGTGGAGGTGCACGAAATCGTTCTAGGGTGAATCAGACTTTTGTGGATTGGCTTTAGTTCTTTGGCTTTTGGATTTGGGATTTTTCGGACTGAAGTATACATGGAAGAGAGGTAATCTATACCGACGTTTAGATTGGGGTCTTTGTAATGCTCAATGGCGGCTTAGATTCCCCGAAACAGTTATCTAACACCTTGTTTGGTATCAATCAAATCATTGACCATTGCTTTTAATTTTTATAGCCTTGTGCCGAACCAAGTGGAATGCCCTTTTCGTTTTGTTCAGGCATGGATGACACATGAGGAATATCGTTCTTTTATTGCACTAAGTAGGGTTGGTGGCAATAATTTTATGCATTCAATTTCGGTATTCACAGGAAAACTAAAGAGATGGAACCGCGAAGTAT
>JANZLX010000211.1:6200801-6218663 GCA_025531955.1 Erythroxylum orinocense | reverse complement strand
CAACAACAATATTATTGGTATTAATACAGAAACTTAAGTTACAAACCAAACATCATTTTTTATACTTATTCTTATTCCCATTCCCTTCTACTATTATACCCATACATATTTCTAAACCCGTGCTCAAACCAAACGCCCCCGATTAGACCCTTAAGTTTTGGGGACCAGATCTTCTGGCCCATTTTTTGTGGATCTACTCTGTGCCACTGCATATGACCCACTTATTTATATGAGTCCCAGGTAAATGGATGGGTCAAATGCATTGGCACAAAATTAGTTCACAAAAAGTGAACTAGAGGATCTGAAAGCCAAGTTTCGTATTGGCTTTGTTTTACAAATGATACAAGAATTAACATATAAGGGGTTACGTTGGTTTCATTTATGTCTTTATGTTGTAATTTTTAGTTTAGTTTAGTTTTCAATTTTTAATTTTTGTATTTTTAAAAATAAAAACAAAATTATGTTTGATTGGTAATATCAATATAGCAATATTTTTATCTCCGATAATGATTATATGTTAGATAAAATTTTAAAGTAAATTATTAATTAAATAAATTTATTTTAATCACTTGTATAATATTTATTAGCAAATTAATTTAAAAAATAAAACTTTTCTTTAAAATTAATATTTATTTTAAATATATTTTAATTATTAAAACAAATTTTATTTAAAATTTATATATTTTGAAGATGTTTAAAATTTAGTTTATTTATTAATTTAATTTAATTACAAAAATTAAATAAAAATATTGAGTAAAATAATTATTCATAATTCTTATCAATAATTAATTTTAATTGATTAAATATATACAATTAAATTAAATTATTCATAATTTTATTAAAAAATAATATATTAAATAATTAAGTAATGTATATTTAGTTGATAGTAAATCAAATTATCAAAAACATAGAAATAGAAAAAACTACTTTTTATAGTTTCTATAATTTTTAGAAATAGGAAGAAACTAAAAGCAAAACATAAACAAAAAATTCTAATATACATTCTTTTTATTGAATTTGAAAACAAAAGTAGAAAACTAAAAATATAAAAAATTTCAACATTATTTTAATTTCCCTTATCATAAAACATTGAAACTCATCTATATCAAATTTAAGTTACATCAATCAATTAGAGTTATAGTTGATACTTTAATTTAAATATAGTTTTCTGAAATTTTTATTTGGGGGGGACGAAAATGTTATACCATATATTGTTCTTTATTAGCAAAAATTAAATTAACGTGCGTAAAATATTAATGATTAAAATCTTCAATTCGTTTAATTTTTTCAATCGAAAAAAGTTTAAATTATTTAACTTTTTAATTCGATTATTAATTTTTCAATTCGATGTATTATAATAACTCTTATTATTTAAAGCCAATCAAATTATTGATTATTTAGTCAATTTTTATAAATTAAAATAAATCAATTGATTTTTATTTACCAATTCCTTTTCTAGTTAAACTTTAAATTATTCGATAAATAAGGACAATTTCTTTTAATCATATTTTAAATTCTATGATTTTATTAATTTATGTTTAATATAATTTAAAATTATATAATAATTAATATATTGTGCTTTCATATTATTTAATATACTTTAAATAATATTTATATGTATAAATAATTTTTTATTACAAAATAAAATATAGTTAAAATTAAAAATGTTTTTTTATTTTTATGTTGCCAAACAGTCTATTGATGAAGCTCTTTTAAATAAATTCTTTTTAAAATGATAACCAAATAATCAACTAATTTTTTAAAAAAGTTTTTGTCAAAAAAGATTTACAAAAAAAAAGCTCACCTCACCTCATAAAAATTTTACTGATATAAGCCTATCTAAAAAGGACTTAGGATTATATTTAACGTAATTAGTTTATGTTTACAATTTATCTGATACACATTTAAAAAGTTAGCACGTTCAATTAAAGATGAAGATAAAATCACAATGGGTAGGATTAGGAATCTCCACAGCATTCAACATAAACAACTTCTAAAGCCGTTGACCTAAACACATTAATATAATGTAACTGTGTTAAGACTTGGGCGATGGGCATAGGTATGGAAAGAGGCGTGAGGTTTGGACTGTCGTTCCCAATGCCTAAAGCTCAGGTGCGGTCTCAGGCTTGGATTTACTCTTTTCTCTTCTCTCTCTCTTGTCTCTCTATCTTTGGACAAGCCGTTCATAACTCTCTTCTAGGACACGAACTTCACTACTCTCACACACTAAACACAGTCTAGAGTTTTAGAGATTTGTTTCAACGATGATTCAAATCTTCTCTCTGCATAGCCCTAACCATCTCTTCTCTGATTCTCCTTTCCTAATCTCAATTTCAAGCAGGAGGGGATGTAAAGTTGATGCACAATGGGGACTAGGGTTCCGGTTCAACATTACAACTTGAGATCAGCCACTTCCTTCATTGGAAGCTCTCTGCATGATCTCAACTCCTCCGATTCTCGGCCTCCTGCTCCTGCTCCTGCTCCTCCGCGTACTAACATCGACTCTATTCGTGAGGGTGACGCTGCTGATAGATTGGAAGCCAACGATGATCCCACTCCTGTTGTAAGACTTTGTTTCTTCTCGTTTTTTCTTTTGTTTTGTTTCGTTTAGTGTTTGTTTGTGGTCAGCTCCGGGTACCTTAACTCTGGGTATACTCAATTTCACTTAAAATAGTGTTCTTTTTTTTTTTAATAAATGGGTAATTTTCTAGGACTGCATGCACGATACATATAGAAACTCCTTGCAACTAGATGCTGTTGGAGTGGAAGAGGAACGTTCAAGCTTAGAGAATGGTGGGAGTTCTAGAGGTGGTGCCTATGACATTTTAACAGTTGATGGTAGAGTCACACATATTTCTTGTCTTCATTGGTCTTAAAAAGATCTCATTTTTTAATCTACGTATTAAACTATTCTTGCCCAAGTTTGTCCTTGCACGTAATTAAGGTTCTTCATTTTCATTCGTCAACCAGATGTCTCACCTATTGAATCCGCAAGAGCAAGGTTTTTGCAAATAATTGTGGATTACTTCATCAGTGATCACGTGATTGAAGTGGCTGATAATGAAGGTGAATATGTTACTCATCCGGCTCAAGAAAAATTGGGTAAGAGGAAATCTGGGGATGTGCAGTATGAGGGTGACCCAGGATTTTCTTTGCCCTTGATGTACGTTGCAAATATGTATGAAACACTTGCCAGTGATGTAAACATTAGGCTGGCTTCATTGAATGGTATTCGTGATAAAACAATTGGAGTAGCCCTTGAAGCAGCTGGTGGTTTGTATAGGAGAATGACCAAGAAGTTTCCAAAGAAAGGTAGAGAAACTGTTTCTTCCTCATGGACTTGTGCAGTTGAAATATTAAAACATGTTTGCTTAGGTTTTTGCGCTACAAGAAATGATCTCAATCTTTGCCTTTATGAAATGGTTGGTGGTTCATGTTGCACCAGTTTATCTTAGTTATTAACTCTTAGATCTCGACATTTTTTCCATGCCGTAGGACTTTTGAGAGATGAAAGACTTTATTTCTAGGTTGTTCCTTTTTTGTTATTTATTCTGAAACAAGTTCATTTCATGTTTTTTTCCTCAAGGTTCTTGTGTGTTTAAAAGAAGAGAATTGGCAACTTCTCTTGAGACAAGAACTAGATTCCCTGAACTGGTAATCCAAGAAGAGAAGAGAGTTCGCTTTGTCGTTGTCAATGGTTTGGATATTGTTGAGAAACCAAATAATATGCCCATGGAAGATGCTGAATGGTAATTATCTCTATTGAACTTTAAATTATTGTTAGTTATGCAGATCTCTGTTGTCTTCATTTTTTGAGCTTAACTAATTCCTAAATTCCCTTTTCATTCTTACAGTCTTAAGAAGTTCATTGTAAACATCCCATAAGCATGTCAATGTTCACTTGCAGTATTTGTTATCTGTATAAAAATTCAGGCCAGACACTAATTTGATTTGATGCATGATAAGGTGATGATTTTGCTTATATATTATGCAAAAGTGTGATATATGTCTGCAAATCCAAAGATTCACCTTTGGGGAACAGGTACAAATTCTTGAAGTTAGGGATACAGCAAAAAGGGTGGGGAAAGAATTTAAATTTGGAGTTTGTAGATTCAAAACAAATAGAAAATCAATGGGAAGGCAGGAAGCAAAATCATTAATCACTACAATGTTAACATGTTACTTCATTGCAGATGCAAACTATTGTAAGGCCTTCTTTTGCTCAAGCTATAAGGATGGATACATGCATTAACCTTGGCTATGTGGTCTGATGGCTACAACGCTAAATTGATCCTTCTCTTGTGTTTTCATTTTTCTTCTGATTGAAACTAGTTTGCGATTGAAGTTACACAATTCTTGGGTCCATGTGAAATAGAATATTTGAGGTGTTTGTATGTTTCATTGTGCTTCCATGCGTTTCAATCAGAATCAACTGCATGGAAATGTTAATGCATGTTAACAGTAGGAAAATTATATGGTTGGGTGATAATTGATATTCAGTTATATCACAGGTTTAAACGATTGACTGGTAGGACTGAAGTGGCTATCTCTGCTCAAGACTACAAATTTTATGCTCCGAGGCACAAAGCTAGACGCGCGGTGTCCAACATTCCTGGTTTACCCGTGAGTTTTGACTCATTCTCTGAGTTCGATAATGCATGTGTATGGGGAACTAAACTTTAGATTGAAGCTGAAGTGTACAGTCAATTCTAAACCGAGTTTGAAGGAGTGGCATTTACATGCTTGAAATACTTTTGACATCACTTACAATATTGGAACGCCAATATCTATTGAGAGCTTAAACACTTTTATATTATAAACAGCCTTAGTTTTGAATATAAAGGTGATTGTCTTCATTAAATGATGTTCTCAGGCACTCCATAGTACTGATAATTCTACGCTGGTTGCTGCTCAAGGATTTCGTTCTGTAAGTGATTTGAGATTTAACTCACCTTTTAGCAGTTAGCATGTGCTTCCTTTATGTGGATTTATGAAATGTTTTGGTTGTACATTAAATTATCATGTTTACGTATTATTTTGAGCCTAACTTTTGGGCTCAAATGTTCTCAATTATCAAGAGCCATGTGTGAAAAAATTGCACTTGGTTGAAAGCATTTGAGATTGGTCTTTTTATCACTTTTTGATAGTTTACCTTTTGTAGGCACGAACTCAACTTGACTAAATTCTTGCGTCCAAACTATATGGATTTGGTTAATCGAGCTTTCATGTTCCAACTAACTATAGGCAGCACATTCTGGAATTAGAATTGATATAGGTTTGCAAAACAGGTTGTATGAAATGTAGTCTCAGATGTCTAAAACTGGAAGATGATTTTGCAATGGAACGAGTAAAAGAAGCGGATCGGAGGTGCATATAGTACTTGCTCCAAAGTTGGTGATAAACTTGAACTTTAAATCATTTAATTTGTTAGATGTGGGGAGGGAGGGATGACTGAGTCTTACTCGGCTCTAACCTTGAATTTCTATAAATTTGAGGACAGTTGTTTTGTATAGAGTTGGTTTTGAATGGAACATATATGTGGTTGGTAAGAAAAATACCATAACATGCTTGTTAATACACAGCAAAACATTTGCACACATTTCAGGTGCCTTAGACAGGATCAGGAAATTTATCATGTTACAACACTACTGGGTTGAACTACATAATGAGCCCATTACCCCTATTGCCGGAAAGAACAATTTTTGCCTAGTATATGTGCATTTAGTATTGTAACTCTGGAACAGGCTTGCGTGCAATTTCTTATAACAGAAAACTAAAACTTTTCGCATCAATTCCACTGGTTGGAATTGAATTAACTTTTCATGTTTCTTGCCCTTGTGTTATTGCAGCCAGAAACCCAGCAGACGCCTTCTTCAAAGCATCATGTACAGGCGATGTCCCATCAGCCTCAGTTTCATCCTATTCACAACCATCATCAAAGTCAACATGTAACGCACTTTTCTCAAAACCATCAATGTGGATCACCATCACATATGTCTGACATTACTCATGCAAATCATTCTCCTACCATGTCTCAACACATGGCTTACTTAGGAGGCCATGTTGGAGGGCGGTTACACTTAATGGTGAGTTTCCTGATTCCCTTTTCTCAATATTGAAACTTGTGATTGCCGCTTAGGTAGATATGCTTAACGTTTGTAAAAATGCTTTTACCTGATTATGGTCCCTTTGGTAGAAATGCTAGGCAGGAGCTGTGAAATAATGATCTCCAAAAGTATTGCAAATGGAGTTCTTAAAACCTTAAATCAACTGCTTAGTGACTGCAACCTATAAGATTCCTGGCTTTACAGCAGGCAATCCTGAGTTTATCTGCTTGATTAAAATTATCAAAAACTGCAAATTCATTTAATCCATTTTACTGAAAATTTGTTTTCAGCGCAGAACTAAAGTGTTTTGATCCTTTTATATGCGTTTAGAACACAAAGCAGATAATAAATTGCATACACGCACACAATTTACTATTGAAATAGATAGCCTACAGAAATGCTTCTTCCCGTGAGTCGAGGTTCCCTTTAGTAGTAAGACTACTTTGGATGGATGGGAAATGTGCCCTGGGGGACAGGTGAAATTGTTATTGAGTGTGAACTAACAGGTGATCCAAATTAGTGCTCAATGATGTGATTTTCCTATTAGTATAGGCCTTCTAAATTGCTAAACTTGCAACTGATACATGAATATATCTGGTATAAAATGTTATATGGCAAATTGTAGTTGACATATAAAAGCATCTCTGATAACGTCATTTCAATTATTGTTGGGGTGGGTCCTGCTATTGAAACCATCTTTGATGTTGGTTTTTGTATATGTAAGATTGGCACCGGTATGTTACATCTCATTACAACTACCAACTTTCTGAAAAAGAAAACAGGAAAGGAAAAAGAACTAAAATCAAATGTCCTTTGATATTGAGACTAGAATAATTTTGTTGTTAATTCAAAGATATAGCCCCAGCAGGTCAACATCTTCTTATGTATATTTCAAAAATGTTTGATTTGACAGTGCTGGTGTACATGTTCTAATGTTTAACTCGTTCACTCATTGTTAGCTGCATGTTCTAATGTTTCACTTGTTTAATCAGTACATGTTCTAATGTTTAACTCGTTCACTCATTGTTAGCTGCATGTTCTAATGTTTCACTTGTTTAATCATTGTTAACTGATTGCAGCCAACAAGCCCTGCAAAGTTTTGTGATGAATGTGGTGCTCCATATTTGAGAGAGACCTCCAAGTTCTGCTCGGAGTGCGGTACAAAGAGGCTAGGAACGTAATATTAATTTGTTGAAAAAACACCATCAGTAAAAAGGCCTGATGGATTCCGTTTTTGTCCTTTTTGTACATGCATCAAAGGGTAGTCTCTTTTCTTCCGACTTCCGATGAATATTTATCAGCGCAGATGAATTGATGTTTGCAAAAGGCTGAAAAATGTACACTATTGGCCATTTGTGGACACCCCTGTCTTATGTCTATTCATCTTATCAAAGCATGCCAATACCATTTCCGCTGCTTGGGACGTTGTTACTGTTGGATCACCGTCCTTTCTGAAAGAGGTACTACTTGTTAGTTATCTTGGGACAATGTTGGATGTTGTATTGTCTTAGAAAGTCCCGTCGCCGCGGAATAGGTTAAAGTATTTAAATTCAGATTTTACTTAGTTTGTAATGTAAAAATTACTAATTAAATATAAAAAATTTTAAGTTAACATTTTTAACTTTGCAATGTTTCTGGAAAGAAATTCATAAAATCATACTGCATAGTGTTGCTATAACTGCCTTGCTTGCAACAAACTTGTACACCATGGGAACAGATCGTCACACTCACATGTTCCGTTTAAGAAAATTGTTGGCACCGGTTGTAGGAATTGAGAAACAAGAAGCGAGTGTCTCTTCCCACCGTGATATGTACATGTAAAGATTGCATAATCAGTATTAAATTATGCGAGTTTATCAAGTAGGCATTCATAATTATTTGCCGCCTTTGCACTGAAGTTCTACCCAAAATTATTAATTGTCAACAAGGTCAGTCATTCAACACCTACCCCCTCTGGCACTTTCCCAAGCCAATTTGAAACCACCAAGCATCAACCCATCTTCTTCTTCTTCTTTTTCTTCTTCTTCAATCCAATCAACCATGAGCTCCACTCTAGCTGCTTCCTTCCTTCATCTCAGGACACCTTCCTCTAACCACTCTTCTTCTTATTCTTCGTCTCCGTCTTCGTCTTCTTCACTTTCCTTTTTACATTTTAACATACCTCTAAAACCCCACTTGTCTACTAGCCAGACCCTCGCTTCCCTTAAAATTGTCAAGGCTTCCTCAAATGTTGCCAAACCCATCTCCCAAAACCTCAAGAATCTTGCCAAAGCGGCAATCTTGGTTGGTGTTACTGTTTCTATGGCTACCAAATTCTCCATCTTGCCGGCTAAGGCCCAAACTCCTGCGACTCTCGCCGAGCAGACATCTGAACAAGTCTTGGAAGATTATCAAAAGGAAGCGGACAACGAAAGCCAAAACAAGACCGACCCTTTAGGCCAATTCCTCAATTCAAGTACTGAAGCCGTTGAACCTTTGAAGACCCTTTTGCAGAAAAAGCTCGAGAATGGAGAAGACGGTGAGGCTTTGAAGGTACTAGAGCGCTTGGTGTCTGCGCAGCCATCGGAGGTCGAGTGGAAGTTCTTAACGGCAAGGCTGTTGAACGAAATGGGTGAAACCCAGAATGCACGCCAAATGTTTGAGGAAATTCTCCAACTGAATCCTTTATCTTTTGAGGCATTGTTCGAGAACGCCCTCCTTATGGACCGTTGTGGAGAAGGACAAGCCGTCATTAGTCGGTTACAGGAGGCTCTAGACATTGCCCAAGAGGAAAATAAAGTGAAAGAAGCGAGGGACGTGAGATTGATTATGGCTCAAATACAGTTCCTGCAAAAGAACGTGGACGAGGCATTGAAGAGTTATGATCAATTGTCCAAGGAGGACCCATCTGACTTTAGGCCTTACTTTTGTAGAGGAATGATTTACAGTTTGCTTGATAGGAATGAGGAGGCAAGAGATGAGTTTTCCAAGTACCGTCAGCTTTCTCCTAGGAAGTTTGAGGTGGAGGGGTACTTGAGAACTCCATTATCAAGGATGAAGGTATTTGGGTCCAATGAGGATAAGTAGTTTTGGTTTATGGAATTCGGATATTTCAATAATAAAGATTGGAGAGTTTAGTTTTTTGGTTGCTGTGGGACTTTCCGGTAATCCTCACATCTCCTCTCCTCTGCCTCTCGTAGTTTAATGTTTTCAATACTAAAACCATGGTTCATGGTTGAACTCTTTACTAGAGATGAATGAGAAGAAGAGAACTGATCCTTTGATACTGTAGTTCTACATATGCTAATGACAGTCATATGCTTCTCAAAACTGCATTATTAATAATGGTTATGAATTGGTGGAATTTTGATCTTCATTGCATTCCTTTGATTGGAAACTTGGTTTAGCCTTACTGTCTTCTTGTCTGAAAAGAAGCAGAGCAGCTTCCCATTTGCAAAGTTTGGAACTTCTGATTGTGGTTGGGTAACATACACATAAATCATCATGGATTGGTGAGGCTGCTCTGATCTCAACTTGGGATCATATGTACTGCAAATTTTCATACATCAATGGTAACAAAAGTAATCCAGCTTAGCAGTGGAGTTGAGTAATTTTAGGTACCTTATATTGTAGAAGCAAACACATGTTATCAACACGATCATAAGGAGTCAGGTCAGTTCTAAACCATCAACTTTTTCAAAGTATTGTACCCGCCTCTTGGTTAAGTGCCTTTTGACAGTAAATTCAATTTGTCTTGAGCCAAAAGCACATAAGAAATAGCCAATTTGTTGTTAACATCAATTTATATGAAGTAGATCATTTGTTAAGGTGATGTTAATCGGGCGTTCGGTCCTGGGCAAAGAAAAAAAAAACCTCCTATTTTACTCCTTTTTATTTTTTATGAGTGTTAAAAGTAAACCCTCGTAAAAACGTAAAGATAAAATAGAGACAGGCTCTGTTTTTAAACCCGGATCGGTTCGATTGGTGATCGATTGGTGGTTCGGTTTAGTTTATCCTTCAAAATTGGCTATAAATTGATCCAGTCTGAACTGGTTAAAACTGGTCAGACAATTTTTTTTTGTTTTTTTAAATATTATATATAATTATTACGCCACACCGGTTCTACCGGTGGTTGAACCGGCCGAACTAGTCAAACCGTTAACCAGTAAAACTACCGATTTGATGACTGATCCGAGTTTCAGAACACTGGAGACAGGTCAAGAGTAGGTTATGGATAAATAACTTTTTGCTTTTGCTCAAGTCGAGCCTGATGTTATTTAAAGGAATAATAAATTATAAAGTTATTGTCTAATTCTTTAGAATTTTCAATCAAGCATTCAAAATTTTAAAAATATAACAATTTAATTAAAAAAAGTCTGTCTTTTGTTATATGACTAGTAGAACAACTAAAGACTAACATTTAAATATCAAGTAAGTGGTCATATTTTGAATATATGATTATTGATATATTTTTTACATAAGATTCAAATTTATGATAATAAAGGTGAAATTTTCTATTAATAAAAAATATTTTAAAATGAATTGTCTAATTTTTTAAAATTTATATATTTTATTAAAATTCTAGAATGTAAACACTAAAATAAAAAAAGAAAATACTTAATACAATTTGTTATTCCTAAATTTAATATACACCACTCATGCATGCAAGCAAAAAGCAATAAATAAAGTGAAAAAAACTTTAGTACATAAAATTGATATTGAAAAATAAATATTAATAAATGTTGTAAATTTTAGGTGCTTAATTAACACCAAAGACATTAGAAACCAAAACACAACATCAATACTTATTTAGCACTTTGCGAAGATCTGGAGAAGGTCATACATCAATACTTGCACTTTGCGAAGATCAGGAGAAGGTCGTTATGTAGCATTTTTTGTATTTTACAAAGAGATTGTTTTGATAATATAATCTTATAACTTTCTTGTTATTATCTACGAGGGCTGTGGTAGATTGGTAGGAGTTTCTTCATCTTTAACTAAGGTCTCGAGTTCAAGTCTTAGAAATAAAACCATTTTAAAACTGTGAGGGAGAATTTCGTCGCTTCACAAGGATCCTATCTGACTCGAGCTCGAATTAATCGATTGCCCATATGACACCAGATATCAGATGACTTGACAAAAAACATAACTTTCGAGTTATAAAGACGTAACTTTACCGATTACTATAAGAATAGCTAAATATGGTATCCACCCAAGCAAACCAACAACAATAAAATAGAAAGTGAAAAGGCAAAAGAAATAAAATGTGGGGAGGAGAGGAGAGTCCACAATAATTGGCATCAAATGCTTGTGGGGATTCGCACTGTTGCTGAATTTCAAGATCTGAACGTATATTTTATTGATAAATGACTTTTCAGGTACTAAAAGGAGGAGGAGAAGAAAGAAACCAACAGAAAATCCATTTTTTCTTTTCTGTTCTATAAGCTATCGGTGAAGAGGCTCTGCCTCTGAGAGTGAGCTGCTATCCCTTGTTTGTCTCTCCCTAGAGAGTTATAACCCACGAAAAGTAAGAGTAGCGACACCCCATGTACAGTGTGGTTTTGTTTTGTAGGTGTTTGTGGTTTTGTGTGGGAGGGAAGGAAAGAGAGAGAGAGGGAGAGTGGGTGCTGCTGAGTGAGCAAGTAGCAAGCGTTAAGTGATAGAGAAAAGCCAAAAGCTTGGGGTGGCTGAAATAGCCCAATTAGAACTTCGTCGAAAAGTAGAGCCCTCAAAAGGTAACCCCACTCCCACCCCCACCATCTTTCTTCTTTCTCTATAATCACACACGTTCCTTCTTTTTGTTTTCCTTTTTTCTTGTTTCTCGGGTTCTGTTTGAGGCTGTCTCTTTTTCTTTTTTTGGTGCCATTTGGAGCTTTGTTCTTTGGACACTGATTCATTCTGTCAGAAGTACATCCCATGTTTTTCTTTTTGAGGGAATCTAGGGGTGTGTTTTGTGGGGTTTTTGAGATGTTCTTATTTTTGTGTTATTAGCTGAATTTCCCTTTGTTTTGGGTGTTAAGTTTTGGCGGTTGCTTCAATTAGTTATCTTTGTTGCAGTTATTTTAATGATTTTGAAGGTTCAATTCTTGACCATTCTTATTTTCTATGAATTTTAATTTCATTTACAGAGTTTTGGGGAACTAATCCAAAGTGGGTTACATATGAATTTGAATCTTCTGGTTGATTTCGTCGATGGGTTTTGTCGGGTGAGCATGGCGTTGTAGAAAAGAAACAGACCTTTTGGATAGGAAAATGGCTGCGGAATCAAACACAGGGTTTCTTCAAGGTGGAACCTTGAATTCCGCTCTTCTTCGACATGCTATAACTTTTCAATCGGCCGCAATAAATAGCAACTCTGAGTTTAATTCTATGGGGCGTGACTTTGGAATTGGTAGAGTCTCTTCTTCGACGAGCATGATGATTCCTGGTAATTCAAGCATGATTAACAGCAGTATTGGATTGGTTCAGGTCCAAGCTAACAATTGTTCTGGTTCTCCTCTTGTTCTTGATTCTATTCCTGAGTTCAAACATGACACTGGCTTGGCCGTTGAGTGGTCAGTTGATGAACAATACAAATTAGAGCAAGGCCTTCTCAAGTGCGTAATTTCTTTTGGGGTTGTCTTCTTTTTTCATCTTTTCCATACTATACTCTTAAACGCATCTTGTATTTTGCATGTATGACTTTTTTTAGTAAGCTCTGTGAAAATCACTGAACGGTATTCTTTCTATATGATCTTAATTCAAAACTCAAAATCTACCCTTCAGGAAGGGAAACCAAGCGAAAATTTAAAAGTTGAATTCAACACGACTTTAGATTATATGTTAATGTGTGCAAGTGTTACTGTTTTGCTTCACTGGCACTTAGTGGACAGGATACGTTAAGATGGGTATTTATACTGGCTTTTTGAAGTATATGATGCCTATGGATTGTTGGGGAAGTTCTTGTTGCGCAATGGTTTTGTAAATTTGGAGGTGCCTCTCTTTTAGCGGATCTTGGATTTCATACTCCCTGGTTACTATCTGTGGTGAAGTAGTCGGTATCTGGGTATCAAAGTTCTAGCTCTATTGATTCAAAAGTATGTTGTATTTGCTTTTTCAGATCACACATATAGAACTTTTTGCTTGTACCTTCCAGTTATGATCATAATTTGGTAAACTGATTCATAACATCTGTATCCATACTGGCCATTTGATCAAGATTTTTGTGATTTGGTTGATACAATATTTTAGACAGGTTTTTATAGCATGTTTGTCTTACAGGATCTTAACTATAATTACTTTTCTAAGTTTGTAGTTTAATTTACTTTTTCTGCAAACTTCAGGTTCTACCAAACTCAATAGTTCATTAGGTAATTATTATTATCTTTTTCTTTTGCTCTTTCATCCCTCCTCTTCTCTATCTCTGTCCCACACATTTACTTCCACATGGTTTACATGTAAACTGCTGCTATTGTTTGCTGCCTTAAAAAGATTCTACTAAATGTAACCTTTACAGGGGAGGTTCAAATAGTAGCCATTTAGTGTTGTAGAAATCGAAAGTAAAAAACAGAAGTGATTAACAATGGATATTATGTTTTTCTTTTTGCTTTTTATTTGTTGTGTGTGTCCAACAGAAAGTTTAGAGTGACCAAATATTTTACCATTTGCATCACTGCAAAGGAACTAAGATCAGTCTATTCGATTATGATGTAACTCTGAAAACCTTTTTGATGCAGGAGCTGGATTAATTCTAATCAGTTTTTTTAATAGGGAATAAATATCAGAGATTTGATTCCTCATCCAATAGGTTCAGTTTTCTTGCGTTTTTATTGGACTTGGTTTCTAATATTTACTAGTTACATATCCTTTTCATAGTTAGTTCCTAATAGGACAGATGAACATAGGTTTACTCATTTTTTGAGGTGAATTCTAATAGGACAGATGAACATAGTTTTCCTTGGACAGCTATATATATCTTATTATTTTTTGTTTGAATTAAACATAGTTTTCTTTGGACAGCTATAGTCCAAACATCTATTCCAGTTCTAATAACCCAGTTTGAGCTATTTGTTTGTTAAATCTGTTGTTTTAACCCTTTTCCTTACATCAAGTGGTGTTAGAGCAATAGTTCTTATTCACTTTCAAGGATTTTAGCTTAGCAACTACAATAGATCGTGGTAGATATTGTTGTAGAGATAACCAGTCACAACAAACAGATATGGTAAGCTTCGACGCATGATTTTAGGCTTAACTCAGGTTGTACAAGCCCTAAGATTTCAGGAATCTATGAAAGCCTGGGAAGAATTTGGAAGGCAACTACGAATCACTTGAAAAATTGGAAGCTTCTGAGACTGAGGAGGCGGTGGAAGAAGATAACCGAATTGGATTCACATACTGAGCGGCACAAGGTGGATTGGTAGAACGGTTGCTCCATGCCCTTGAATTGAATGGCGGAGTGATCAAGATTGAAGTTACTGATTTTCATGGTAAATTGCATGTGAAATATTATTTAGATTGGGAGGCTAGCTTAGAAACTCTTTTTGAATGGGAAACCATGGAAGAACGTTGAAAGGGGCTGTTTGAAGATTAAACTGAAGGGTACTGCACTTCAACGGTAGAAGGGAGTTGAAGAGCAACATGCATGAAAAGGCAAGCCTTTTCAACACTTGGAAACAAATGAAAATGAAGAAATGAAAATGAAGTTGTGAAAACAATTTTTGTCAGCTAATTATACAAAGGAGTTGTACGAGAAGTTTGATTTTCTGTGGCAAGAAACCATGTCAGTTGAGAATTACACATCTGAGTTCAACAAATTATCCATTAGAGTTGGATGGAGCAAGAACAGTGAACAACTAGCTTGGCATTATGTTGTTGGTCTAAATTAATCTATTTGAGATAAGGTGGAAGTAACTAATTTACACAATATTGAGGATGCTCGACAGTATGCTTTTGGCTGCTGAGAAATGTGTTATGTGATGGTGCTATGAAGCCCACTCATGGAAGCAATTGTCATGGCAATTTGGGAGTTGGACATGCTTCTCAAATGAATCAAAAAAATTGGGAGCTACCACAACCAGCAAGGTCGGTGGTACTGCAACTACTGGTGAAAGGGGAAAATGGCAAGAGTACAGTGTCATATATGGCAAAAGAGTGCTGGTTCACAGGAACTAAAAGTGGCAGCAATGCCCAAGTTCAGTGTTTCACTCGTGGAGAGAAGGGTCACGTTTCTTTCACTTACTCACAACGTAGGGTAAATTGGCTGAACTTGAGGAAGAAATAGAATCAAATTATGATGAAGATGATGGAGAGATGGAGGATGCTGAAGTTCAGCCAATGAAAGGGGAGTTTATAGTGGTTTGACAAGTGATGATTATGATGATTATTGAGGATGACAAGGATTGAAGATGCTCTTTTTGAAGACAAGTTGATTGTGAGGGAAGGTTTATGATTTTGTTATTGGTAGTGGTAGTATGGAAAATATTATTTCAAAGGAGGATATAGACAAGCTGGGGTTTTCAATAACTTATCATCCACATCCATATAAAATTGGTTGACTAAAGAAAGGGCATTGACTACCCGTCGCATCTCAATGTTTGGTGAAATTTTCCTATGGGAGACAAGTTGAAGGCTGAAGCTTTATGTGATGTGGCACCAATGAATGATGGGCGTTTTCTTGCTGGTAGGTCATGGTTATTTGACCATAACATGATTCACAAAAATGACACGTTTTCCTTTTATTGGATTAATAAGAGGCCAACTTTGTATCCTCTTAAATAAAAGGGTATGCACTGACGAGGTAATGTCAAAAGTAAGAAAGTAGGTGACTATGTGAAGAATGTAAGGAGAAGGAACATGGAAGAATTGGAACTGATCTAACTTCTGATTATTTTTGTGTAATGAAGGCTACAATGATTCCAGTGATTACAAAATAAACTTGTGGATGTGATGGAAACATGAATGACAATTTACTAATACTGCAGTATGGTGTTAATAAGATTCTTGGTGATGGTATGCATGCTACTCAAAATAATGATCAGATTCAGTTAGTTTCGGCAACAAATATCTCTCCAAATACATTCATGCAATTTATGACCGAGGCTGCTGAAATCATGAAATATGAGTATCATAAGAGGTTGCTTTGCTGAATGGACAGAAGAAACAAGGTACTAATTATGGACCAGTGAAGGAAAGTCTGTGAGCTTATCAGGAAGCCCAGTATAAGGTTGCATGTGCTTTGAAATCTCTCGTCATCTCGTCTTCCGCTAATGAAATTACCGACTACTTCCATGGGCCTACTTATCAGCTATGTTCTATCATAGAAGATTTGTGTATTAGCTTCTTTCGGCTTTTAGACAAGATAGGCCTTAAACAATCTGTTAAAGCTGAATTTTATTCGCAGGGGAAAATTGAAGGAAAAGGTTTCTTATCCTCTTAGAGTTCCACACCCCTTAGTTCTGGCAATCTGTTAAAGCCAAATTTTATTCGCAGTGGCAAATTGAAGGAAAAGGTTTCTTATCCTCTTAGAGTTCCACACCCCTTAGTTCTGGCACTTCTCTTGGTTCGTGATTAGTTGCAAGAGATGCTATAATGAATTTTGCTGCTGTTTTACGTAGCATCTTTCAACGTCAAGAAGAGTTAAAGTCAATGGAGAAATGTGAGGAAACAAGAAAGGCACTTAGTTGCAAAAGTAGGATATTTGAGGATTGAAACATGAACATGTATTTGATTTGGTGTCATTACCACGAGAAGCGAGGGTGAGTTATGAAGTTTTTTCTGACCATATTCAAAAGATTCATGAAGGCCTTCCTAAAAGACAGTAATTCAGCCTATTCTTTTGCTGCAAATTAACATTAATTTGAAGGTGACCAAGTGTTTATGCACTTGAGGCAAGAAAGATTTCCTAGACATACTGAACCTACGATTGAAACTCAAGCTCAGCAGCTGCCCCTTGCAAAAGGTACTTAAAGATGTATTAGATGTCAAGGAGGCACAATCAAGGCGTGGCAATTCATTTCGAAGATCTTTGTTAAAGTGGCTGAAAGCACTTGGATTGCTAAAGACGAGCTGAAACAAACTGATTCAGACATTTGACAGGAATATTTCAAGTTCTACTCGTCAAAGCGAAATTCTTCTCAAACCCGAGGTTGATGCCAGGCTAAATTAATTCTAGATTGGAATATGGAACAAATTTTGGACAGATTTGATTGGTCGCCCAATAGATTCAGTTTCTTGTGTTTTTATTAGACTCTGTTTCTTATATCTTATTAGTTAGATAAAGTTTCCTTTTCATGGTTAGTTTCCTAGTAGACATGAAAACCTAAGTACCTAGAAATTAGATGGCAACCTGATATCTTGTTATTTTTAATTTGGAATGGACAAAGTTTTCCTTGGACATCTATAGTCCTACATCCGTTCCAGTTGTAATCACCCAGTTTAATCTATTTGTTTGTTAAATATGTTGTTTTAATTTAACCTTTTCCCTACATCACTTCTGCAGAGAAAGAGAAGGAAAGCAGAAGAATGCCATTCTGGAAAAAAAATCAGTAATCGCAAGGTATGTATGATTTTTTGACGAATAAACTTATTTCTCTTTTTGTTGTGTTCTGTATGTGCTTTATTCCATAGTTGAATGCATTGAAATAATAAAGTTGCAAATATATTGTTTAAGCAATTCACTCACCACTGGTATAGGGGTCCTGATACGGAAACCCCAAGAAAATAAGGTTCTTGAAACCCCCTAATCCTATTGAATCAAAACCCCAATCTTTCTATTCTAAGAACATGCCAGATCAAACCC
>JANZLX010000211.1:6132630-6160298 GCA_025531955.1 Erythroxylum orinocense | reverse complement strand
TAATGATTGAAATGACTTTTGTTTTCTTCATGAAAGTTGTAAAGCAACTTTCATCTTTCCGATGAAGTAATATAGGATATTTTCGATTCTTTTGTATCAAAAGATATAAATTTTCAAATTTTTGGCATGATGTAGGAGAAGTTGAGTTTGGGCTAACACTTTGAAACAACTTAGGGATGAATTTGCTTTTAAATCCTTCTAGAAAGTTATAGAGTTTCCGGTTATGTTTCGATAGGCACTAAATTGACGGAATTTAGATTTCGAAATAAAAAGTTACAAATGCGCTAAGTTGAAAGGCTAGAAATATCAGTTATAACTTTTTTTTCTTATTTTCTTTGTCTCTTCTCCATTTGACCTCGGATTTGCATGATTTTTGAATCATTGGTTAACTCATAAAATTTTTTATCCCATTTTGGTATAAAACGAGAGTGTCAGGTTGTAGTACGATATGTGACGGTTTTGTTTAAAATTTCGTTTTTGTGATCTATAAAGATCCGATTGAAGCGTTTTCTGTTTTTATTTGACCTAGCGTCATGAATTTCCATTTTAGCTTAGGAATTGGATTTTATTTTGGGCCCTAAGTAAATTAATTTTATTGACGGAAATTAAGCTGAATCTTACACGATGTATTCGGAAGACTTTATAAGCATGTATAAGTATGAGGGTTTCGGATTAAGTAGTTGGGTTCCGAATTCGGGATCCAACATAGTATGCCACTTTACAAAATGAACCCAAAGGAAAGTGAAATTATAAAAGCAAAGGTGGAAGAGTTGTTATGAAAGAGATTTATTCAAGAAAGCATGAGCCATTATATTTTTTCTACCTTATTAACACTAAAAAAGGGGAGCTAGAGGATGTGTATAAACAGTAGACCATTAACAATACTATTTTGGGTTATAAATTCCCAATTATAGGCTAGATAAGATGATGGATAGATTATGTGGTGCCCAGTGATTCTCAATGATTAATTTGAAGAAAAACTACAATCAAATTTGGATCAGGTCTGTAGATGAATGAAAAATAGTTTCAAAATAAAAGAAGGATTGTATAAATGGTTAGTGATGTCATTCGAACTTTCAAATGCACCCAAAAAAAGCATGAGGTTGATACCATTTATTGACAAATTTCTAATTACATAATTTAATGATATCTTGATATATAGCCCCTCTAAGGAAGAATATTTGTTACAATTAAGCCAAATACTAACAACCCTATAAAAGAACCATTTATATATCAATCTTAAGAAGTGTAGTGTTCTAACCAATAAGATGTTACTCTTAAGATATATTGTGTCTGCTAATGGAATATAGGTTAATATATCTAAGATTAAGGCAATAAGAGATTGGCTTACTCTAAAAAATGTGTCAAAATTGCATAGCTTTCATAAGCCTAGCAACCTTTGATTGAAGGTTCATTAAAAAATTTTGTAATATTGTTCCTCCAATGAAAAAATGGTTAAAGAAGGACAAGTTCTAATGGGATAAAGAAGCAGTCAATAGTTTTGCAATTCTTAACGAGAAATTATGTATTTCTTTTATTTGTGCATTACCATATTTTGATAACCTATTCAAAGTACATTGTGACGCAAGTAAAGTTGGAATAGGAGATGTCTTTGAAACAAGGATATTTTGTTTTTAAATATTGAATAATTCTTTCATTGAATTTATGCACTCTTATATATACAATAATGTACTAATTATAAAATGGAAACATCTTAATCAAATCCTTCATAATCTATATAATAAAGAATGACAGGTAATAGAACTAGTAAAAGAAAGTTTAACTTCAAAATTTTTACACTCAGATAATAAAAATCTTTTACACTCCTGTTTTTATAAATTTGGATCAATTCTGACATGTTTCATATGATCATATTGGACTAGATAATTCACTATACTAATATGTAACTTGCTATCACTATATAATTTGGGAAATCTTGTTGTGAGTTATAGGTAGTGCATCAATCTTTCCATCTTTCCAGCCAAATTACTTCACATAAATTCCTTGTACAATAGTGCTAGATATTGCCTTAGCATTGCTACTGGTCATAATTGTCTACTTTTTACTCCTCCTTTTAACTAAATTCCCTATAACTTAGTACAATACCCAGAGATTCACTTTTAATCTTCACTTCTAGCCCAATCAACATCAATATACCCTTCAATTCCTTTATTTTCTATTTTAAAAAAAAATTAGTCCCTTCCTAATTGTTCCTTTAAGATATCTTAAGATATGATTCATAGATTCCATGCATTTTTGAGTAGGTGAGTGCATGTGTTGACTTACTACACCCACAGTATAAGCAACATCTTCCTATGTAAGGGACAAGTAAATTAACTTCCCAACTAAGTACTGGTATCTACCTACATCTACTAGAGAATCTTTACTTGATTATTTTCCTTTCCACATCTTCTCAAGTGGGGTCTTATAAGTTGCAACCCAAGTTCCATGTCTCCTTTATCAAGTCAAAAGTGTATTTTCTTTTAGGAACGAAAATAACTTCTTTACTCCTAGTAACTTCTATTTCAAGAAAGAAATTCAGTGGTCCTAAATCTAACTTTAAACTCTTCCTTCAATTTGCATTTGAGCTTCATAATTTCCACTTCCATCATCTCCTTTGAGTATTATATTGTTTACATATGCCATGAGGACACTTCTCTTACCTAATTCTCTAGTTTAACGAATATGGTATGATCAACTTTTACTTGATGATATCCCAATCAAATCAAAGTTGAGCTAAATAGAGTGAACTATGCTTGAGGTGATTTCTCTAATCCATATATATACTTCTTCAATTTTCAAACTTTATTTTTCTTTTCATTTGTTTTAAATCCAAGTGGAACCTTCATATACACTTCATCCTCAAAATTACCATGCAAAAAATGCATTCTTAATATCGAGTTGGTGTACTTTCCATTCAAAGTTAGTTGCAATAAGAAAAAGGGCAAGTATGGAATTAAGCTTTACCACTGGAGCAAAAATCTCATTATTTCAATTCCATATGTTTGTGTGTATCCTTGTGCTACTAACAGTGCTTTATATCTTTCCACTTCCCTATTAGCTTTATACTTAATAGTTAAGAACCATTTATTGCTAACTATCTTCTTTCCTCCTGGTAAGTCAACCATTTCCCAAATTTTGTTTTCTTTAAGGCTCTCATCTCCTCCAATACAACTCCTTTTCATGTTAGATCAATCAATACTTCATAAATGTCTTTTTGGAATCTCAACATCATCAATTTTCGCTATAAAAGCCTTAAAACAAGAAGATAACTGTTACTAGGTAGGAAATTAGAAATTGGATGTTTAGTATAATTTCTTACTCCTTTATGATTGTGTAATGGCAAATCCAGGTTCATGATCCTATCATGACCAAATTCCAAGTTAAATAATTAACTTGATGAGGAGCTTTTAGCATGCATACATAAACCTTCAAAGGGCTTTCAATGATAAGCTCTTCCCTTTGACGACCTAGACTAAGAGTTGGGTTAGATTCTAATATTAGTGTTGATTGTTTAAGGGTTGGAATAACAAAATTATAGGATATATATTTTGAAATAGAAAGATTTCTTGACTTATTAGAAGAGAAATTGTTAGATCCCAATGACTTTTCTCTGATAAATCTAACCCCCTCGGAAAAATGTTGTTGGGGTAGTAAGGTTGATTATTATAAAAAAAAAGGTTACATCATATGTCAAAAAGAATTTTTTTTAGATTGAAGAGTAGCACTTGTATTTTTTTTCTTGGACAATAACCCAAAAAGATATATTTAAAATCCTTAAGAACAAATTTACTTTGGGAAGGTTTCTTATTGTGAGCAAATGTAGTAAAACCAAACACCTTTATAAAGAATTAAATAATTTAATGTTTGAAAAGGAACTATGAAGGGTACTGAAAGGAGATTTGAATAAAGTCTTTTTAGAGTGAACAATTTATTAAGTTACTATAAGGATAGCTTCCCTTAAATACGAAGTAGAAACAAAACTTGCAAACATTATTGATCTAGCTACTTTCATTAAATGGCAGGTTTTTCTCTCAATTACCCCATTTTGTTTGGGTGTATCCATAAAAAGAAACTTTATTGATATATCTTAACTTCTCCTATGTACTGGTTAAACGCATTTAAGAAATACTCCCCTCCATTATTAGTTCTAAGGGTCTGAATATTTGACTGAAACGTATTTTGTATAAATTTATGAAATTGTTGGGTAAAAGACATGGACCCACCTTCAACTTGTGAGGTTGAGTATTTAGCTGCAACAGCAAGTTCACGTCAAGCAATACAGTTGAGATATATTTTAAGTGAGTTTGATCACGCACAAGATGGCCCGACAAGAATATATGGTGACAACAAATCTGCCATATCACTTGGAAAGAATCCAGTGCCACACAGTCGAATCAAACACATAAAATGTCATTTTATTCGGGAGCAGGTGAAAAACAAAATTGTGAAATTGTTGTTCTGCAGAACAAAAGATCAACTGGCAGATATTTTTACAAAACCACTGAACAATGAAGTGTTCCGCAGATTAAGAGAAAAGCTTGGTATGCGAAGTTGAGTTTGAGGGGGAGTGTTAGAAAGCAAACTCTCTTTTGGACATTTGGAGATTAACGTGTGAGGCTCTGAATATTTGCTTAATAATTTAGAATTGTAGGTGTCAAAGTTTGAGTGTTGTTTTGTTTATATTAATACATATGTATTAGGAGGTGTCAAAGTTTTAGTGTTAATTTGTTATATTAAGGTCACATATAGGGACACTTTTCATTACCTCTATTTACTAATTGTCTTCTATGTTTGTTAATGTTAGTTTAGGATGCCTATATAAATGCTAGCTCTTATCTATTGTAATTTATGAATCAAGTGAAATAAAAAAGTTGCAGTAGCACATTGTGTGAAAAAATGTGTGTGCAACATGTGAGGAAAAAAAAGAGTCGTAGCTCTTGCGAAAAGATTTTTTTTGAGTGAATATTTTCATATTTTATTTGGAGCCCATCAAGCTTCCAACAAGTGGTATCAGAGTAAAGGTTTGTTTGTTCGTGAATTGATGAAGCAATGGTTAACTTGATCCAGCCTCAAGTTCCAAAATTGACAAAGACAAATTATGAGAATTGGAGCATCCAAATGAGGGTGATGCTTGGTTCTCATGATTTATGGGACATTTTTGAAGATGAATATATTGAACCCGAGATGCAGCTACCGAAGCGACCTTATCGGATGTCGAGAAAAAGACATTGAGAGAAAATTGAAAGAAAGACAAAAAGGAGTTGTTCTTTATCTTTCAAGGTGTTGAAAAATCCACGTTCGAGAAAATCTCAAATGCAAAGACTTCAAAGGAAGCATGGGAGATTTTGCAGAAATCATTCCAAGGAGTCGAAAAAGCTAAAAAGGTACGTCTTCAATCACTCAAAGCTGAGTTTAAGATGCTAAAATGCAAAGCTTAGAAAAGTTTGGTGATTATGTCACTCGTTTGAAAACGGTGACTAATGAATGAAAAGAAATGGTGAAACTCTAGATGATGTTCGAGTAATGGAAAAACTTTTGCATTCGCTTACACGCAAATTTGATTACGTCGTCGCCACAATCGAAAAATCTAAAGATTTGTCGAAACTTTTAATCGATGAACTCGTTGGTTCTCTCCAAGAACATGAGCAAAGAATGAACCAAAATGATAATATTGGCTACTTGGAGAAAGTCTTGCAAAGCAAAATATCAGTCGGTGAAGCCAAAGATAGGACAAAGGAAGTCAAGGTGGCTACCAAGTGGCACGTAGTCGATGGAACAACCGAGGTGGACGTGGACGTGGCCAATAATTTTTTGAAAGAGAAAATACAAATGAAGGAAATTTGACATATGGTCATGGAAGAGATTATGGAGACAGAGGTCAAGGCAAATTTCAACAAATAAGAGATAAATCTCAAATGCAGTGTTATAATTGCAATAAATATGGTCATTTTAGTTACGAGTGCAGATCGAATCCTGAGGCACAAGAAAGAAATCATTTTGTAGCAGCAGAAGATAAGAAAGATAACACTGTTATGCTTCTCTCGTTACTAGTAAATAAGCAAAGCAATAATGATGTTTGGTATCTAGACACTGGTGCCAGCAACCACATGTGTGGCCATAAAGAGTTGTTCACAGACATGGATGAAACCGTTCGTGGTAAAGTTACATTTGGTGATTCAACAAAGATTTCGGTCTGAGGCAAAGGTAAAATCACAATTAATTTAAAAATGGAGAAAAGAAATATATTCCTATTGTCTATTATGCGCCTGCTTTGAACAGCAACATCATCAGCCTCGGTCAACTCTTAGAAAAGAAACATGTCATATTATTGAAAAATGGATATCTCACCATGTGGTATAAGAAGGGAGAATTGATAGTAAGAGTAACGATGACGGAGAATCGTCTTTTCACACTTGACGTACAAAATGATTTGATAAATTGCATAAAGTCAATCATCGAGGATGAATCCTGGTTGTGGCATTTGAAGTTTGGTCATCTCAGTTTTATTGGACTAAAATTATTATCAAAGTTAAAGATGGTGAACGGATTACCAAAAGTTGATCAACCAAAGCAATTGTGTGAAACCTGCATCAAAGGAAAACAACACAGACAACAGTTTGAAACTGGAAGATCATGAAAAGCCAGAAAGTCGCTAGAGATTGTCCACACAGATATTACTAGTCCATTTGACATGCCATCAGTTGGAGGAAACATGTACTATCTAACTTTCATTGATGATTTTAGTAGAAAATGTTGGGTGTATATTTTGAAAGAAAAATCAGAGGCTCTTGATAAGTTCAAAGAGTTCAAACCGATGGTCAAAAAACAAAGTGAACAATAACTAAAGATACTCAGATCTGATAGAGGAGGCGAGTACACCTCAAAATTGTTCAAGAATTTTTATAAGGAGCATGGAGTCATTCATTAGCTGACATCAAGATATACACCACATCAAAATGGTGTAGTTGAAAGAAAGAATCGTACAATTCTTGATATGACAAGGAGCATGTTGAAGGAAAAACATTTACCAAAGAGTTTGTGGATTAAAGCAGTTGCATGTGCAGTTTATTTGTTGAATCGTTATCCAACAAAAAGCGTCAGATTTACGACACTCAATGAAGTGTGAAGTGGAAGCAAACCAGGTGTTGGGCATCTCAAGATTTTTGGGTGTATTGAATATACCCATATTCCTGACCAAAAAAGAAAGAAGTTGGATGATAAAGGGGAGATATGCATTTTCATTGGCTACGACAACCTGAGTAAAACATATAAATTGTACAACTCCTTAACCAAGAAGGTGATCATCTTAAGAGATGTTAAGTTCAATGAAGCAGACTACAGGAGATGGAGCAAAGAAGAAAAGAACGTTCAAGGAATGTTTTTTGATGACAAAGATGACGATGACCTGGATTTATAAGAACAACAAGATAATCAATCTCCTCCACAAAGTCCACCTACAACACTTGCATCGACATCATCAACACCAAGTAGTAGCAGCAATTTAAGGGAAGCACCAATTAAAACAAGAAATCTTAGTGATCTCTATGATGCTACTAAACAAATAGAATCATTTGACTATTCATTGTTTTGTCTAATGGTTGCATGTGATCTAATAACATACAAAGAAGCCACTGCAGAAAAAAAAAGTGGGAAAAAGCAATGGATAAAGAAATTGGTGTCATCCAAAGAAATGATACATGGGAATTGACCAGTCTTCCAAAAGTACATAAATCAATTAGAGTCAAGTGGGTATATAAGACAAAAACCAATCAAGAAGGAAAGGCGGAAAAATACAAGGCAAGATTATTCGTAAAAGGCTATAAATATATGGAATTGATTATCAAGAAAGTATTTGATCCAGTTGCAAGAATTGATACAATCATATTTCACATAGCACTTGCAGCACAAAACAAATGGAAGATTTACAAGATGGATGTGAAGTCAGCTTTTCTGAATGGCTACTTAGAAGTAGAAGTTTATATTGAACAACCACTGGATATGTCAAGAAAGGTCAGGAAGACAAAGTCTATCAACTGAAGAAAGCTCTTTATGGATTGAAGCAAGCTCCGAGGGCTTGAAATACAAGAATAGATGAGTATTTTCTAAATAATGGATTTGTGAAAAGCCCATATGAGCATGTGTTGCACACGGAGAAAAATAAACAAGGAGATATCATGATCGTGTGATTATATGTGGATGACATTATTTTCACAAGAAATAATCCAGGTATGTTTGATGATTTCAAGAAAGCCATGACTAAAGACTTTGAGATGATTGATAGTGGTGAAATGTCCTACTTCTTTCGAGTCAAAGTGAAACGAACAGGAGAAGAAATTTTCATTTATCAAGTGAAGTATGCAGATGAAGTCTTAAAAATGTTCAAAATGAAAAATTGCAAGCCAATAGCCATGCCTGTCGAAGCAAGCATAGAGTTAAGAATTAATTCAGACAGAAAATCTATAGATTCATCATTATTCAAGAGTTTAGTTGGGAGTTTGAGGTATCTTACCTATACAAGACTAGATATTACGTATGTAGTTGGGCTAGTCAGCAAATATATGAAGAAGCCCAAACAAGATCACTTTGATGCAGCAAAAAGAATTTTGAGATATATTAAAGGTACAATTGACCAAGGTTTATTCCATACACATTCTCAAAATTTGAAATTAATTAGTTATTCAAATAGTGATTTTGGTGGAGATGTGGATGATAGAAAAAGTACTTTTAGTTATGTCTTTCATATTGGATCAGCAGTATTTTCATGGTCATCGAAGAAGCAACAAACGGTTGCCCTTTCAACATATGAGGTTGAGTATTTAGCTGCAACAGCAAGTTCATATCAAGCAATGTGGTTGAGATATATTTTAAGTGAGTTGAATCATGCACAAGAAGGTCTGACAAGAATATATGTTGACAACAAATCTGCCATATCTCTTGAAAAGAATCCAGTGGCACACAGTCGAAGCAAACACATAAAATGTCATTTTATTCGGGAGCAGGTGAAAAACAAAATTATGAAATTGGTGTTCTGCATAACAGAAGATCAACTGACAGATATTTTTATAAAACTACTGAACAATTATATGTCCCGTAGATTGAGAGAAAAGTTTGGTATGCGAAGTCAAGTTTGAGAGGAAGTGTTAGAAAGCAAACTCTCTTTTGGACATTTGGAGATTAACGTGTGAGGCTCTGAATATTTGCTTAATGGTTTAGAATTGTTGGTGTCAAAGTTTGAGTGTTGTTTTGTTTATGTTAATACACATGTATTAGGAGGTGTCAAAATTTTAGTGTTAATTTGTTATATTTAGGACACATATGGGGATACTTGTCATTCCCTCTATTCACTAATTGTCTTCTATGTTTGTTAATGTCGGTTTAGGATGCCTATATAAAGGCTAGCTCTTATCTATTGTAATTTATGAACCAAATGAAATAAAAAAAAGGTGCAGTAGTATATTGTGTGGAAAAAAAAGGTGTGTGCAATGTGTGAGAAAAAAAAAAGTCGAAGCTCTTAAGAAAAGAAAAAATATATATTTTCATATTTTATTTGAAGCCCATCAAGCTTTCAACACAAATAATCGACCAATAGCTGGTTTTTATTTGATTGATGGATATCTGATGCAGGAAAACCATTGTGCCTATTGAGAACTGAGAAAGTAGGTGATTCAAGATTTGCATGGAAGCGGTTTAGCAGGTCATTTGGGACGTGATAAAACACTTGCAACAGTAACAGGTTTTACTGGCCCCAATTAAGAAGAGATGTTTACAGATTTGTTCATGTCTTACTTGATGACAATCCAAGAATACTAAATTGTATAAGCCTCTACAAAAAAATATATAAATATTTAAGAAGATGTCTCTGCGGATTTCATTTTAGGTCTACCTTGAATTCGAGAAGGCGCTAATTATCTTTTTGTAGTTGTTGACAGGGTTTTAAAAATGGCTCACTTCATTGCTTGCAGAAAGACTTCTGATGTCGCATGAGTAGCTAGATTGTTCTTTAAGGAGGTAGTTTGCCTGCATGGCGTCCCTAATAACTTCTGATTGTGACAACCAGTTTCTTAGCTATTTCTACTGTTTAATTCTTCCTTGAATTTCAGTAGCACGTCCCAGACTGATAGGCAAACCGAAGCTGTCAACAGGACTCTTGGCAATTTAGGATCTTGGTTTGCCACAAGCCAAATTTGCATACAACATTGTTCATAGTGCTAATAGCAGTTCTCCATTCTCTGTTGTTTCTGCCAAGGCGTCTCAGCATACTCTTGACTAGATCAAGCTCCCAAATGTGAGGGGACGAATATTCCGGCTAAACACATGGCTAAGCAGATTGTTGATATGCATAAAGAGGTGAAAAAGAGACTGCAAGCAGCGAACCAACAGTGCAAGAAAGTAGCAAACATAGAGTCGCGAGACAAAAAGATATTTCATATTTGACTTTTCTCCATTTATTTTCTCTCAATTTTCACGTTACGTTGCGTTAACCTTTCGACTCCTTGATGCTTGTAATCATACTCCATTCCAGTATTGCAGGCGAGAAAGATGGGATACCATATTAAGTGATTCAATCAATCAATGGAGGGCAATATGAATACAGTCAAGTGAACAGGGTAAAGCCTTGGGTATCCTTACCATGCAAGTGAACAGGACAAAGCCGTGAGGTACCCTTACCATGCAAGTGAACATGGAACATAAATTTTCTAAAATTATGAACATAAAGAGTTCCAATTCCTTGAAATGTAACTGCTACAATCAAGCAATCACAGAAGTGACTGAATACTTTAGGCAAAATGGGCTGGAAAAAGAAAAGGTGAGACAGACAGAGCGAGTATGACTGTTCCCTCTTATCCTAAATATGAAATAAAATGTTATCATCCAATAAACCACGTCCCTGGAACAACATAACAACAGATACTTTGTCTTGTATTACATATGATGGAAGGTTCATTAAACACTGAAGATGGGATCCATAGATACTTGCGTAGCGACAAACAATGAATTAATCTTGCTCAATTCACAATCTCTATGCCTGTCAAAGGGGCCCCAGCATGAAGTTGAAGGGCAACATCTCCTACAACCTGAGTCAATACGATTATTAGACATCATGTTTAGCAGAACGAGCTCAACAGGTGTTGCTGCTAAAGCAGGTGTTACATACGACGTCAAAATTTCACAAACATCTATTAGGAGATTCACCAAATTTCTTCTTGTATTAAAATTCTGACAGTAGTAGTAAAGGCTTTAAAAACATTTCTGATGCCTTGCAACAGTCTTCCTGCCTCTTTCAAGGAATTCACGGTATTGAAGCAAATGCAGGCGATAAAAAGCAAGAAATTTATGTTCAAACAACAATTTGATTGGCGTAATAAAGGCATTCCAGATACAAGAATCTGATCATCCCCACCAATTGATGTTTGCCATCAGTTTCTGCTAACAAGAAATTGAGTGTTCCACCTTTTGAAAGTTTTAATAGATTGATCCGAAGTTGCATGTACTGGGGATATCCTTCTGTAGTAAGGGCGTGTTGCATCTTGGTTCGTCAAGTATAAATAAAGGTTAACCGATGACTAACAAATCGGGTGATAACTGTTTGACAGTATCTTTCTGGCAGATGGTAGGGATTAAAAACTGTTGGCTTATCATTCAATTTCATTTTTAACTTTCTATGATAAACAAGAGTAAACACATGCAAAAGTAAATAAACAAGCCAGGTTATTCATCAATAAGTCAAGGATCTTGATTCTTTTGTTATACTAGCATACCTTGGCCATGGATCTGTACGAATGTTCAGTCACCCCAGCAACATGAGGAGTTATTAAGACATTGTTGAATCTTAGAATATGATCTTGAGGATCAAATGGCTCAGTCCAAGCTACGTCAATGCCTAAGCCACCCAAATGGCCAGAATTAAGGTGGTGCCTTACAGCATCATAGTTCAGGAGACCTCCTCGGGCAATATTAACCAAAATAGCACCCTGAAACAAGTAATTTGCGTGTACAATTCGTGGATGAAGTTGCAATAAGGTCCCCAAGATGCATTTACTACTTATAAGTTTATATACAATAAACTTGGCAAAGCGCAATAATAACCACCATTACCCCTATAAAAAAATAAAAAAATAACCACCATTTCTCAACAAGAATTTTAAACAAGGCATGCAAGGTGCAAGGAGAAGTTAAATTCTGTGGTTCATTCAACCACATATTCTTACCATAGATTTCGAAAAGAGATTTTGAGCATCCTTGTAAGACTATATGTTAACTCTATTTTGTAAGAATCGGATTAGTGTGGCATAGCAGAATATCAGATAACAGCCATCTGCAGCAATTTTTAGTTTTTTTCTAGCTTGTTTGACATTCGCAGGGTAAAATTCATTGTCTGATGGTCATTCCATAACTCAACTTTGACATGTGAACCTTGAAATTTAACCAACCAAATAGTCTCAATTCTTACCTGATTGCCAGTATCTCTCTACTTTTTCATTTTCTAAACCTGGTAGCTTACATCCTTGATCTTTAACTAAAATGTTGACATTATTCCTCCCATTCAATTAATTTGTTTTACTTAAGCATAATCGTAGTTTAAGTTGGTATTGTTAACTGCATATTTCTTGCCTGCATCCGCATAAAATAGTTTGATTTTGAATAAGCTACAAAATGATGAAGAACAAGAACTCAGCCACTTGCAACCACACCATTCAACCATACCCCAAAGTTTTACCATCAGCAGATTCAGCACTCTAGGAATCAGCAGACACTGAATTTGAGCAACTCACTGATCTGACACAAAAACTAAATTTGATAGTTTTCAAATTAAAAATATGTCATATGACTTTTACTATGTTATTTGTTGTTATTTTGAGGAAAAAGAAAAGGAAACTAATTGGTGATCACTCCTCATTGACAAATTATGAATTCAAATTTTCAACATAAAAAATAGAATACAATCAAAGAAATCATTCAACCCTAGCTAAATCATTTAATGTCTTCCTTTTCCAAGTAACCAATGTTATCCAGCAAGATGTTCAGTAAATAAAATTGCCATTCCTTTGGAAATTATTTGTACACTACTTGAGCATTACTATTCCTTGTGTTTTCTTTTACTATTATAGTCTTTATGTTGCCCAAACATTCGGAAATGTGTGCTTGGGATACAATTGTCTCATGCAAAACAAAGTTACCTCCCCAAACTTGAACTTGTCCAAGTACTATCAAACAAAACCACGATACGAATAAAAATTCAGTCCAAAGTAGCTTAATTTGCACAAAAACATTACAAATTTTGGAAAGCATACCATCTTATAAAATCGGCACACAAAGATTTCATCATGAAAAACAGAAGGATAGAATGTGGTGAACAAACCTTCCTCATTGAAGATAAGAAGAATCCATCAACAATACCTACCTGAAAGTACAAAATCCAAGAATTTTTAAATTTGTAGGATGGACATTATGTTGGATAATATTATGAGAACAGAGAGTAATACGAATAACAAGTGGATTAGAAGAAAGTCTAGAAATACACTTGCCATGACCCCCATAAAAAGATGTGCTTTATGAACATGTTTACATAGATAAACGTTAGAATAATATGCATGAAGTTGTAAAACAAAAGAAATAGATTCTTACCGTCTCTTTATTCATACTCAAGCAGCAAACAACAATATCTGCATTGCCAGCAAACTTGTGAATATCTTCATGACTGCCCTTCTCGTCAACCAAATCATCATTGGTGCCATTTTCAACTGGAAGTACTGTATGTTTAAGTTAGTCAAACAACAGTTCCCTTAGTATTAGTCTTGCCTCACAATAGTGAAACGTTAATACCATAGGGTTGATGAGAATTTTGTGAATGCAATGCCCAACTCCTTTTTGTGGCAATAATTTTTACACCAAATGGCCTTAAGCGTTTTGCCAGTTCAATCCCTATATTTCCAAAGCCCATTATAAATACCTGCAGTGGCAAAGAGATTTCTTTTAATTCAAAGAGAACTAAGAATTGGAATAAAGAGAACACTAACTCAGGGCCACAAATTTCTAACTATAACAGCGCACATATACTGTGAACCAGATAACCATAAAGTAGACAAGGTGAGTGCAGATATTTAGACTGTAACTGCCACATAGTTTAAACTTGTATTCATGGACATCCTGAGACACAATCTTTGAATGCACTCCTCCCTTTACAAGTAAAACACATATAGCATGCTATCTATAAGTCTTTCAAATCCAAATGCTCATCAACATAACAACAGAAGTATGATAGGCATCCTCACACATTCATTTTTATGTTAGCACCAAATATTTCTCATCAAATCAAATTCTGGGGAAACATAATTACACCGCTTCGTATTCAAATTTTTATCAATGATCTAACTTAGAATATTTAAAAGCATACTCATCAAAGCTATGTAAAATTCTTTGGAGAAGTATCGACAAATGATACATAAGCTGATGTAGATCTAAAACCAAAAAGAAAAATAACTGAAGCTAGTGGAAAATGTTAAAAATATGATACACACTTACAGTCTTGCCAAGAAGTGTATCACCAGCTGGTTCCCCAAGCTTTTTTTGCTTTACAGATGTTGAAATTTCATTCTGTTCCAAAACATGAATTACTATCAGTAGCATAAAGATGTTGCTCTTAGAAGGGATAAGTAGATCAAATCATCATAGGGTATCCAGGTGGATTTCAAAAGAAGGAGAGCCAGCTCAGTGAGTGGATGGACGAAGCCAAATGCTATGTAAAATGAGTAAAGAATCTGCTCATGAAAAAACAATGATAGCCAAATAGTCATAATCAACCCCAAGTTGGTGTAAAGTACATATTCAATTAAATGTTACTTCCTATTTTGAGCATATATGAGACATCAGTTTGTAACAATATTCAATTACACGTAATTTCTCCATGTACAATATCATTCACGATACTGTCACTGCATTGATGTAAACAGTGGAAGGGCACTTTCGTACTCAAGGAAAAAGCTTATAAAATGTTGAAGATATTATTCAAAATATCCAAGAAAAGAACTAGAGAATAATTTGTGCACACTTGTCAACAACAAACGAACCACTTTTGTAGTTCCACCCTTATAAGACCCTAAATGTATAACAATATTAGATGTTATAGATAACCATTTCCTATTAGGTGACCATCCAATAATGTCATAAAGGTTAGAAAGCTTTTAAATACTTAGCATTATGCTTTACAATTTTGGGACTGGGGAAGCAAAAAATTTTACTTCCTTTTTAACCCTAACGATTGTATCAAATCTTGTATATTGACTTTTAAAATCACGTATCTGACATATTTAATGTCATTGGAAAGAAAATTAAATTAAACTAAATTCCCAAATTAATTTCCATTTTATGTGCTTGGGGACTAAAAAAAGAATTAATGTTCCAAATTGAGGGACTGAAATAGAACATTCATTAAGTGTAGGGATAAAACTAAAGGTCTAAGTGAACGAATTAAATGTGGGCTTGGCTCATATAGATGTTCCTACATATATCTAAACCATTCTGATCCAGAAGTCATAACAGATTAATTCATGGAAAGAAGCTCTCTACCAAAACAGGGGCAGTAAACATCTGATCCTTCTCACACCACACTGCACTTTAATTTCATTTCACGGACATACAAAAACAGATGCTTAAAAAGTTCAAATATATTCTGATAAGTTACGACATTTCTAGATTACAAGTTCATCAAGCCTTCACCAGTGCAATGCTATAAACATTAGGAACTCTGACACAAAATGAGTCAACATTGGTATCCCAACTCATCTTGAAAACACAAAATGGTAATCCTGATGTCACCAAATGCAATAAAAATAAAACTAGGGATGTGTTGAAGATCTTAGAGATTATTTTAATACTACTATTTTTATGGAATAGTTTAGGTAGTATGTATTGTTTTATTTGTATAAATAGATGAGTTCTAGGTAATAACACATCCTAATACTCTTGTGGTCGTTTTCTCTGCCCATCTGGGCCTCATGGATGACAATGCCAAGGCTAGAAAACAACATAAAGTATGTTTCACCTTGTTTTTATTATATAAAAATGAATACTTCCATCATTATAAAGTTTCAAGGCAGCATAAACAGCACAAATATAAATGTATACCCATTGAAGGCAACTAAATGATAATATTAGTAGATACAGTAACAGCAAATTAGAATAGTGTAAGTAATCTCAAAAACCAGATCTATGAAGCCAACCTGCCTTCTGAGAAGACCTAACATTAGATATATCGCCATTTCTGCACATGATGCTGCATTTCCTGTCTTGTCACCAGGAATTTTGGCAACTTTTATTCCAAAGTTTGTTGCAGCAACAATATCGACACCTTCAAGCAAACATAAACAAGTAATAAATTCTGATGGTCGAGAGAGGGTTGTTGGGCAGTGGAGGAGAAAGAACAAGTGTTCTGAGAATATATGATACCTAAAGCAGAAACTCTGGAAATTTTAACATTTAAATTAATTGTTACCTTCCAATCCAACACCAAACTGCATTATAAGCTTCATCTGCTTTGCACGAGATAGTATATTGGAATCTAGCTGCATGTTTTTTACTACACAAATATCATACTTTTCTATAACATTGGGCACGTCATCAAGAGGCACAGCATCAACCTACAAGAGCATGCATCAGGAAAGACACCAGCTTCATATATGTAAGTACGAATATAAGATCAATCCATACAAATATATGCAAACATAGGCTTGTTCATAGACAAACACACATAAAAACCATAAGGAGTTTGTTTTGATGTCAAGGAAGTAGGAGTTTCTCTCGATCTAATATGGTGTGAATCCCAATAAGAGTATATATATGTATATAGGCATTCCATTGTACTAAAATGAAAACATGCATAGAAAAGAAGAATACCTCAATAAAAGGGTGCTCTTGCAAGTATTCACTAGTATAATCTTGAGAAGCAGGGAAATATGTTCCACAAAAGAGAACACGGGTATTGTGTTTTTCAATTTCCCCAGCCATTTTCTTCACCTTTTGCAGAATGTCGGCACTGAAAGATCATTGAATGTACTCAAAAACATTGTACACTAAATATATATAATAGCCAATTTTGTTGGTTAATAAGAATTTATCCATAAAGAAGAATATAGCATTTAATGTGTTGAAATATAAAAATAAAAGAAAGAATGTAAGAGAGAAAGACAGGCATTATTTATGCGGTTCAACCACACAGGCCTATGTCCATGGACGCAACAACTAAAAGCCTACATGTTTCTCATTGATATTATGTGTATGTTCTATAGTAAATGAAGCCTTTATTATAGGAAGGAACAATATATGTATTAGATAATAACAACACATGAATTAGGGAATAATATCTGATTTTTCGATAAATTCTAAATCTAGTAAATCAAAGATGATTACAATTTAGTCTAAAAAAATTTATCGTTTCCTCTCAAGTTGAAGCCTGGATGCTTTAACGTGTTAGTTGTTGATATTAGTTGATTCTCCATAGATAATTAGTTGATATTTTTTACAGGTCTTATGGAAGAGCTCAACCCCAAAAGCTAGCTCAAGGGGTGGGAGAGCCTATAAGCCTATATAAACCCCACATCAGCCCCCCATATGACCAATGTGGGAATTGGACCGTAACAATATTCTATCAATTAGTAATTGAATTAATGGGATTTTATTGCCTAGAGAATAAATGGATTCTCCTTGATTTAATAAGGTGATTAAGGTTGTATTGTCCTATATATATTCCTTGTACAATTCAAAGAAAAAATAAGGAATAACTACTTTTCCCTCTTTCAAAAGAAAGCCTTTACCCTTTATCAAAGAGATTTTCTCAAAAGTAAGGAGAGAGGAGATGAAGCAGAAAGTGATGATTGGCAACACAGATCAAAGGCTAAAGGTTTTGCATTCATGTTGAAAGGAATAAAAGCTGAGGGAGAGAGCAAAAACAACAAAAAGTTGCGGTGTGATCACAGTAAATGTGATTTACACACACGGGAAACATGTTGGAAAATTCATGGGAAGCTGAAAAATTGGAAGAAAAAACAATTTGAAGACAACCATACCTCCTAAGCCAACATTATTGAATTCGGGCCCAAAACATCTTCTGGCATGTAGCCTTTCACTAAGGGACAAATAGAACAAATCTGTAAAATTCTTCAACCTCAAAATTTCAATAGTTCAAATCTTACTTGGTCTTTAGTTTAGAAACGTAATTATCTAGTTTCTCTTGTTTCAGTGTCAATTCAGATAATTTTTGGATGATTGATTCTGGGGCAACAATTCATAAGAATGGGTCCTCTAAATTGTTTTCTTCCTACAGTCCTTGTGCAAGAAATCAAAGAGTAAAAATAGTAGATGGTTCCTATTCAACAGTAGCTGGAAAAGGATCAATTGGTCTTTCCCCTGATCTGACACTCCACAATGTTCTTCATGTTCCTAAATTGTCCTGCCACTTGTTGCCAGTCAGTAAAATAACTATTGATCAAAATTGTTGAGCTAATTTTTCTTCATGTCAGTCAGTAAAATAACTATTGATCAAAATCACTGAGCTAATTTTTCTTCATGTGATCGTCAATTTCAGGATTTAGACATGGGGAAGATGATAAACAATGTTAAACAAGATAGAGGTCTCTATTCCTTCGAAAATGGATATGACTCAAATAGGCAATCCAAGAGAACTTGTCTTAATTCTATTTCAATACTTTGTGAGAACAAAATCACGTTATGGCATTTTGGATTTGGACATCCAAGTTTTCAATATTATGCAAAAGAACTTAAAGTTTATAAGAGAAATAAAAGACGAAAGATTAATCAGTTACAAGCTTTAATTTGGTGGGATGAAGATTGGGAATTAAATTGACATCAAAGATAAAGGTTGAAATCCAAATTGTTTTAGGATTCCTTATTATATAGGATGTAATAGTATTAAGTTATCCTACTTTAAATAAGATATCCTAGTTGTTTAGGACTTATAGAATGTTTACTATACTAGGATTTAAATTAGAAATCATTTTCGTACTAGAATAAGGATTCTAAGAATACTATATATGTCTGTACTCAGCCTTTCAATAAGAACATGCAATCTGGAATTTTTTTACAAACTTGAGTTTTTTTAATGGAAGGTGTGATGCCCTCTTCTAAGAGTGATTCTTAGACCCTAGGAGTGATTCCTAGTTTTCTACCTTTCCTTCTTTGTGTTCCTTACTAAATTCCAGCAAACCTAACCTACATTCTAGCCACTAAAACCCAAATTCTAGCCATATTAAATCCTAAAATCCTAAGCCTAAATTCCCAACTTTACAAAATTCTGAAAAATTTTCATTCTTTGCCAAAATTCAACCTTGAACGTAATATTCCAGCAGCCTAATATTAGTCATACTTCCTAATTTTGAGCTTTTAGCTACTAGTTAATAATTCTTCTATTTGTCTTACATCACAATATATGAGACATTTATTTCCAAAGTTTTTGACAAAGAAAGATCTATCTTCAATTCAGTGTGAAATTTGTCAAATTGCTAAACATCATCAAACACCTTTCCCAGCACAACCTTACAAAGCCACAAAACCCTTCACTTAATCCACAGTGACATTTGGGGACCTTTGAGAATAAAAGCAATAACTAAAAAAAGATGGTTCATAACTTTCATTGATGACCATACTAGAATTCCTTGGTTATTTTTACTCAATGAGAAGTCAGATGTCAAGAGTGTATTTTAAAACTGTTATAACATGATCCAAACACAATTTCAAACTAGAATTCAAGTTTTTAGAAACAATAAGGGAAAAGCAGACTTCAATAAGGTTTTAAAGAATTTTTTTGTTAAAAAAGACACTGTTCATCAAAGCTCATGTACTGACATCCCAACAAAATGGAATAGTAGAAAGAAAAAATAAACATATATTAAAAACTGCAAGATCTCTAATGTTTTCAACTAATACTCCTAAGTACTTATGGGGTGAGGCTATCCTCACAGCTACATATTTGATCAATAAGATGCCTTTAAAAATTAAAAGCTTTAAAATTTCAAACACCTCTTAATTGTTTTAATAAATGTTTTCCTTCATCTCTATTATCACATGATCTCCCTCTTAAAGTGTTTGGGTGTATTGCATTTATTTACATTCACGACAAAACTTGAGAATACTTGATCCTAAAGCACGAAAAATGTGTTTTTGTCGGTTATCATTCTACTCAAAAAGGGCAGAAGTGCTTTGTTTCAATAATCAAAAGATTTTTTATTTCCATGGATGTCAACCTTTTTGAAGATAAACATTTTTTTCTCTCACCTCATCCTTAGGGAAAGACAAGTAGCAAAGATTTGTTCTATGATATTTATAAGGAAAATGAGACTATGTTCAACACTGACAATGATGTAGATATTTTCTATAATCCTGATTCAAATACTGATAGTGTCTCAAATAATGAAAATAAGGATTCATCTTCGATGCCTTTACAAATTCAATCACAAGAAAAGAATGAAATGTGTGCAAGACAAGATAGAAATCGTTTTAAAAGGGGAGTATTTTTGAGAAAATATCCATAACGATAGAAAAGCACAGACAACTTGCAGCATAGTCAAGAGTCTAACCCAAAAGCCAATCCAAAAATTAGAGACCAACTAGGTAAATCTCAATTTGAATCTATTTCTATTGAGTCAGTGTCACTTGAACCAATTTCTATTCTCGAGTCGGATGTAACCTTAAGATTTACCAATTGCTCTTTAAAAAGGTTCTAGAACTTATACCAAATATCCTTTGTATAACTTCTTATCATATCAAAGTCTATCTCCATTGTTTCGAGAATTTACTTCTAAATTGTCCAATGTTTCCATTCCTAAGAATATACAAGAGGCTCTGAATATTCCTGAGTGGTGGGATGCAGTCTTGGAGGAGATGAGAGCTTTGGAAAAGAATACAACGTGGGAGTAAGTTGATCCCTTAAGAGGTAAATCATTGGTCGGATATAAATGGGCATTCACCATAAAGTACAATTATGGAAGATCACTTGAAAGATATAAGGCTAGCCTTGTTGCTAAAGGGTTTACTCAAACCTATGGCATTGACTATTCATAAACTTTTTCACCTATTGCTAAGTTAAATACTAGGAGATTGTTGCTTTCTATTACAGTTAATGTTGATTAGACTTTACATTAGCTGAATGTGAAAAATGCCTTCCTAAATGGAGATTTACAAGAAGAGTTATACATGGAGCCTCCCCCAGGATTTAGTGAAAGCTTCTAAAAACAAATACGCAAGTTAAAAAAGTCTTTATATGGGCTTAAACAATCACCAAGGGCCTGGTTTGATAGATTCGCAAGATTTGTGAAGTCTCAAGATTTCTTACAAGGGTAGTCTGACCATACTCTACTTATAAAAACTTCTGCAGAAGGAAGGACTGCGATTCTAATTGTGTATGTAAACGATATTATTCTCACAGACGATAATTTTGAAAAAATTGAAAATCTTAAAAAGAATCTCTCAAGGTCTTTTAGATAATTCCTAGGGATGGAAATTGCTAAATCAAACAAGGCCATAGTAGTCACACAATGGAAGTATACCTTGGACCTTCTGGAAAAAAACTAGGATGAGTGGACGTAAACTATTAGATACTCCTATAGAATTCAACTCAAAGCAGGGTGAAGTTGAGGAAGGAGTTCCAGTGGATACAAGTCGATATCAACAATTGGGTGGGAAAGCTAATCTATTTATCTCACACTAGACCAGATATTTCCTTTGTTGTTAGTGTGGTAAACTAGTTTATGCATACTCCCTATAAAGAATACTTGGAAGCAGTATACAGAATCTTAAGATACTTAGAAGGAACTCCAGGGAAAGGATTATTCTTCAAGAAAAGTGATCAACGGAGAGTTGAAATCTACACTGATGCAAATTGGGCAGGGTCTCTTACTGATAAAAGATCAACTTCTGGGCATTGCACATATTTGTGAGAAAATCTAATAATTTGGAAGAGTAAAAAACAAAGTGTGGTAGCCAGAAGTGGTGTGGAGGCAGGGCAATGGTTCAAGGAATGAAATAATTTGGCTTAAAAGAGTAATGGAAGAACTTAAGAAATCAACGGGGCACCCAATAAAGTTGTTTTGTGCTAACAAAGCAACTATCAATATTGTCAATAATCCAGTTCAACATGATCTACCAAAGCACGTGGATATTCACAGACATTTTATAAAAGAAAAACTTGAAAGCTGACTCATTTGCATACCATTTGTACCTACAACATAACAAGTTGCTATTGACTTCACCAAAGGGCTACTAAGATAGAATTTTGAGTTCTTTATAAGCAAGTTGGACATGATCAATATCCATGCACCAACTTGAGGGGGAGTGTTGATATTAGCTGATGGTTGATTCTCTACAAATAATTATTTGATTTTCTATTAATTAGAAGCTGAATTAATAGCAGATATTACTTAGAGAATAAAAAAATTCTCCTTAATTTAAGTCCATATAGTCCAAAAAAGCTCCACTCATACTTTTCCAAATTCAATATTCACGTAAATGATCCAATAAATCAACTACTCCAAGAAAAGAAACTATATTAGACTTTCAAGTGTATGTTGTGATTTTATTGTTATTAGCTCACACTATTTGTTTCCAGAATCATAAGCATCCCTAACACACAAAAAGCAAGATGAGTACTTGCTTAGACAGATGTGCAGCAACTTTGAGAAAGAAAATGAAGGAGATATGCAAACCAATATTGGAGGATATGGAATTGCATGTCTATACAATTCAATATCCCAAGTGTCTAGTAAATGAAAAACATATCTCCAACTTACTAGGAGCAATAGAAGTTTTCTCCTACAATGCATTGAGCTCAAGGCATCTATCATACAATTCCACTATTTATGATCAAGGCATGTACTTTGAAAATCACCAAGAATAGTTCTTTAAACTTGTCAATAGGTAGAGATAAGTACATGCATAATCGACCTTAGGATTGGCATAGTTTCTTTCTTTCCTCTTATTTTGTAATTCAATATTCAAATTCAATTATTCCATTAGGCTAGATACATGTTGTGTATTACCATGAATTTTGACGCATGGTGGAAGATTTTATATTGAGAAGAAAAGATGTAATATTCTACTGATTAGACAATCCAACAAAGCCTAAATTTCAATATCAAGCAAGCCAAAACCTCCCAAGTTAAGCTAATCGGGTAACAAGCCAACTCCCAAATCCCAATGTGTCAAAGTCAATGATAGTGATCCTCAGCCATAATTGTGCAAAGAAGCATGTACTAACCAAAGACAGAAAATTCTCATTAGATTATCACATGTCAAATCCTCTCGCGAGTCTCTTCCTTAGTGAAAAGTCACCTCAATGGTCGGTAAGCTTCCCAAATTACAGTCGAGGAGGAGAAGACTTAATAAGAATCAAAACTGAGTTGCAACATAAATAAAATCTTTCAGAAATTCGAGTTCCCATTCTTGAGCAGCAAGATTACCTACATGCAACCAACTACTTCCAGTTGAAGCACAGGTCACAATCATTAATTTAATCACATTCATCTCCAATCAACTTGACTAGGTGTCAACTCTAAACAATTCCACTTAAAGAAGCCACGGACAATATGTGAACTATGATCAAAGCATGGAATGATCAAACCCAAAGAAGAACAAAAGCCAGGATGCAAGGACAGAATTTGCAGACTTAATCAACGGAAGGTATAATGGTCCATGACTACCTCAAAGCACCTAAAAAAATGAAACCTCGCACTCAAGAGGAATAAATTCCTATGGTCAATTACAATGCTAATATTGAATTCCAAAAGCACCTACAAAAGTAACTTAAGTTTCAATTTTGTATTACCCCTTTTTTGTTTCTTCTCCTACGATTCTTTTGCCACTACAAAACACCAAGCAGCCAAAGTTCTAGCATTCTAATAATGAGCGTGAAGAGAAACAGAGAACCAGAACATATATGGCATCATTTCCCGAAATTTTTTTGCACAAAGATGGAACCCTCAAACATGTTTAAGCATAGCATTGTCATTCCAAGCACACAATCCAATCGAGCGGTAATGTAGTAAAGATTAACGTAGAATCAACCCGCGTTTTGAAAACGAAGAAAATACAAATATGCAAGAAAAAGGGAAAGAAGAAACATGAAATATAATATAGGGAAGTAGACTTTTGGAATAAACCCAACCCAGTAACTAAAAACAACATTGAACTCAAACAGTTTCTTGCAAGATTAAGTAGTAAAAATTCTAAACTTGTGAGGCAAAATTAATCTATCCTTCCAGCCAATGAAACACAGAAAACAAAGACAACAAACAAAGAAAAAACATCTCTTTTTGAAAAGAAAAAGTGAAGTGAAATTGGAAATAACCTGGGAATCGAAGGGGAGGTAAGATTGGAAAATCTTTGAGTACCCAGATGGCGCAGTGGTGTTCTCGTGACAGTACGAGTAAGCAATATCTTCCCAAGAAAATAGCAGCGATAGTGCATCACTGCAGTTGGTTTCAGGTCCCACGAGTCCACTAAAGACAATTATAACATTATGCCCTTGCCCTTGCCCTTAAAGGCAATGCTATCGTGTTGGATACTCCTGTGAAACTCAGGTCCTAACTTGGCTGGTGATTGAAGCCATTAAAAAGTGTGCAACGGGGACAAATATAAAGGTGTTACATTTTATCAACCTTGAAGTTTCGCGCGGGTTTGATAAGCCGACAAAGATAGCAGAAGCAAGTAGTACATGAGATGTACTACTTGTCGCTGTTTTGCATCGAAAAAGAAAACTAGTCTATTTAAGACGCTTTCTTGTCGCTGTTTTATGAAAAGAAATAAATAACAGTACAAGAGGTGGGTGAAGCTCTTCTTAATTTTTTAATTCCAATTTTATTTTGTCTTATTTTATCTAATAAAATTTTAGTCATTTATTTTACGAACTTCACGCAGATTTTATGCGAGACTCATATAAATAAATGACTAAGATTTATTAAATACAATAAAACATCATAATATTAGACAAAAAATCTAAACTCCTTCTTAAAAAGGAACAGGTGGGATCTACAATGGGTGCAATTAGGAACACTTGCGGCGTCCCCAATAAATTTTTTATAAAAAATTATTATTTTAGGTTTTACTTTTATAAAAAATAAAATTTTATTTTTATTAAAATTTTACTTCTATTAAAAATAAATTTTTATTTTTATTAAAATTTTATCCCCTCTAAAAAAAATCTGGATCTTGCTTTGCTGTGAATTATTGATGCATGTTAATTAAAATAAAATAATAATGATAATAAATTGTATAATTAATTTTATGAATAAGATAATAATTTAAAGATTATAAATTAAAATGAGTGAAGAAGTGGTGAGAGATAGTAATTTCCAAAGTACAGATAAATATGTCAAATAATTTATAACAAATTGTTTATTTTTTGTCATTTTCTCAATTTCACTTTTAGACGAGATAATATGGTGTATGTAATTTAATTAAAATAATATTAATTAACGTGTTCCAGGGGCTGTTCTTCGTTTAAAAAAATTCAACTCACATAAGTTTTAGAGAACTTCCTAAGATTTTCATAGCATCTTGAATCATTTCTGGTAGAGTTTGGATAAGAAAGTTACACCAAAATTAAGAAAAAATGTTTAAACATTAAATTGAATGCATGTTTAGATATACATGATACAGTTCATAGAATAACTATACATTGCAAATGAAATTATAATAAAATTATAATTATGAGATTTATATTGCATTCATGTATTATCTCTAAATTGTTCTTAATCATTGTTCTATTAAGAATGAACATTAATAGAACATAAAAAATTAGCCCATGTTGTGTTTTGCCTTATGAAAGAAGTGATAAAACTTATAGGCTAAAATATGAAGATATTTAAACAAATATGTGGGCACTTGTTAGAGAATAAGTTCATTAAAAAGATACGATATAAAAAATTCATTTGAAATATTACTTGTATGTCTATAAAATTCTCATTATAATGATTATATAAGTGCTTCTTTGACTTGAGATCACCAAAGTTGTTTTATATAGGGATTGTTATGTTTTGATACTACTTATAACCTATTTAATCATGGTATGTAAATCGGTGGTTATTTGATGTAGCATGAATTATATTGAGATAGTTGTGTGATTAAGATAGGATTTATCACCATAAAGTAATTAGGAAGAATGTTCAATTATTTTTTAAAAATTGAATGTTTCGTTATTCTCAATTAGTATTGATTCAAAAAATCTTTGGCTAAGGTGGAATTACATTTTGTAAATAGTTTACAAATTTTATTAATTGAATCAATAGCTAACGAGGGAGAACTAATATGATCAGACTCAAAATAGAGTAGACATTAACTTCATGTTCTATGTCTAATTGGAAGATTGAGTAATGAAATGATTAAATTATACAGAAAAATCATGCACGAAAAGGTTAGTCAAAATCACTTTGATATTCCTAAATATTTAGATGGTTGTGATGAGCTAATAGATGCTGATCTTGATCTATAATTATAAACTGTTTAATTGGAGAATTAAAGATAAATTAAAAGGGATTTTCATTTATCTAATTCTAATTATGAATTATAATTATAATTATAATTTGTAATTATTACCAACATTTTTTGAAACTTAACGGATCTCTCATATAGAATGGATTAAAGAAAGTAAAATTATTTTAATCAAGTTGGACTTGATTATAAAGTTTGAGAAATTTTATAATTAAATACGAGATATTTAATAAATAAGGATCAATATAAGATATCTAATTTGGGTATAATTGGTATTTAATTAGAATTATTTGAAATTATAATTAAAGTTCAGTTAAAATTAGAATTTAATTTCAATTAAATTACTAAAACGTCCCAAACCTGTTATAAATAAGCTTAAGTTCTAATAGAGTTCTCTCACTCTATTATGTGGATAGCGTTAGAAACCGGATATTTGTATAGCTACGATTGTTGAGACGAATCGATTTCGTAAACGATTCGAGAGATACGACACGATAAATATTAAGTTTCGGAATAAAGTACGAATTTAGATTCACGCATTATTACGATTTATGTGTTAATAATTTTATATAATTAAATTGATCTTGATTTTCAAAAAACTAATTTTTGAAAAAGTTTCGTAATTATTCCATTATGATCGGGATTGGATTCCGTCTCAATTTCCCAACAATTTTCTCATCCAAACTCAGATAGTTCAAGATTCTATTGAAGGTTTAAGATCTCTACAACTGTTTTATTTTGAGCTTTGGGCGAAAATATAAAAAATACGATTGAGAATATGATCGTGTCTCAGAGTAAGTTAATTAAATAAACAACTCTATAAAGGACACACCCTAGGATACTAACATGTCCAAATTGTGTCGTAACTTTAAAAAAAAAATTACAGTTTTAAAGAAGTTACTAAACTTTTATAGTATCTCGAATCATTGCAATCGGAGTTTCGATGAAAAAATTATGGCAAATATAAGAAGCATTGTTTGAATCAGATATTAGATAAACTAGAGTTAATTTAGATTTATATATAATTAATTATATTTTAGGTTGATATAAAATATTTATTTAAATTTTAACAAATTTAAATCGTGATGGATAAATTTGTTAAACTAAATCAAAATATTATTAATTATATATATAATTAAATCAAACCAAAATATTCTAAAACTTTTATGTAT
>JANZLX010000211.1:6118352-6132620 GCA_025531955.1 Erythroxylum orinocense | reverse complement strand
AGGAATTATAAAGGACATGGTCAAAACTATGGTCATATCTAGATATGTTCATTAAATAAACAACTTTTAAAAGGGCATGTCTTCAAACACCAGTGTGTTCCAAACCATATTATTTACTTTTTAAAAATTTCAAAACACAAAACTTTTAGGTAACTTCCTAAACATTCCACAACATCTTGAGTCATCTGAGTCGGAGTTGAGATGCGAAAGTTATATGAAATTTACGAAGTAATGTCTAAATTAGATATTGGACAAGTTAAACTTAATTTAGGTTTATATATAATTAATAATATTTTGGTTTCATATAAAATAATTATTTAAAATTAATAAATTTAAATGATGATGTACTAATTTGTTAAGTTAGACCAAAATTGAATTAATTATGTACAAAATTGAATTAATTCTAATTAATCTAATATCAAATGTAGACAATAGTTCTTAAATTGGGCATCACTTTTCCATATTAGCTTTTATTAAAATGATTCATGATACTGGTAAGACTGAAGAGCTCTTATTTTAAGTTTTTTGGAAAAATTTAAGAATACAATCAGAAATATGGCCATGTCTTGTAATGTATTCGTTAAATAAACAACTCTACAAAGGACATGATCTATGCTAGATGGTGTCTTTCACTTTCTTTAAAAGAGGCTTAAGGTGTAAAATTTTTAGAGAACTTGTTAAGCTTTTCACAACATCTTGAACCATCTCAATCAAAGTTTAGATGAAAAGGTCACAAACAACATGACTATGCTTCCTTTTGTTGTTGCTTTTGCAAGATTACGAGTGCTAGTGAGAGCATGTGGTGTCTCAAGCACATATTTATAGTACTGCAAAAAGCAAAGTCATTTTTAGACATGATTTGGAAGTAAGGAAATGAAATCTATTCCTTACGCATCTGTAGTTGAGAGTTTGATATATATTCTGACTTGTACTCGACTGGATATCATTTTTTATATTGGAAATTTGGAATGTTATACTGATATCCAAGTAATCCCATATTGGACTTGGAAAGCTGCAATGAAAGTTTTTAGGTATTTATAAGACACCAAGGAGTACATGCTCACGTATAGAAAATCAGATTATTTAGAAGTGATTAGTTATTCAGATTCAGATTGGATGTGTAGACTTAAGGAAATCTACTTTCGGATATCTATTTTAACTAGCTAGAGGGGCAATCTCTTGGAAAAATAAAAATAATCTGTCATTGCTACTTCCATTATGAAGGTCAAAATTGTGGCATGCTTTGAGGCCACTATTCAATCATTGTGGTTGTGAAACTTTGTCTTAAGGCTAGCTATTATCGACAGTATAGCTAGATCGCTAAGAATTTATTATGATAATTTCACAGCTATCTTCTTCTCTAAAAATGACAAGTATTCTAAAGGTGATAAATACATGGATTTGAAATATTTGTCAATCAAAGAAGAAATGCAAAAACATAAAGTGTTAATTGAGCATATTGAAACTGATCTAATAATAGCGGATCCGTTAACTAAATGATTAATGCCTAAAATATTTACTGGCTATATTGAAATGATAGGCATTATAGACAAGTCCTTGATAGCATGAGATCATGTTATGTATGTACATATTTTTTTTTATATTTATTATTATTATTTTGACACTTATAAATTCAATTAATGTTATGTTTTTGCTTATTTGTGGTTGATATTATGCTATGTACACGTATTGTTTTATTGTGATGACCAATTATATTTTGAGAAAACATTAAAGTTGATAATTACAGTGTTTCTTAATTACAGTTATTTTGAGTTAAGATAATTATGTAATACATGAAAATAATCATGTTGTTAGATGACTTGTGATCGTCACGATCTCATTATTTCAATTCATTCAAGTTTGATGGCAATAGATTCAATATATGATGCACACTTGTGTTAGTAGATCATCAAGTCATATCATGGATCAAGCTGGAGATTGTTAGATTAATTTAATAATCGTAAGTGTGACCCATATTATTTTATTTGATTCTAATATGAAGTAGGCCCAAAATAATGGTTATTGGGCTTGTAAATGAAATTAGAATCATTAAGGTTAATTGATAAAACCCTTCCCTCTCTCTTCAGTCAAGTGACATTTATAAATTTCAAAGAGATATATGTTCTTGCATCATTGAAAAGAACAAAGAAAAGGAAGAAGGCGAGAGTGGATAAAGCGACTATGTAAAGAAGGCGATTGCAATCATAAAAGGATTATACATATTAAGCATGGATCAAGGTTAGTAATTTATTTCTTTTGTTTATAACTTGAATCTTAGGATTTGAAGGTGTTGAATCAATTGTAACATAGATAATCTTGTGTGAATGTTAAAGATTAAATTTACATTATAATGCTCGGGCCGACAAAACAAGTCTCCAGTAGAAATATCTTAATGCGTAAATGAATCGAAAACAAAGAAAGATTTTTTATGGTTTTATGAATTAATGGAACTCATGTTTAAAATGATATGAAATTGAATATCTTAAGGTTAGACTTAGTTAAGGATGGCAATGAGCCGACCTATGGGTTGGTTTCACAATTTTTTTAAAAATAATTTGAAAAATAAAGTATAAATAACGTCTTTGTTTTAATTGAATTTGGGTTGCTCAGGCTTAGGCTTACCCGAGATTTAACTCTTTTCGTTTTGCTTAAAAAAGTTGAGTCTCGGATTAGTCTGAACTTGATTTGGCTCATAGATCGACCTATTGAAAACATCTAAATTTAGGCCTAAGGGCTAGCCAATTGCCATTTCTAAATCTAGTCACACAGAAATATCAAAAATTAATGTCATAAAGATAAAATTTAACTCACACATAATTGAAAGAGAAATTTCTTGCTTTATTTAAATACTTAATCATGAATTTTTTATAAATTCAGCCCTGTTGCATGCTTTATATAACAACAATGATAATAACACCCACTAAAAGTGTTGCTAAAATACGAAATTTAGAAAGGTCTAATAATATATAGTTTTACTTCTATCTAATAGGGAGGTTGTTGCATGCCCTGTATGGGCTGGAAACATAAACTTTTGCTTTCCTAATCTGATTCTAACTGAATCTTGCCTTATCTTCCAAGAACAATTAAAGAAATTACTTGAACACAAAGTAGACATATTATTTATAAAGGATATGACAGTAAGTAAACCAAAGTAAACATAGTATTTCCTACAGGTTCAACACATATGTTACTGTCGTTAATTACTTCGAACTTACCCAACTTTTCTTCATTTATTTTAAGCTCGTTTCCTTCTTAAATGATAATGTTGCCCATGAAATGTCCCTGATCTTTTGGGAAATTCAAAATGCTTAATGCTCATGCATCATATCTCACTTTGAACTGTCCACCTTAGACCACCCTATAAGAAATTCTTTCCTCTTGTTGCAAGCACATTGGTAAAACAAATGCTGAAAATGTGATGTGTTACTCCTTTTTTTTAATCATAAAAGGAGATACGCAAAATCTTAAGTGACTAGTCGGGTAAAAGATACCCCCGAAATATCTTCTAGTAAAATAGACAAACAATTCACATGCAAGTTTTAAAATAAATGGATGCCGAAGTTAAAAGAACTTGCATAATTAGCTAGCCAATTCGCAATTCGATTAGCCTTACGATATACATGTCTAATATTGGCAAATCACATAAAACAATTCTTGTGATATACTTGATTATTTATCTTAACTCTTGTGTTTTTAATTCGGTCACCTTAGTCTCTGTGTTTTTTATTCTCATTCAAGATACCCTAATTGGGTATTTTCGGACAAATTTGCCCTTGGAATCAAGAGATTAAAAAAAATGTATTCTAAGAATAAATTTGTCTGAAAATACCCAATTGAGGTATCTTAAATGAGAATAAAAAACATAGGAACTAAGATGAACGAATTAAAAATACAAAGGATAAGATGAAAAATCAAGTATATCACATAATTCTTTCATAAGATTTGCCCTAATATTCACTAACCATTCTCTAGCTATTAAGTTTTGAATCCCCCTAATCAGAGAATTATACTGAATTTGATACCTTTATTATTATTATTTTTTGACAAAAATACCTTTATTATTTAAATACGTGAAATAAAAAACGAAATAAGCCAACAGTTGAAGTCAAATCAACGCAGAGCTCTAAGTCAAAAACATAAATTGAAATAATTAAACAACAACAATCGGACAATGTTTCAACGTAAAACAGTGAAGCAAATTAAAAAAAAAAACCAGTGTTCTAAGTTGAGGGGCGGAGTGGGTTCCACAGAGAGGCTGCGTTCGTAGCCGTCTTCTTCCGCAACTAACAATCCACCTTGGGAGAACAAAACCACCTCCGACTCTCAGTTTCTCTTTATCTCTCTGCTGTTCTCCTTTTCCCTCAAATTGAGTGAGTTTGAGAGAGGAGAACAATGGCGACAAGTTCGCTCAGTGGCGTGAATTTTGGTGTGAGAAGCAATGGGAACCGTCAAGGCATTCACCAAATGCCCTCTTCCTCTTCATCATCATCCAACTCAACCCATTTGTCATTTCCTTTTTCGTTCAGAAATTCTTATTCTTTCTCTTCGCGTTCTCGTCAGACCCGGTTCTTGTCTCTTTCAGCATCCAATTACAGGACTTCCCCTCGGGTAATTCTGAAATTATCCCAATTTTCATTTTTCTGTTTTGGTTTAGATCGTTTTGATTTGATTCATGGACGGATACATACGTGTATACTTGTTTACTGTTGATGTGTTTCTAAGTGTTCTATTTGAGATATATGGAGGAGTGTTTTTGATGAAGTGGTGGTTTCTATTGAAAATGTGCAGGTGATGGCAGCAGCTAAGCCGGAACCCTTGAAGATAATGATATCAGGAGCTCCTGCTTCTGGTAAAGGTACTCAGTGTGAGCTCATCACTAAGAAAGTAAGCCTTTTTACCTAATTGCTATTCTCGTTCTTTAATCAATTCCTTTTACTTTGTGTTGTGATACAAAAAGTTATATTTTTCTAGGGGAGCTAATGTTTCTGGCCCCTTTTCCAGCTAACGTGGTATATAAACAAATTAGCTGCTTTTGTGCTTCTTTTTTTTTTATAAAAAAATTATAAATGCTTGAACTTAGTTTCGCATATTCCTTGTCATAAGATGTTTATTTCCTTTAGTCCTGTCAAGAACTGTTTGTTGTTTTGGTTAGCAGATCCTGATTATCCTTGATTACTAATAGTCTGTTTGAAGAGTAAGAGATTCATATATGGGATATTGGTGGTGATTTTCAAAATGGAAAGGGAAAAGGAACTAAATTCAGACACAATCTTGCATCATCTAAATTTAAGCGATGCTGGGTTAAATCTTCGGATGAGCATAAATTGTTAAAGCAATAGGGCCATACCCTTGGTTTTTATACTCATTCAATTGAAAATTTGGCTATTGATTGGGTAACTTGTATTTTCGCAAATGACTAGTAGATACCTAATACAGGCAAGAAGACTTGCTGCATGTATCTCATTTGAAATTATCCATTGAGAAAAACATATTGAATCAAAGACCTCATAAATGCAGTATGACTTGGTGCATGTTGCTGCTGGAGACCTATTGAGAGCAGAAATTGCTTCAGGGAGTGAAAATGGAAACCGAGCAAAAGAACACATGGACAAAGGACAGTTGGTTCCCAATGAAATAGTTGTCATGGTATATAAATGATAAAATTCTATCAACTTTTGTACAATAGAAAATATCTCACTTTTTCTTTTAAACAATCTCATCTTGTTGGTCCCTTAAATTTCTGTTCTGCAGATGGTGAAGGATCGTCTTTCGCAGCCAGATTCTCAAGAGAAAGGCTGGCTTTTGGATGGATATCCTAGGAGCTCCTCACAAGCAACTGCTCTTGAAAAATTTGGTTTCCGGCCTGATCTTTTTATTTTACTAGAAGTAAGGATTCATTGTGAGTTCCATTTATAATTATCCGTTCATGGTTGCTACTTCTTGTTTTTTGATATGAACTAAATATGGTACTCTATATAGTTACAAATATTATTATGGTCTAAGTTGACAGTATAAAATAGCACAGCTTTGGATAGTTTGATTCAATCATTGACATTGAAGAGAAAAGAAAATATAAAAAGAAGAAGGTAAAAAGGAGAAAAAAGGGTGTAGCAACATGTTTTAGTGACGTTTTTTCTCCATTTTTTCGTTAGGATTTTTCATCATTAGAATATATAATCAGAAGTTAAGAGACAGCAATATCTCCATCTAACTGCTTGAAGTTTTGCACTTTCTTCTTCAGGTCCATGAAGAGATTCTTGTTGAGAGGGTGGTTGGCCGTAGATTAGATCCTGTCACTGGGAAGATATACCACTTGAAGTATTCTCCACCTGAGACTGAAGAAATTGCTGCCAGGCTTACACAACGTTTTGATGATACTGAAGAGAAGGCACATTCTAAAACAAGCTTTATATGTTTTGACCTTATAAGACTTTTTCTCTTTGAACTTCTAATCCCATGGAATTTGTTTACTGCAGTTAAATTGATAATATTGTTTCATCCTTAAAATGGTGATTCACAGGTGAAGTTGCGGTTACGAACTCATCATCACAATGTGGAAGCTGTACTTTCTTTGTATGAAGATGTTACATTCAAGGCATGGGATATTTTCTACTCTCTCTCTCTCTCTCTCTCTATCTATATATATATATCTATCTCTCTTGTATAGGTAATGTCAAACTTGATACTTTGTGGAAAACTTAAGCTTCTCAGTATGAGGCTAGATTTAGTTGATGGTGATGCTGCTAGTAAATGCTCCAATATAGCTACGTGATGAGATATTGGTAGGTGAGTTTGGAAAACTCCTGTTGCCAAATAGATGGACCTTCTATTTTCACACTTCCCTTGACTCTTAAAAGAAGATTAACCCAAGAAAGATATCAGTTTTTGAATTTGATTACTCCTGAACTCAACAGAGGTTCATACTCTGGGCTATTTAGGCCTGATTGGAATAACTAGTTGACGGGCTACGGGTAATGTGGGAATTACCTTTAACAATGAGTGGAGAGTTGCACTGTTAGTTGATCAATAGGAAGCCTCTGGTAGTTAGTGATTGATTGTAGCTATTGGACCATTTTCAGCTGATATTCCCCCTGATTGAAGGTGTTATGTTGACGTTTTACCAGAGTGCAGATGGAAAGGATCTGATAAGATAGACGGTCATCTGTGGTAATCGTAAGGCACAAAATGTCAAGAGCAGATTTAATGAACAAAAAACATAGCTTCTCAACAGTAAATACCAGTGATCATTGTTTGTAGAATATAAGTGTCAACAAACTAATATAATCAAATATTTTTCGTGTTCTATATGTTCTTTTCATATTCTTTAATTGGTCAAACTAGAACAAATAGTACACCTAACTAAGTAAAAAGTGTCAAATTTGATGGACTTTTGTATTTTTCTTCATTCCCTAATGTTATTTGTCCTTTTGGTTCTGCTTATACTTTGATGTCAATGAAGCTGACTGATCAATTAGCATTGTAATCGAAAACAATATACACCAAATCTGTAAATTAAGTTCCCTGAATAATAACATATAAAGCTATTACCTTTACAAATGCATTAAGATTAAATGTGTACGTGTATGCATTGTCTGATAGCAGGAAGTGTGGTGGTTGGCACTAAAGGTTCCTTGTTCATTACTTGACAGATTCCTCTTTCCTTGTCATAAATTTGAGGACTACTCCTATTGATTGCAGGTCAATGGAAATGTTGAAATAGAGGAAGTATTTGCCCAAATCGACGATGCTTTCACAAAATTGCTCAAGTCTAGGGAAGAGATGTCTTTTGCTGCACAGATATAGAAGATGGAAAGTTAGTGAAAGTTCTGCTAAAATGCAGGGTTTGCAAAAATTCAGTAATATACAGCTTTACTCCAACTTTTTTCTCATTTCCTAATGGATAAAGAGGCTGTTTAGTATAAAGGTGTATTATTATTAGACACATAACGTTCCATGTTGAAAATCTAACACGCGGTCTCATCTGTTGCCTCCTTGGCCAATATTACATACTTGCATTTATCAAGAACAGTTGCCCTTGGAAATTTGATTTGATTGCGATGTGAAGAGACATATATATCAAAGCTATAGCAAAAGAATTTTTTTATTTTATTTTTATAATGTCTCTGTCTGCAGAAATATCTCTCATGCAATCAATTCTTGAGAAGTTCCTGCTGAAATTTGTGGCTATGCTGGGATGACATAGCCTCATAGGGTTGGTCCTGCATAAAAGGAACGTCCCGTCTCCACCCGTAGGCTTTGAGTGGCGGCTTTTAGTCGGAGTTAAGATCTTTTGTCTAATATTATTTTGTCTTATTCTGTCTCATAGAATTTTAGTTATTTATTTTGTGAGACTTACGCGAGATCCAGGCGAGTTTTATGCAGAATTTACATAAATAAATGACTGATATTTATTTGATATAATAAAACACTATAATATTAGATAGAAGCTCTAAATTCTTTTAAATAGATATGGTTATTTATTGCAATCTAATCTTGAATTAAATGTTGATTGATGTATGGTTGGCTGCAATGCCTACTTGTGAGGTACATATTATTTGCAGGGTATTTAACATCTGGCCAAGTTCAGACCACCATTGATTCATTTCCTCCATGAAAATTGAATGAAACAAATAAAACCACAAAAACTCTCTTGGAGCAGCTAACTGCTTTCAACGTCAATTTCTATACAACCTGGAGAGGGAACATATCCAATTGGAAATGATACGTTATCTGTAGTTATATCAAACGTGATAAAAACTTGAGATAAGCCCTCAAAATTGATACAGCTTTGAAATTTTACCATACTTTTCACCTTTATAGTGATTTCAACACTTATAATTTTATAAACATTAAATAAAATTATGAAGATACTTCATTAATGGCGAGTGTTTCCTTTTTAAGCTTACAAAGTATTCAAGTATCAAATTTGATTTATTAATTTCAACAATCGGATTAAATTCGAGCTTTTTGCAGTCTAAAAAAATACCATTAATTGAAACAACAAATTTTGTTTCTTCGTCTTCACTGGATTGTTCTTCAATGAAGTCTTATACAACTTCAATGAATTAAAGTTGTCATTTTAGTGTAAATAACAAAAATATATTATTTTAATATAATTAACTAAATGATCTCATTTTCACTTAATCACGATGCTGACAATGAATGTAGGAAGATTTGATTTGAATCATTATCATTGAAGGGCATATTTTTAACATTAATCAATACCATAAAATCAAAGTAATTTACTATTTTTTAATAACTTAATTAGATGGCCATCATCATTTTGGAGGTATTTATAATTATTAAGATTAATGCTCTCTAAGGTTATTTTGTAACATTGACCTTAATAATATATATAAATGTATATATATAATCTAACCTCTTAAGAAAGACAAATATCATGCTTGAATAATAAAGGGTTAATTGTAAAAAAGATTTAAATTTTACTCAATTTTATAAATAACGTTAAAATATTTTAGTTTTTAATTTATTATAAATATCTTTTAATATTATTTTTAAAAATTTAAACTAAAATTACAAAACTTGTTGCAATTTTTTTAAAAATCATGCCTGGATAATAAACGGTTACTCAATTTTATAATACCAATTCAAACTTTAGATATGATGTTAAAATATTTTAGTTTTTAATTTATTGTAAAAATAGTTTAATTTTAAGTTTTTTTGTTAATGAAATTACTTTTATAATAAATTAAAATTAGAATATTTTAATATTATTTTTTAAAATTTGAACTAAAATTACAAATTTTATTGTAAATGTAGATTTTATTACAACTAAGTCTAACTCGATAATAAGTCAGCCGAAGAAACAGGTCGCTGCTTACTCTTGGACCGTTTCCTTATCCGTTACAACTTACAACAACCATTTATCCTATTCCTAAGCAATCAAAGAGCAGATTTCATGGAGTTAAGTATTGGCAGTTGACTCTAATGATCTTCATCTTTACACAATTCATCAGACATACAGATATGACCCCTTCACATGAAAAAAGATAAAAAATGAATAAGTTGGCCAATTCCTTTTCCTGGAGTGATTAGGTGGAAGACTCAGACCCAGTGCTGGAACGCGACAACGACGTTGGACGGACCAAACATGCGGCCAACGCTCTCTCTAAGCTATATACAACCTCCGTCATCGACGGCCTCTCTCTGCCTTCAAACGTCACACAATCTGCCGCTAGGTACCCTATATACCCCAGAGCTTCTATCTCCAAAGGCGTTGGCGGCGGCGCTCTCGGGTCTAAAACTCTGTCTATTTCGTCTTTCACAATGTAAGGGACCGCAAAGTCCACCACGTTTCTAGGAACTTCATCCTCGTTTCGGTGAATGGCCTTGTACCCAGATATCAACTCCAACAGTACCACCCCAAAACTGTACACATCGCTCTTAGTGGTCAACTGTTGGAGTCTGCAATATTCTGGGTCCATGTATCCTAAGGTCCCCGCCGGCATGAGCGAGAGTTGCGACTCGTCGTCGGGCGGACTCATTAGAGAGAGGCCGAAGTCGGATACTTTGGCTGTCCATTTTGAGTCTATCAAGATGTTTGATGACTTTATGTCGCGGTGGATGATGGGTGGCACTGCATATTCATGAAGGTACTCAACGCCTCTTGCCGCATCTAGAGCTAGCTTGATTCGTGCAGGCCATGACATTAAGTGTGGGTTCTGGAGGTCGTGGAGATGGTCGTGGAGGGTGCCATTGTGCATGTACTCGTAGACTAAGATACGCTCGTTGCTATCTTCATAGAACCCTAGTAGACGTATGAGGTTTTTGTGGTTTAGGTGAGATAAGGATTGGAGCTCGTGGACAAATGCGCTGTCTTTGTCTTCCTGTCGCTTGTTTCCTATTGCGCACCAATGTGTTCTTGATGCTTCAGCTCGTTTGATTGCAACTTGGCGACCGTCTCCTAATAGGCCTAGATAGACTGATCCGAAACTTCCTATTCCAATTCTTAGATCTTCAGAGAAATTGTTGGTAGCTTTTAGGAGTAATTGTAAAGAGAACTCCGTTAATTGACCTGCATTTCCAATACTAGCTAACCGGCTCAGTCGCTTCTCAAGCACCGCTGGTGCTTGCTCAGGTTTCGGCTTCTGTGGTCGATTTAGGCCTTGTTGAACTGGAAGTCCAGTTTCGTTGAGGCGACCTGAATCGTGGACTCTGCAGCCTCTACACTTGTAGTATTTGAAAACAAAGAATGTGGTGACTAGCGACAAAGTCAATGTTCCCACGCACCCTACCACGAGGAGAACTATCATCTCCCGGCTCCAGTGACTTTGAGGCTGGGACAATGGCGGCAATAATGGCGATTGTGTTGATGTTTCGTTAACAGGCTTAACGCTCATGTCGTGCCAACAAAGCTCGCATATGCTATATCCCTCGGGGCAAAATGTGCCACTTTGTGCTAATGGTCCACAAGGACAAGAACTGCTGCACGAGCCTGGCATTACTGAATCAAACACCCTTAATCTCGACTCCAAATTTTCATTGCCCCAACAATACAACGAAAAGTTACGTTTCACCACTCCGCAGAAATTGTCTCTCTTTGCTTCAATACTTACAAAATAAGTCTCTTCCAGACTTTGCGGCAAACTGAAATCATTTTCTCCCCAACAGACTACTGTTTCATTCACTCGCAACGCGCAGCTACGATTCTCTCCCAGCGCCATGGACATGAATTTGCCTACCGGTTTTTCGCCGACCATCTCTCCCCAGCATTCCATTTCGTTATCAAAAGTCAGAGCACAAGCATGTCTAGACCCAGCCGCAATCGAGGTATAGTTACCACTCGGAGATTGAGCATCGATGTTGGTATCATTCCCCAAGCACTTAACAACCCCACGCCCTACCAACCCGCAAACGAATTCGTCACCAACTGCGATGGTTGAGTAGGCAGGAGCTGTGCCAGTTTCGAGATCATTCCATTGCCAGCACCGAAGACGATTATTTTCATTGACAAGTCCACAGATATGACGATTACCGGCCTTGAGTTCCCTTATCTCAGGGCCCTCATAAATTCGTTTGTGGTACATACCAGTACCGTTGGTGGAGAATCTCCAGCAAACCATGGATGAAATGGAGTAGGAACGGAAAGAAGTCAAAGCGCACACGAATCCATCTCCAGATACTATCCCAGAAAACGAAACATTAGGATTGACAGGCACTTGAATTCCGACAGGAAAGCCGGAACAAGTTAGAGATGATTGTTGGCTATTCCCATCTTGCACTAGAGCACATACCAGAGTCTGACTAGGAGTCTTGGAAATGGAGACTGTTGAGAGCGAGTAAGTGACTGGAACCCAGAAAATGAATATAAACAAGAGAAGAGGAGGGGCTCTATAATACAGAAAATCCATAGAAGAAGATGATGAGATATGGAAATGTCATGGTGGTTTTGTTACAAGGAGAGCAAAGCATAAAGGTAATGATTGAACAAGTTGGTAGGTAATTAAGTGCTGAGGTTGTGAAGAGGAGACCAAAGACCAAGTCATTTGAAAAGTCCCATTCAAATAGTGCAAATTTGACACAGAATGTGTCTTACTCCTTACTCTATTTTAACAACTCATGAGTGACCCTTTCATGACTCAGTATGCTGATCTCAAGTTTTTTATTTTATACGTACAATAATTGAGTGTCTATACGTTGCCATTTTTTTTTTTCACTTACTCTTAGAGTGTGAGTTTTGAGCGATTTTATCTTATTTATGTTCTGTCTTATGAATCTCAGTTATTTATTTACGTGAATTTTACATAGGTCTCACATAAGTAAATAGCTGAGATTTACAGGATAAAATAAAGACAAGATAAAATGAACAGAAAATTTTAGCTTAGATTTTGGAGCAGAGAGTTTAATGGTTTCAATCAGGTTAAGATTATTGACGGTAGGAGGTGATCTCATCATTCAACTCCCAACGTAAGTATACTTTATATAGTACATTTGAAAATTTCTAACTTCTATTTGTTAATATTAATTAGGTTAATTATAAAAAATATCAAACTTTACTCAATTTTATAATTATATTTTAAACTTAAAAAAGTGGTAATTAAATATTCAAACTTTCATATTTTTTTAATTATAACTTGCTATTATTATTTTCCTTAATATTATTGACGTGATTTATCACATAAATACTTATATGTGTCAAGCTTAACAAAATAAAGTTATTTTGAATTGAAATTTTTAAATCAAACATTTTTTAGTTCGAGTTGTATTGTAAAATTGAATAAAATTTGATTTTTTTAATTAACTCGTATTAATGTTATATTTTCATTTAAAAAATACACACTTAGAGAAGAAAGCAACAGAGTTCATTAGTTTTGTGATTTGGAATGCAAGGCCCAATCAATTTTGACTTCACAAATTTTGTAAGCCTGGTCAAAATTTCACTCTCTTTACTTTATTTATACCCATTCTTAGGGTATCAACTACCAAGATGACACAGAACCGAACGCAAGAGTTATTATAAGTTCAGAGGGTGGGAGTTGTTACGATCGTTACCTCAGCATCGTGTAAAGTAACTTGATAAACGCATTTACTGGGTCGTTTCTGCAATATTTTGACATGTTCTCTGGCGTTTCGAACTTTCCAAGAAAAGATTAATTATTTTCTGGTGGTATTTACTATTCATAAAGACGATCCTTACAAAGATGGATAATGTAATCATTGCTAATGTGGATATTGCAATAGATCTTCAGGAGAAATACAAAGTCAAAGCTGCATCTTTAGTAAGATGAATCTGCTTGAATATGCACATTAAACAAAGGTCAACATATTCGGTTTCAAAAGCTTTTCAGAGTTTTCGTTGCAGATTTTTACAGAAGAATCAACTCTAAAAATTAGCTTAAAGGGTGAGAGGTTTTATAAACTTATAAATTCTATATCAGTCTTTTTTATTATTGATGTGGGATAATTAGATCATAAAATCCCACCATGCTTCACATCTTAGGTACTAACGGGTTAGCTATGCGTTAGACCTTTTCTAGCTCTAGTTCGGGTTAGCTATGCGTTAGACCTTTTCTAGCTCTAGTTCGCTTCACATCTTAGGTACCAACGGGTTAGCTATGAGACCGTTTGGTTCCACTTTTATTTTTCTGTTGTTGTTTTTAGTTTTTGTTTCCTGTTTTTAGTTTTTGTTTTTTTCCTAAAAAAAAAGAAAACTTATTTGGTTGAGATTTGTAATATAAAAACTGAAAACAAAAACCTGTTTGGTTGAGATTTCTAATAAAAAACTGAAAATAAAAATATGTTTGGTTT
>JANZLX010000211.1:6045779-6067468 GCA_025531955.1 Erythroxylum orinocense | reverse complement strand
AGTTTAGTCTCCAATTGTTGAGTAGCATGCTCTATCTCCCTGACTTTTAGAAGCAACTATTCGTCTTTACCACTGGGCAGGTGAGTAGTGTTTGGTCCTTCTGAATTAAGAATCTCCCTTGCTAGATGGGTAGTCGTCCTTATAAGACTCAGATCAAGGCCAGCATGTACCTTTGTAATGTTTGCTTCAGCCCCTCCTTTGTGCCTATCTCATTTGTTCTCTAATCTACATTGTCGAATGTAAGTAGTTCCTCTTGGTTTTCGGCATCGAAGATTTTCCTAATAGGTTTCCACTTTTTGGTAGCATTTGGTTTCCACGGATAAGACACATATATTGCCTTTTGAACCATTTCTTCATTGTCTCCTAAACTCAATATAGACAAGCTATTTGGTATGTGAGCAGATTTTGGTATCTCAATACACACTTTGGAGTGGCCAACTCTTTCCATATTTGCTGTAGGAGTATCCAAGTTTACCGATTTGCCTAAAGAGTAAGCCACGTAGCTCAACCCCTCAAGTGACCATAGCTCCATAGGCAAGTTGCGAAGGTGTACCCATATAGGAAAAATCTTAACCTCATTTCTGATCATTTCCAAACCTGGTCGCCGACTTTGTAAAAATATTGGCTGGTTGTCGATGTGCCAAGGGCCATGGTCTGTGATGTCCTGCAAACCACAATCTTTCCCAAATTTGAAGAGGAATGTCCCATCTTCCTGAGTAAGATCCTCTCTAATCCCTTATGACTCCATCTAGTTTTGGCCCATGCATTCACTACTGGGAACGTTGGTCAGTTATTCCAAAAGAACCTAATAAGGGATAAAATCGCAAACTCTTTAAAAATCAAATTGTGTTTTTTAAATTTTCAACATGTTTTGAACTTAATACTCAATTATTCTTTTCAAATTCCTGAAATTTGTAGAACTTTTGCAAACCTACGTAAACATGTAAGGAGGTAAAATAAAGCGATTGATAGCTTATCTATTTTATAAATAGATTCCTAAACTCAATTTTATGGCTAAGACTTTTTTAGTTCTTTTCTTTTATGTTTTTCTCTATATTTCATTTATAAGGAAGGTGAAAAGTACATTGAATTACAAATTAATTTTTGATCTCATTTTTGTTAAGTCCGTTTGCAAAATTGTCTTCACAATAATGGCATGTAAACATAATAAATTAATAAATTCGTCTTTTTGATACATGTTACTTATGTAGTTTGTTAATTTTTAATAACCCTCTTATAATGTGTTCGTCCCCATTGTGTGTCAAGTGTCCTAAAAATATCAAGTCAATGAAAATTAACGACAAAACTAAATAGAGGGACTAATTCTAAAATTTTCACAAAATATAAGGACTTTTCATTAAAAATTTAAAATATGTGAAGTTCTAAAAGAATTAATGAAACCACACGAAAAGTTAATATGTTTTATCCTTTATACATATAGTTTATAATACAACCAAAAAAAACTTCTACGTAAAATACATAAAAATTTGCAATCATAAAAACGTTATAAATTAATATAAAGCATTAATTTTAAATAAAATATCATTGATAATTTGGCGACTTCAAATTGTTATAATTACCTTTTGTCTTTAACTAATTCATATATAATTTTTAAGACATAGTTAATAATACTACTTTAACATTTTTTAATTTTAAGGATTTGGGTAGAGTTATTTATTTAATTTAGAAAAGGAGTAATCTTATATATAATTTTGTGATTATATATATATATATATATATTCATAACAATTTCCCAAACAAGATTGATTAGAAAACGATAATAAAGACTACTCAAAACTCAGATGTGACATTGGGAACCTCCCCATTTCGAACATAAAAGTTGTTAAAGTATGCTTTGGAGAAGGTAGCGACTTACGGCACCACCGCACCAGGATGTGTATGTGCTCATGGGAAGTGGTACTGTACAGCGCCATTTGGAGCTGGAGCAATGGCAGGAGTCAAGGCATTGCCCAGAGATGACCCACCAGCTGAATTGCAGCAGAAATGCATCCAGGTATTGCAGCACCAACTTCCTGATGATGCGTGGTTATTTACACCCTCAGCCCCAAGTCCATGCAATGTCATAGCTACATTTCTTGCTTTCCCACCTTCAAAACTAAGCACCATGATAGCCAAGACAAAGATTACAGAAACGTTTATCTTGTTTTCCATGAAAACTACGGTTTCGAAGCTTTTTTCTTGAGTTGCTATTTGATTTCTGAACCAGGGTCGTTTTCATCTCCCATGTATCATATAGTATATATGTTTGCATTACTAAATAACGTGAAGTTATTTGGAGAAGTTTGCTATATTTAAGTAGATCAATAATTAGAGAATGACCTCCTTTTGACAACTAAAGTTAAGGGAAGCAATTAGTTGGCATTCCCAACTTGTGGGGTTTGTAGAGAGAGTGCTTTGATTGCCATGTCGGTAGATAGTCATAGGTTTCCCTAAAACTCGGTAAATAGAAACAAAATGTTATGCTATGTCCAGTAGGGTACAAAGCTTGAATGGATGCCGAACAATATTCATCTTCAAAATTATGGTCCATTACAATGTGTCTGTAACTAGCATACTCTCCTTAGAACATCCATTTACAGGTTCCCAAATATACATTTATATCGATGCAACATACCAACCAGTTACCACAAATTATGCAGCAATTAGAGAAAAGTATTGATCATTTTCGCTGTCACTCTTTGGTTGAGCTTACTTGGTTTATTTAATCTTTAATGTCCTCGAGATTCTTGGATTGGATATTATTGGCTTCATGATAGCTTTCAGTTCTGTTGTTTATGCAATTTGGATTAAAGGAAATCATATAATTTTCATATACTAAAAAAACTGTCCAATCTTTCTATCAGAGAACTCTAGCTCGCGTAGATCAGGGAATCTCTAATGATGTTACTCGAGAAAGAAAAGCTAAACTCAAATATAATGAAGTAATATAATCTGAGTTTGAGGCTTGTCTTATATTACAGATCATATAGATTATGGATTAATTATAGGGATTATAATCCCTTGATTACAGAGATAAGCATCGATAGGTTTGTATGTATATGACCCTAATTATGTGCATTTTGTATCAAGAAATACAATACCTGTTCTTCCAAATTACTGTACATGGTATCATAGCAAAGTTTTATACAGCGAATAGAATTCTTGTTGTTTATCTCTGTTTTGTCGTCTTCGACTTAAAGTTCTGCCCATAAGAGCAAAATGTTGTAATAGATTGTTGAGTTCAAATTGCACCCTAAGTGTAAGAAACTCAATCTCACTCACCTTAGTTTTGCTGACGATATACTTTTATTTTGCAGAGGGGATGAGGGCTCAGTAAAAGTCACCTGGAGAGCACTTGGAGAGATCTCATTTGCCTTAGGTCTGACAGTGAGCATAAACAAAAGTGCAATTTTTACTGGGGGTGTTTCGGATCCTGTCAAGAAGTATCTTGGAGATGCTGGGCTATAAAGATGGAAAATTACAAATAAGGTACCTTGGTGCTCCATCGACCTCCAAAAGATTGTTGAATACAAATTATTAGCTCGTACCTGCCAAGATGCTGCCTAGGATCAAGCATTAGACAGCAAAAATTCTCACTTACATTGGGAAAGTCCCGACTCCAAGCCCGGCATTATCTAGTGTTTAATGTATTCATCAAAAGTTTAACCAAGTGAATACCTGCTCCACTTAACAGAACCTTATAAGCCGTGTTTGATTAAGGCCAACGAGAATAAATTAATAAAAAAGAAATGAATAGCAATAGTCAATTATTTGTTATGGTTAATTGAATAATTTTTTTCTATCCCAGTTTTAAGTAATAGTCCATACTCTTATGTATGGAAAGAATAGTTTTGATTATGCAAACACTAATATTTTTTTAATTAAATATAATTAAATTATAATTAATTAAAATGTAATTAATTAAAATATAAAATATAATTAATTAAACTATAATTAATTAATTAATTAAAATATAATAACTATTAATTAATTAGTTAATTACAATTTAATTAATTAAAATATAACAAATTTTTAGTTCTTATTATTTTTAACAAACCAATCACTATCAATAGTAATATTAATCATTCCTTCCTGTTAATTAACCATCATAATTATAATAATTATATTCATTCTTTTTTTTTTACTATATTCATTTTTATTCTTATTACCATTCCTTTACCGATCCAGCCAACCTCTATTGTTTTTTTGGAAGTATCTAAAGCTAACTACTTAACAGCACCTTGTAAGGTGTGAATTGTTTCCCCTCAACAAGGAGACCATCTTATTGGAGTTCCTCTTCTCTAAAATAAAATTGTGAAAATATTTTATATTCTATTCCCATCTTTGAGCTGTGATAACCTTTTATATAGTTATGCAGTTTCTGTTTCTCACTAAGCTTTGGAGATGAAGATCTTCATCCCAGGATTTAACAAGAATGCTGCAACATTTGATATAGGTAACATCTTTTGTTATATTACACTGAACCGACCTAAGATATTTCAATTTTTTTTAAAATCACTAGGTTCACACTTGCAGAGCATTACATTAAAACAAGGAAATTCCATATTGGATCAGAAAAGAGAAACTACAAAGCTAGCATTCTCACCAAAACAAACAAAGCTAGAAAGCTGGTTTGCGTTGTCCCTTCAGGGTGTGACCACGACTTGAAACATTTACAAGGAAACTTCTTCCCTATCTGTGGGTCAAAAAAGGAGAAGGCAAACCACAATGCTAGAGAACCAATCACCGTCCACGCTTTGATGGTTATCTTCTCAGAACTATTTACAATTAGCATCTCTCAAAAATCTTGTAAAGCTTCTCCAATGAAGCAATCTGCAGGAACCAAGAAACTTAGTTTCAGTTTCAAACTACAAGGCGTTTTAATCATGCATCCAAATGTCAAAGGCCACTAAGCGTTTGTTGCTTTAGACGACATAGCATACATTTTTTAATAGTTTCCGATGGGCATATTCAGCTGTCAGCCAAACATGTGCAGGCTAGCCGTTTCATTCATTAGATATCACCAAACCTATTGCTCTAAATAAGCCAAAAAGCTGACGGCAAAATTATAAAACTTGAATGGAATAGTACGTAACTACATGCATGTCAACTTGCTAAACATGGTAAAGTCCAAGTGAAAGAAGCTACTCACCAAGTATATCCTGAGAAACTAAGATCCATAAACTACAATTGATAGAATATCTTACCTTAACAAATGTTCCATTCGTAGCCATTGAAGTTGAAGGCTTTAGAAAGAGTCTCATGGCCGGAAACAGAACATGCTGGATTGACCATTCACGCTGGGCCCATGCAGACTCTGCTTCAGAAAGTAGTTCGTGCTCAATCTCATTGTCAGTTACAGTGTCTCCTGTAAAAAGAAGACTCAAAATTTGGAATTTCAGTAAGAATATTTCAGGATGTCTCACCATGATTACAAGAAACTGCATAAAATTGAGGACAGGGAACAGTTGTAATTTGCAAGTTTATTGAAGTAATAGTAGCAGACATGGTCCAGCACACACACACCTAAAGTGGCAGCGTTGTATACTTCCTAAATGCATTTTGCCACTAAGCAAACAATCAAGTCATTAAACAAAATAGACTCAAAATCTTTTTGTGCAGTGGTAAGCCTTCAATCACTTGAAACCATGAGACTTTCTTATCCTCCACGTTCTTTTACTACCTAAACCAGAATATGTTAAGCATATATCAACGATTGAGGTCTGAACAGGTTTCATGGTTTCTGGTTAACCCCATTATCATTTTGAACTTCTGCATAATCTTTACTCACCTAATATTAACAATATTATCCATAGGTAAGAAAATATTTTACTCTTATGTATTAATATAAATACTAATAACTTCAAATCATGCATTTATTTATGTATCATAATAGATATCTTAATGATGTCAAATATATTATTCTTTGGGTAGTATATAATATCTACTGTTAATTACATTTCTGAAACGAACATATATTTTTCATTAAGCAGAGTTTTCTTTCAGACTTTTCAATAGAAAAAGGAAGAGGTAGAAATAGAAAAAGAAAATGATAACTGGAATTAGAAATGCGTTTTCCAGAACTAAACAATCCCTTAATTTGATAAACTTTTGAACTTATCAAAATTTTATAAGAATAAGATATACTTCTCTAAGTAGAGTCAATAAAGCAAGTTCTTTCTCTTAAACATTCTCTTCATTTTCTTCCAAAAGCTCAACAACAACCACCCATATGTCTGCCAGCTTCTATTCAAAACCAGACACATTTCTTTACAGGCTTGCTACCCTTTTCCAAGAGCTTGACACTTATCCAGTCTCATTTGGTAGATAAGATCCACAACTTGAACAGTCACAGGGAACTTGTAGTAAATCTATTAAATATTTAGTTTTTTAACTCCTAGTCATAGTTAAAAGTTTACATCTATATCCAAGTAGAAAGTAGCCGTTGCGAGCTGTTGCGAGTTTGCTACATTTTAAAAACTATAAAGAAGTATATGAAACAAAATAGATAAAGATGAATCATAAAAATTAATTACGGTACGTACTAGTTGCAATAGCTGTTGTGAGTTTACTAGTTACATTTTAAAAATTATAAAGAAGTATATGAAACAAAATAGATAAACATGAATCATAACAATTAATTAAGGTACATACTAGTTGTAATGTAATATCTCAAAGATAAAAAGAATTAACAGATTACATCAAAATTTACATGATCATTTTTACTGCATTATTCCATTTTATTCCTATGTGAAAATGATTACTTAACAGTAGCTGAACAAAACAAAAGAAAATAGATTACTACACGATATTACTCGTACTACAGTTTTCACTATATTCCATATTATAAAATTGGTCAATTGAATAATTTTATGCATTGCCTTCTGTGTTGCTAGTTAGTATATGTAACCCATGTAGTACTACAGAAAGTAAGTCATCATGAACCTATCCACATGTTAAGCAACTACTCTGGCTTCCCTGCTATGAGTTTGGAAAAGCTTGAATCGTCAATGGTTTAAGAACTAAAATTATTTTTATTATGCCACCCATAGAAGGACAAGAAGGAAAAAAAAACACAGAGAAAAGTAAATGAAAAGTTATTGGTCAAGTTAATAAGAAATAAGAAATGGTAGATTCGTGCATGGGAGTTATAAAAGTAGATATAGCACACCAATTGCTTTCTCATGTTCAGGATTCAGGGAAACATACCGATAACATTGGAATCTTCTGGATCTGGAGGATTATTTACATGTTTAGTTCTATAAAATTGCAAGCCATTTCCAGATGGGTTAGGCAACAAAGGGGGATGCATGGCATAAAAATTTCCAAGAGCAGCTGCAATTGTCTGAAAGCAGTTCTTTTCATCCTCCCAATCAACCTGCAAGAGTGTAAATAGACTTCAGCACCAAAGCATATCTATGCATCATGCTGATATTTATGAAACTTTACAGCTTCATCATGATCTGTGGTGATCCAGTCTACTGAGGTAAGACTGTATTCTGCAGTATAGCTGATATGACTAAACAAATAGGTCCACTAAACATGTTCAATTTATCCCAAAGAAGTGCAATAACCACATGAATGTAAATTCATCTCACATGCGTACATTTTCTTCATATGACGAGAAAAATATCTTCAAATAAGAGATCACTAGTAAATCTTTTAGTCCAAAATAGCAACTTAAGTCACAGTGCAATTTAGAATATGACACAGAACAAGTATTGGAAACACCTTGAAAATACATCATTTCCCAGACTACACAATGCAATTTAGAATATGACACCAATGAACAAGTGTTGGAAACACCTTGAACATACATCATTTCCCAGACTAAGTACAAATTCAGGAACTCGATCCATATCAGGCATGTATTGGTCCAGTATGACAGGAAGCCTAGATAAATCCCCTTGTGAGTCAATATAGATGCAGAAGTATTCCTCTAGCATTTCAGCCTTTTCCTTGAGTAATTGAGTATTAATCTGTAAAAGAAAGAACTGAAAATCATCGAAAATATCAAGCACATTGATCATACAAACAAACTTTTGAAAACTGACTCTAACTACTATCTTTTATTCTACTGAAAATCAAAGAAGCAACAGAACCAGCATACCATAATTAATGGAGAAAAAAAGGCCCCATATGAGTATTTTAAAGAGACACAAATATAAGCTCATGATGAATTGTGTAGGAAGATTAAATTCATTCCAATAACCAAAAGTTTGTTGACTTGATGCCTAATTACATGATGTTTATTTTTTATTAGCTCTTATCCTTTGGATTCAGAGACTAATGTTTCCATTAACATGAATATTTATCCTGGGAATTAACTCTTCCTATATGTTTTCTAAATGGTAACTTTTAAACAGAGACCAGAGCTTGCAGACATAGATGCTTGATAGTTAGTAAAATTCAAAGGTTAAAACAATAGTATAAAGACATCTTCTTTGGGATAATACCCACATGTGAAGTCATTCTTCCAATTAACTATTCGGTCATATCAAAAACTTTGGCTCAACCAAAAAGAAAGTAAAACTAATCCCTGACGCATATTAAAATCCATCATAAAAAATTACTGTAGCAGTCATCCAATCACCAAAAATAAATCACACAAGGTGAGAAACAAGCCAAGGAGGAACAATAAAGTAGAAAGAAAACAAATGATCTAGAGAAAGAGGAAACAAGTGATCTAGATAATAAATTTTACTTCTGCAATCTTCTCCTTCAAATCTTCGTTCTCATCAAATTCTGGATTTAGGTCTTCCTCCTTCAGTGCCAAAATAATGAGGTCTGAGAGAGGGGCTGGATCACTCAATTGGATAGCATTAAAATGAGCAAACCGGCGCAGAACTTGTTGATACATGATCTCTTTGCTGTGAAAACGTGAAAAGCAGAAGTTACAGAAAAAGTAGAAAATGACCTTTTCTGTATGGAAGAGATGTAACGGCAAATAAATAAATGCGCATGCATATCCATGGACATAAGTCTTAAAGTATATGAACCATTCATGAATCTGACCAACAACTTAAACTTTTGAGTTGAACAATTTTTTGACATGGTATCACAGTTTTTATGACCTGGAGATGTTGATTACAAGCCATGTCTCCCTTGATTGTTTGGTAGACTTGTGATCTTTATGCCCACACTTCATGTTAGAGTCATATTAAACTATATGAATGATTCCTGAACTTCACCCAATAGCCTAAGTCTTTGGTCCACTGATTTCTTGACAACATGTAATGTAAATGCATTTATCAGATCCTTATAAAGCTTAGTATGGACAAAAGCAAATCATCTCAAAGACCTTGGAAACAATATTACCATGCATCTTAGAATTGTATTCCCTAAAGGGGATTTGTGAATGTAGAACAATTATTAAGATAATACAAAAGTCTTATAAATATCATGAGCATGCATCACCACTCATAATTTTGGTTTCTGCGAGATTTCAGTACTATAGATGTCCATTCCTACCTCAAATTGACTACATTTGCAAGATAGAGATGGGTATCATGCTGAAGTAATGCAAAAACATCATCTGCCATTCCAACATACGTACAGTGTCTTATAATGTCCAGTAAACCTACATAACCATACAACAAGAGAAAGTGCATGGTTACTTGACAATGACAAAGTTTACACCAAGAACAACATAACGTAAAAAGTATGCTAAGTTACCAGAATGACAGCTGCAATCGATATCATTAATAAGCTCTTGAATGCTAGTGAGGTCTGCAGTTTCCTTTGGGTTCCTTCTTTGTCTAACTGACGACCTAAAAGATAACAAAGAAAACAAGAAATATAGAGTACTGTTAGAAATAGTTTAGACAAGAGAACAATGATGCATGATGCTGGTGCCCCAACGATAAACCTTAAGATCTAGAAGATAACGATATTAGCATTAAGAGAAAAACCTAAGAGAATAGGAATTCAAAGCCAATGTCCAAACCCTTAAAAAAAGAATTTCAAGACTAGTGATTACAGAAACCAAGGAAACTAGCATAATAGGAAATGAACCCTGCCCACGTTATATAAGCCATCCTTTTAAACAGACTGATGTAGGAAGGTGACTTTTATCTGGGTCCTTTTGGGAAAAGGCTGGAACTTGCTAAAAAGGAACTGAAGTGCTACTAATTGGTTTTGGCATGCAACATGAGGTTCCAATTAAAGTCAGCATCTCAAACTGTTTCAAATCTGCAATGTACAGGACATGCAAATGTGCACAAATTTGAGAAGGATGAGAATGGTAATATAGAAGGGGATAGTGAAATCTGCTTTTCCCATTCTTCAATACAGAACTAATATCAAATCAATGTCAAGTTATCTTCGATCAAATACAAGTTAGCCATATTTTTTCAAACTTTATGTCATTTCTTGCATTTGAGATAGTACCATCCAGGATACTAGACAACATAACATAATACTACTACTTCCCATCTAATAAGGAATCCTAATACTATATGAATTCAGCCCAATTCCCAATCTTCATCCCACCAAATTAAGGCTTGTGATTAATTGATCTTTCCTCTTTTATTTCTCTTATAAACTTTAAGTTCTTTTGCATCAAAAATCATTCCCAAATTTGGACTTAACTGCACATGCAAACTCCTCCATGTATGTCTGAAGGACTATATTTATTTCATGAACTGATTCAACGCCTACAAGATGTGTAAACAAATGTAAGTAATTCAATTGTTAAGTCTTCAGTTCTTTAATGGTCATAGGCCTGCATAAAGTTCAAAGTAAACAACCGCAGGATCAAGAAAATATTCTAGCTTTCCATCTCAAGACTTCATTCTAGTAGACTCTTTCTATAAGCTGTTTGTTTGCAACTGATCCACAGAATCTGAAGAAGGATACAATTACTAAGATTGAGAGTTAGCTAAATTATGTCTTCATAAAACTATAATAGATTGTTCATATTAAATCCAAAAGAACGCATAATCATGTTCTGTTCTTGAATCTATTTTTTGCTGAAAGAGCATATTAGACTAAAGGAAAAGAACATTGAACTTTCAATATTACAAAATATCATATTCAGTTAGTCGACAGCCCAGACATATCTCATCAGTCTTTCTCAACAAGGGAGTGCAAAGTCTTTAGAGGACATTTCACAGAATATATTGCTCAGTATTGTTACCCAACATAGTCCGAATGATCTTTGGCACTTATTATATTGAACTAGATAGAATGTGACGGATTTAAAAACTAAGAGACAAATTTGGTTTTTGAGAAATCCCACTTATAGAATGATTTTAATAAATATTACATTCAAATAATGGTTGCTAAAGGATAGAAATTTTGATGATGACAAACAGTTGGTGTAAGTGTTTATGAAGCATATTTACGTTACTTGTAGAATAAATGGACTTACTTCAACCATTAAGATAACAATCGTCAGTGTCTTTGTTGATGCAAAACAACAATAAAGTTAAAGGCATCATGTTCTTCAATGAAGTTGTAAGCATTTAATGCTCAATGAAGGATCCAGACTAGGAACAAGCATCCGAAAACCTAATGCATAAAGTGCCCCTGCCTAAACCATTGAAAAAAAAAAGATTATGCAAACTAACAAAATCCTACCTCACAGCAGTCAACTTTGAATTCTCAACACTGTTGTTAAGAGGCTTGCTATGCAAATAGGCATGCAATCTTCCAGCTGGGTCTGATACGTCAGTTCTTACCATTTTATGCTCCGGGACTTTGTACATCTTTGACCCTAATTAATAAATAGCATGACCAATAATGACGGGGCCTTGAGAAACTAGTGAAAGTGACAAGTATTTGGGCAACAGAAAGAAACATGCATATACATTACATACCATTGGGCAAAGGATTAGCACTCAAATCCTTGCTTTCAGTCAAAGGAAGACTAGGAGAGGGGTCTACTACCTACTTGATCAAAAGAAGAAAGAAAATGCAGAAGTTAAAGGTAATGTTCACAGAACTGCAGAACTAGCGGAACTTTTGTAACACCACAGTATGGCAATGACACGGGAAAGAAATCTGGTACGTCATACCATTGTAGGTTACAAAATTTTCACGGAATGCAAACATGGACTTCATTCACTGTTTAGCAAAATTCCAATAACAAATTATCTAATTTGAACATCAAAATTTAGAATTAAACAAGAATTCTAGACAAGAAAAATGACTCAATAGTGACCCATTTACTCTTCTAGCAATTGTCAATGCTTCAATTAAAGGAAACTCTCATGAAGAGTATCTATATTAGTCCCTCCTGCTACATGTAAGACCACTTATCTTTCCAGATAAGACCTATAAAATGATCTTATACACTTGGTAACAACTGAACAGTATTAGTGATTGAAGTACATCTTATGTCGGAGAAACGGATCAAATATTGAAGTTTTTTGATGAATTGATTTTGAGAAATTTTAACTTGAAAAGTAGGTCAACCTACCGTCAAAAACAGGGAGCGGGCATTTCAAGTGGAGAGTTACCCTTCCCTACTATATGTGTGTGTAAATGTGCATGCATTTCAAAGAGCTTCACTAAGTGCTAAGTAAACTTGATCTTCAATTACAAAATCTATCCAATCCAATTGTCAGATAAAACTTATAGATAATTCGTAATCAGATAGAATAATGCAAGAAGCAGGCAAAGAACGTAAAAGATACAAACAGAGCTTGATGTTTATGGACCCAAAATAGGTCATCCATGTTCACTCATCTTTCAAAAGATTATAATAATTTAAGGCCGATATATATACTCTAAAATCAGATCCTAGCAATCATAAGTGATTGTCTTGTCAAAAACTTTACACGGGCTCCTATAAAGTTGACCAAGAATGGGAAATGTAAAAAGGAGTAAAAATGCCAGTCGGGTTTCTCAAACGAAATAAAAACTTACATCTTGTATAATCTCAAAACATTGGACATAGGAACCACTATGGACAATATAAGCTTTGATCCCAAACTTCACATTAATCAAAGATTAAAATTAGAATCAAAATGGAAAAACTGGAAAGATGATATGATCGGTAACTAATTCTCCAGAAGATTATGATCAATTATGATATTACCCTAAATGCAGCCCAGTACATCCCTGTTTCCATCATTATCAGTAAATAATAAACAAATAAAATCCAATAATTTTTCCATAGAGAAACTTGTTAATACAGAATATAAAAAAATACATCCTTACCTCAACTCCTAATAATAAGGAGCAAAAGACGAGTATAGATGATAAAAGTATTAAGTCAATGAAATGCATAAATTGAGACTACAATTAGGTTCACAGCTGCCAACAATGCAGCAAGTGTTTGTGCTCCAAGCTCAATTACACCTAAGAGATAGCATGTTTATTTTCATTAAAGAAAGCTACGAGTCTCCATGAAGGCCATCCAAACACGCCAGAATGCCAGATATATATACGTTGAACAATTTCAACAGAAAAAAAGGGACTGGAAATAATGTCACTCAGGTCCTTATTCTATTTCGCATTGATGCTCTGAGGGAAGATATGAGAGGGTATCGAATGCTTTTCATGCTTAGCAAGAAGAAGATGAAATCTCAGTAGTTGCAAAAGGCCGTCAAGTTCGGAACTCACAAACAATTTAATAGCATACCTGCTCTTCAAACATTCTTGCCTCATTCGAGTTCCTCAACTTCAATTCAACAGTTGACTGTATCTTCTCAATAATAATTTCCTGATTCAGAAGGCTCACCTGTATGGTAATAATAAAAGATTCATAAAGGACTTTTAGAAATGTTGAGGAAAAGTAAACTATTAGGAGCAATACTCCTAAGTGATTCATAACCATTTGCAATACTAATTGATTGATAGAATAGCAAGACTGACAATCATCATTGGAAATGATTAGCCTATGTGTCTGTAGATTGCCTTGACTGTCCAAGTTGGCATGCATCTCAACAAAAGATATGAAATATACAGATTACTTGGTGATTAAACAAGCAACACATAAGTGTGTATCATTAATAGGATCTACACACGCAAGATGTTATGCAAATTGTGCAGAAATCATAGAAAATATGACAATGAACACTGGAAATCTAATCCTAAGCATATAAAATAGGCAACTAGAGTTTAAAGGCACCATTAATTGCAAAAATTACAGATAGCATCTGCAATCACAAAAATACAGTTTCTCAAAATCTGAGACCAACAACAAGCCGTTGGAATTTTTTATTGGATGCAGCAATACAGAGAATAAGAACCCAACATGCATATACATGTAGGCACATGTATGTTTGCTACAGTATATGTTGTTCTATCTATCCAATTTGCCTCAACATTGAGATTCTTGAAAGCAAATATTAATGTAAAAGTGTGGGTGACAGAGAGATCACTCCTGAATCCATACCTCTCTTTTTGTTGGATGCACATTTACATCAACATGCTCAGGTGGTAATACTATTGACATATACAAGAATGGCTTTGAAGCTTTAGGTAAGGTAGCAGCATAAACAATCTCAAGAGCTCTCTTCAAAGCAGAGCAATCCACAAGCCTATCTGGAAATAAATTATAGTAAAATACAAAAGTATATTACACTTGGAGTACTAATTTCCTAGAAATTATGGAAGGATAAACGTAATACGCATGCTATCCATGCTAAAAGTTATATAAAAAAGGATTAAAAATGAATAGAGCAAAGCAATTATATCGTTTCGACAAATAGAAAGGCCATGCAGTAAAAAAGAATGAATTCTTGACAGCAAGGCCTCATGTTTGATTTCTCATAGGCTTTTAAATAAAGACTAATTTTCCAGAGTGTAATAATAATGAATTGCATCAGTCCACATCATAAACAAGTAGGTTAAACATAAAATATTTGCATATCAGAATCTGAAGATAGATGGTATGGATCAGAATACCAGAAACAAGGCTCAAGCGATCGCTTCATATAGTAATGAACAAAAAGTATACTCTAACTGACAGAGTTCATGAAGTTCAATGCAATCTACATCATTGAACCTCCGAAGAGCCGAACTGAAGTGGACCAAAACATAAGAAATATCAATGAAGTTGAAGAAAGAGGCAATAACTGGTCAACAAATAACTGTACAAAGCCCAATAAATAGTTCTATGTACAGATTTTAATACCAATTGATTATATATACATGTATAAGAGTTCTCTAAAGAAAAATGCATCTCAAGAATATCCCCCAAAGAAAATAGTAAATCTTGTTACATATTTTGGTGAATGACCATAAACATTTAACGACTAAATCCGTAGCATTAAGCACAACAAGAATTTTTGTTTTGTCAGCATCAACTAGAAGGCTATATGTTTTATGTCAGCAAAACATCTGTAAAATGATGAAGAAAAGTGAAAATATAAAAGCAAAGAAGAAAATTCAAAATCTAGAGAACATGCACAAAACTTCAAAAATTAAAGGAAAAAAGAGAAAATAAGACTTGATACATTGATAAGGAAAAATAAAAAGCTAAGAATGCAAGACATCAAACAACACTCAGGCCATGGATGATAAGCAAGTTAGGGGGCTTTCCCAACAGAGATTTCATGTATGCCTCTTTCATTCCTCTTGTTTCCTTTCTACCAACCACTATCTTTAACAGTACAAACAAAATATAAGGAACTTCCTCTGGAAAATGGGAAATATATTAATTTCAAAAATCCATGTCCAATTCAAGGATTGCAGTGATGACATGATTTAGGCCAAGCTACCCAAAGATTCCATAATATATTTTCATTTAATTAATGAACCAAGATTTTTCTCAGCTCACTCCTCAAGAATTGGGACCTACCCATTTCCAATTGCAGCCTACCAGTTACTTGATAGCGTTTACTTTTTAAAATTAAACTCATAGTGATGCTTACTCTATCAGAAAACAAGAATATATCATCAAATTCTCATGTAAAACATCACTAGTACTATTGCAGTAGATTTAGGCAGTAAACATGAAAACGGAAAAACATAAAATCCTTGCAGTAAGACACTTCCAATAATCCGTATAAAGATATACATACCATTTATAAAAAGCACCATTGTTGTTTTCTTCGCCATATAATTTGAATTGGACATGAATCCATCCATTTTGAAAATTGAACTAGAGGGATCACCATCAGAAACTTCTATCGAAATTAGATTACGAGCAACTGAAACACCATAAACAGATTTGATGGAATCAAGCCTTGATGAAGTAGCTACTGAGTGTACGTCTGGTCTGGTTGCTCCATGCTGATTAGAAATTTATGGAAAAAGCATTATTCAGAGTGAAGAAAAATTTCACATTTGATACATGCAAAGAAATAGAAATAATCATGAGATGGACCTTTCTGCAAGAAAAGCCCACATTTGTGTAATGAATTGCAAACCGACTAAGCAAGTCTACAATTTTTGAGTAATCATCAGAAGAATTTTGGAGCGTCTTCCTCCGAGCAATCATGTTATAGAACAAGTTCTCAACCTGTAAGACGAAAACCAAAATTGTTCGAATAGAAAACCACATTTACAAGAACATACATGCACAAGCACCAAATTTAAACATCAACCATCACGGATGAAAATAAATGCTAAGGATTTAATTGAAAATTTTCCAAAACAGACCATGATTTGAGTCCCTTTCACAGCAGCACAAGCCTTTGGCTGATTCTCCATAGCACCATCCCTATACGATACCCTGAACGACAAAGCGTCCACAATCCCCAAACTCAAATTAACAAATGTCAACAAACCCCCAAAAGAAGAAAGTATCTACTGAAATAAACAAATACTATTACCCACCTATAACCGTGAAGCTGACCTTCCGTGATGGTGGTGACAGTAACATGAGCCACATACGTCATACTGGCCAACGCCTCTCCTCTGAACCCCATCGTCTTTATGGACTGCAAATCCTCATAGGTTGAAAGCTTCGACGTGGTGTGCCGCTCGCATAGTATAGGCAAGTCCTCAGGCTAATCATAAGTGCACCAAGAATAGTATAACAATGTGGGCATCTTTTTTATTTCTTAAAAGAAGGAAACTTAAAGGTTCTCTGAAGTACCCGAATGCCGTGGCCATCGTCGGAGACTTGGATGAGCTTGAGGCCACCATCCTTGACGACGACATTGATGGAGGTAGAGTGGGCATCCAGGCTGTTCTCGACCAGCTCCTTCACGGCTGACACTGGTCGCTGTATCACCTCGCCGGCAGCGATTCTGTTGACCACAGATTCCTGCAGACGATGAATCTTTGGAGGCTGTTGAACAGGTGGCAAAGTAACTTGTTGCTCTGTTTCTATTTCCATGTCTGTCTGACTGGAACTGCTCAGAGCAGGGGTTTATTCATATTGCTGCGTAACAGAGCAGTTAAATAAAAAAGATTCGACCAGCTAGCATATATAATTTTTTTTATTTGACTCTTGTTATTAAAAATTTACTAATTTATAAATTAATTGTTTAATTTTTATAAATTAATCAATTATTATAAATTAAAATAAATAAATATTTTATTTATTAATCTCTTTTTTAATTAAATGATAATGACAATTTTTTTAATTATATTTTATAATTAAAATTTTTAAATCTTAAATCTCTTATTTTACGGTTTAACTTTCGGTCTGTTTTTTAAAACATTAAATTTTACTAAAAATTTCATAAACAAATTGTATAACAATAATTAAAATGATAATTAAGTTTATAACTAACTTTTGTGGATGCTATAAATTCATTTGCTTACATGTTAAAACATTTTTTAATTCCTACTAACTTAACGACAAAATTATGTAATATCTTTTGAATAATCTTAATGACTAAATTAATCTTTGTATTATGACGTTGTGTAATGTAAGATGTAGACAATTACACTCAAGCATTATGTAATGCGTAACACGAGCCTTATACTCAAGCATTATATAATGCGTAACACGAGCCTTAGTTATGCATCTAGGATTGAGCGTAAAGAGAATGAACGGCAAAAATACGAAAATACCTTATTTCGATTCTATGTTTTCCAACAAGCTTTTTGAAGTCGAAACAAATCCGTTTTCGCGACGACCTTCACAAAAGTTGATCACTGAAGCGTCGTTAACATCTTTCTATAACTTTCTTAACACATGAACCTCTTGAAGGATCAGAGAATTCGAATGCTCATGAATTACTTAAGTAGTTGTAGGAGACCTTAACCTTATATTTTTAGATTTCACATCGGGCTTCCCACTACAGGCCCAATACAAGTCCAACCTATACTGATTATGATCCATTTTCTTCATCGAACTTTAGCTCATTAATTCAAATCATTTATCAGATTACTTTATTACTTTTTAATTGAATCAAATTTGATTCGCTTAAACTTCAATTTATTAAAATTAAAAAATGTAATTAATTGTTGTCCAATATTTTTTCAAAAATTTCCAACATTCTCCTCCTTAGACAATAATTAATTATAAAAGTTGTAACGTTTATACAATTAGTACAAAATGGTTAAACAAATCACTTTATAGGTAGACCAAGTTTTAAAAACATTTGATCCAAAGATAATGAAAGTCTATCATTTTGTCTCGTAAGGCTTTCGATAATGAAAAATACCAAATGCGTGTGTCATGTGTAACATAGATCCAATACAATCACGTATATCTAATTCCCTACTAACATGAATGAGAAAATAGAGTGTGACAAACTAAGATTATACTTGTATGATCTGAAATATATTATCTTTTCGTTTGTATGTCTCAATTTCTCTAAACTTTGTGCTAAATAGCAGTAGAGACATTCATTTTCTCTCACCTATGTTAAAGAAAACCCTCATGGGATTAACACTTATATTCCCCCTATGTCATGTCAAAATCTATGTCTCTTTGTGTGTGTGTGTATATCTATATGTGTTCTAATAACATAGGCTCAAAGTCAATATGTATATATATGCCCAACGACCTTTTAATATGCTTAAAATCAACACAAATCTTAAGACTTTCACCTATATTACAACAATATATATAACATTAACAACATATATGACTAAGAACAAAATGATGATCATCTTTATTCATAGAAACATATTGTCATAATACATGAAAAACATACTAATGTACAAGGAGCTAATATAATGATCCCTAACTAATAGTGTCTAAGGACTTTAATACACCCAATCTGTATACATGTCGCTCAAAAATATGTGAGGTGAAGTCCTTTAGACAAAGGATCAGCAAGTACGTCCTCAGTCCTCAAATGCTCTACCTCAATGTCACCTTTATATATCAACTTCTTAATGGTCAAATACTTGACCTCTAAATGCTTAGACCCAGTGATATTCTCATTGCTATAGAACAACATAATAAAAAGAGAATTCAGAAATCAAATTTCTGAGCAAAACTGCCAGTGTAGCAGCTCTATAACATGCCTCAAACTTTGACTGCATGGTTGAGGAAGTCACTAGTGTCTGCTTGACACTCTTCCATGATCCTACACTATCTATTAACATAAACATGTAACTGAAGTGGACTTTCTATCATCCGAATAGATAGTAAAATCTAAATATGTATACCTTATGAGGTTGAGATTGTCAACTTTTTTGTATGTCAACATATAATCCTTCGTTACCTTTAAATATCTTAACACTCGTTTAACTGCATGCCATTGTTTGATTCCTGGGTTGGCTAAATATCTACCCAGTAGTCTAACAACAAATGCAATGTCTAATCTAGTGCACACTTGAGCATACATCAAACTACCAACTATACTAGAATAAGGCACATTCTTCATAGCCTCTCTCTCGACATCATTCTTTGGACACTGTTCTAAAAGTAATCTCTCACCATAAGAGATAGGTGTTGCAACAAGTTTACAATCAATCATATTAAACCTTTGCAGCACTCGCTCAATGTATACACTCTATGAGAGGCCTAAGGAATGTCAAGATATATCCCGGTGAATTTGAATACCTAGGACAAAAGATGCTTCTCTAAAGTCCTTCATGTCAAAATGCTTGGCTAAAAGTTGCTTAAACTCATGCAACATAGTCAAGTCATTTAACGCGAGCAAGATATCGTCCACACATAACAGTAGGAAGATAACTTTGCTCCCCTGGACCTTATAATACAAACATCTTTCAAGTTTATTTTCCATGAAGTTGAAAGAGGTAACAACCTCATCAAACTTAATGTACCATTGTCTAGAAGCTTGTTTCAATTCATATATCAATTTTCTCAGTTTACAAACCTTATTTGGCTTTTCATGATCCCGAAATCCTTCAAGTTGTTCCATATAGACCTCTTCACGAAGGTCTCTATTTAGGAAAGCGGTTTTAACATCCATTTGATGTAGCTCCATATTATAATGAGTTACTATTATCATAATCACTCTAAATGCATCCTTAGAGGATAATGGAGAGAAGGTGACATTAAATTTAATTCCTTCTCTTTAAGTGAAACCTCTAGGAACCAATCAACTTTACCCAAGAGTCCTTTTTGGTCTTGAAAAGCCATTTACAACTGATAATTTAGCAATTCTGAGGCAAATTAACAAGCTCTATACCTTATTGTGCTTTATAAACTGCATCTCATTATTCATTACATCCCATCACAAATTTATAGCCTTTAGAATGGTCGGGATATCCAACTAAAGAGCAACAAGTAGAATGAACGTTCAATTTACTTTCATAAGGATTATACAAGAGTACCTTAGCAGGGTAGCTCCATATACGAATGTGTGCAATGCTAGGCTTCTACCTTTTCTAGGTCTCAAAACATATCTTCAACACTAACTTGCTCTAGACTCTATTAAAAATATTCAATGTTTTTTTAATGGCTTCACCTCAAGATACTCAAGTAGGTTAGTCTTACTTTACGTTGACCTCATCATGTCCTTTAGGATGCGGTTTCGCCTTTTGACCATACCATTTTGCTCAAGAATACCTGGTATAATAAATTGAGTCACTATTCCATATGACTCCAAGTGTCTGGCAAACGAACTATTTTCTTGTCTTGAAACCACATGTTTGCTGTAATATTCACCTTCAAGGTTTGATCTGACAAACAGACCTTCCCAATTGGTTCTCAACTTTAGCCCTAATGATCTTGAATTTATTAAGAACTTCAGAATTTTCCTTAAGTAAGAACTAAGAACACATATCCATAATGGAAATAATCATTAATAAACATAAGAAAATATCTAGAATTGCATAAGATAACTGTATAAGGTCTGCATATGTTTGTATAGATGAGGTCTAGTAAGACAGAAGCATGAGTTGACCATATTTCTAGTTCATCAAAATCTAGAGTTGCAAGAATATTTTCCTTAATAAATCTCTCAACCCTATCTTTGGAAATATGGCCTAACCATGTTTCTAGTTCATCAAAATCTAAAGTTGGGAGAATATTTTCCTTAATCAATCTCTCGGCCTTATCTTTGGAAAAGTGGCTTAACCTTTTGTGCTACAACATGTACGACTTATCCTTTATCAGGGTTCTCTTTTTCGTAACCTTTCGGCAAGATATGAAGAAACATATATCTCACTCGATGCAAAACACATTCTATATAAACCATATAACAAAAAGGTCGTACTAATATGTTTTGCATTGAAGGATAATTATATAATAAAAGTGTTGGACCTCGATCTTTTAGTGGAATTTAGAAATAGTAAATGAAATTAAATGAGTGTTTTTGTATATGTATTATGTTATAGATAAAATTGTGCTTTAAGAAAATTAATGAGAAAAGAATTGATTAGTTTTGATGACTTTGATATTTGAGTAGATTTGTATG
>JANZLX010000211.1:5926219-5950683 GCA_025531955.1 Erythroxylum orinocense | reverse complement strand
TGGCAAAATGTAAGATATTTACCAATGGAACAAAGAGTGACCGTCGATGATATTAATAGTCGTCACCAACTTTACAGTTAGGATTTGCTAAATCGTCGATATACTCATTGACGGTCGATCATTATCGTCGAAAATTTTACCGACAAAATAACCAATACCATCGACAAATATTCTGACAGAAAGGAAAAGTCCATAAGTAAATTTACCGACAGTCACAGCCAACCGTTGGTATATATACCTACAATTACACAAAATGTCCGTCGGTAAATTTACGTACGACTGTTTTAACGATACCTTTATCTGTCGATTGATTCCGTCGCTAATTTATATTACCGACGGAAAACATTATGGATTCCGTTGATAATATCCATCGCTAAATGATATTTTTCTTATAGTGATAAAGTAATAAATATGAAAATTAAATAAAGAATATCAAAAGATTTTACAATAAAAATTAAAATTAAAATTCTAAGGCATAAGAATAGTACGCAATAAGCTTTAAAAATATAAGATTGTGATTAAGTACCCGTTTAGTTAAGCTTTTGGGGGGTCTTAAAGTACTTTTTTCTACCACAAAAGTTATTTTAAAGAAGAAGTAAGTATTTAGCTGTAAATTTCAAAAGCACTTTTAAAGTTGAAATAGCTTTTTTAAAAGTTCAAATACAACTTTTTCAAAAACTAAAATTTAGAGCTTTTCAAAAAGTTGAAAAGCTCTAAATTTTAGGTTTTTTGAGAGGCTAATTTTCTGTCACTTACGTAAAGAAAAGCCCCAAATATGTCTGTTTTGTTTCTTCTGTTCATCAGTCAGCACTAGTTGGCTTCTGTTCTGTTTCTTCTGTTCATCAATCACTCTCATCTTCTCAAGACACAGTTCTTCTAATATTCTTTCTTCTTTATATTTTTCGTCTTTTGAAAGTTTATTTTTTTGCGTTAAAAGTAGACGTTCGTGTTAAACGCATACTCCTCTGCGTTTGACGCAGACGTCTTTGCGTTGTTCAATACTGATCACGTCTGCTTTAAGTGCAAACAAGCAGCCCATTGTTTAAAAATTTGTAGTCTTTTCTTTTGGTATCTTATATTGCCCTTTTAAACATTGTAACTTGATATTGTCTAGTATATAAGAGATACCGCTGAAGTTGTGGAAGCTGCTGGAAAATTACTTGTGAGGCTAAAAAATATAGAAGAAGTTTTTGTTGTTGTTGAGGTAAACTCAACATTTTTCTTGTGTTCTAAGTTTTCTGAAACTGAGCATATGTTGATATATTGGTCACATATTTATCTTTCAAGCCTTTATCTGGGATCAAAAACTATCAAAATCGTTGGCTGGAAACTGAAAAATCGTCTCTTTTATGGGACGTTTGTTGAATTTTGTTTGGTTCTGAAGATTTTGTTTAGGGGAATATTAAAAAACTATGGCCATTATAAATTTACGTTACATTTGCTTCGATGTGAAAACACTTGACACATAACACTTGCGTTTTGCCATTTTATTGTTTCTACCAAATGGCTAGCTTACTTGCGGTTCACATAGCGACAATCCTTCCTTATCTCACCACTTTCACCAGTCAGTGGATTGCTCTCAGACAATAACAACACAGCTTTAGCAAATTGGTCATGGAAGTAGGTGTTATCTGCAGCCATCTTTTGGACAAAGGGCAATGTAAGTGGATCAGAAGCCAGTTGTTGGTCTAGTGTAAGTAGTCCCTTGTGGCTCAACACGTTCTTATAGTAAAAGTTGTCCAGAATCATGGGTGTTTCACGGTCGTTTCTTGCATATAATACTGCGTTTGGGTTGGGGTCTGGTGTTGGACACCGACCTTTAAGGTACTTTGCGTAGTCAGGGTCTATTGTTGGATCCACTGTTGGATAGAGTCTATGCACCAAGTTTACACAATGCACTCGACCCACTGAGTGAGCACCTGCCACCCAAATCACTTCTCAGTCAGTAATTTTAAATTTTAAAATACAATCCCTTTGTTTTAAGTAATTTACATTTTATTACCTAAAAGTGCGACAGTGCCTTCAGTGTCAATTCCAATAGATTGGAAACGAGAGAGTACAGACGAAACGCTGTCGTTGTGGTTAGGGATCGAGTCAGAGAGGATTGCCGCGTAGCTCTCCCTACTGTCCCTCCTCCCAGTCTTCATTTCTACTTTTGGCCCTCCCAACTACAACACAAGAGACGGTCAAACACTCAAAGGGCACTCCTTCTCAACATCTGCACAATAGGACTTCTTACCATTAAAATGCCATCTCTAGCCGAAAGAGCAACGATATCTGCACAAGAGACGGTCGAAGGACACTCTTTCTCAAGTGCATCTTTAATCGTTTTCACATACTTGAAGTTCCTCATTCCAAAGCTCCTCTCAGACTCTTGTTCTGATTCAATCCCATTTACTGTCTCTAACAAGAGGGACGCGTCGCATGACTGCACACACCACCATTATCACCAATAGCTTCAACACTCTATATAAGCTTATGCTCACTGATCGTTACCGTGTTTTAATTACGTTACGTACCTTAACAATGCAATCGTGAAAGAGATTCCTAACCCACGAAACAGCTGTGTTTCCATGTTTGTGGTACAGCTTGATAACCTCAGTTCTGATGATTTCTTCAGCGTTTGGGCAACTTTCTGCATAGTAATTCAACTGGAGCTCGCTTTTGCCTGAGACAGAACAGATAAGAGTACTATGCTAGTAAGGCCATTTATATATAATACAGTCAGAGCTTGGTTGGCTAAGACTTAAAACATCAAAACCAACATCCAACCGTGTAAAGACACAAATGTAACAGGATAACATATGTCAGAAGTAGAACAACAGGTGTACCAACAGAAAACTTTAGGATCAGTAACGATATTAACAGAAATACGAGGCTTGAACTGGTGAAGTGCGCGTAGGTGGTGGTGGACATTCTTCCTTTGTTTTCTTTTGGGTTTGCTGTGATCCAACTCGGGGAGTTTACAACACTTATATAGGAGAACAATGAACCGAAGTGGGTAAGGTCGGCACAATTGTAACTTGAAAGCAATAGGGAAATAGAAGCTTGAAAGCCTCCTTCTCTCTCTCCGTGTGCTCTGTCTCAGCACCTCTCCACTACGCCACTTTCTTTGACCTTTCGGCTGCTCCGCCTACACCGCCACGCTTCAGGGTCCACTTCCAGCCATGCTCAGGATTATTATATTTATAACGTAAGGTTCTCATTTGCCACTTTCAATAATAATCAGGAATCCAATATTTCAATACCGTACGGTACATATCATCTTACCAACACATTCACAAGATTGGAAATGGTGGAAGAGGCAGTAAGGATAAAGGGAAGTCTACCTAAATTATAATCATCTTCAAATTTACGGAAAACGGGAAATTTTGTGCATTTGGACTGATAATTATACGTAAAGTATTAGAATATTATCAATTTTAAATTATACAAAAATGAATAGAAGAATCTAATCTTTGATTTAGTGAAAACAGAGACTCTAATTCAATCTCTTACAACAATTATAGACTCAACAATTAGGTAGGGAGTCTAATCGATCACTAGCAAAGTAGGGGTGTATTTGGATAAGGGGCGTCCTGATCTTCTGTCCAGTTTTACTATATCTTATTCTGTCCCATAAAATTTCAATCATTTATTTTGCGGGTCTCACACAGATTCTATATAAATAAATGACTGAGATTTATTGGACACAATAAGATACTATAATATTAGACAGAAAATTTAGACTCGGATAAGGGGAAGAGCTTGAACATAATGATATGATAAAAATTGATTCTTTTGAGCCTTTTGATGTATAAACCATCAAATTCAACGGTCAATAACTCATTTTGGTCACACTTTGAGTTGGGATTGTCAAGAACTACAAATACCGGCAGTTTTGCTTGATTTGTGCTGGTGATCTTCACATGATGATTCCCAGAACCAAATAGTATATTGACGTAGCTTTACAGGTGCTTGTGCTTACTTGATAAAATTTACTCATTCAATTCGTTTGAGTCCATACCACTCTTCAACGGAATGGCATATGTCTTATTTGCTATTACAAAGTATGGGAGGCTGTTTCGTGTAATTAAGATCTTAACACATTGCTTGTAATATGATTAAGGATTGATCTACTTATCTCTTAATTTGTATTTAATACGAAACTCAAAAGATAATGGCATTATGTGAAGCATATTGTTAAGTGACCGTTTCACTACAATAGCTTAAGCTGTTGTGTAAAGCCAACTTAATTAGTTTTATGTATTCACTAACACACCCTTTTTTCAAGTGAAAGTCTTTTGGGCTTGAAACTTACACAGACTCACTCTATCTTGTGCTGAATAATAGGTGGGTGATAAGATTTTAACTCACGAGCACTTGGTAACAAAGGCTCTGATATTATGTTAAGTGACCATTTCATTACAATAGCTTAAGTTGTTGTGTGAAGCCAACTTAATTGGTTTTATATATTCACTAATACATATATATAGGGATAAAATTTTAAAATGCTTGACGAAAATCAACGACGGAGCTACATGGGACTCAGTGGTGCACTGACCCTCCCAAGATTTTTTTAAAATTATTATTATTATTATTATTATATATATATATATATATATATATATATATAAGGACAGAGTCATTTAAGGGTCAGTGGTGTATTGGGCCTTTCAAAATTTTAAAAAATTAATATTTAAATTTTTTATATTAAATTTCTGACTCCGTCACTGATAAAAATGATCTCAATCATGAGTTGAAGTCGATCGTCCACAATCATCTTCCAGTTGGGGCACTACTTTGTGTATCTTTTGTTCACTGGTGTGCAACCATCAAGCACGATTTGATTTTATATTGCGCCAACTCTGAGATGAGAGCCAGTAGTTCTTAAGCCATATAAAGGTATGTGGTTGGATGGTTGGTTGGTGATGATAGTGATTAGTGAGATAAATCTATAAGCTTATATAAAGATGTGGTTCAGAATGCAATAAGCCTATTCTGAAGATAGGATTCGCATTATGTGGATCAGTGATGGAACACAATATACTTAAATTAGTAAATAATGACACTTCATTAGCTTATGCAATTATTAGTTCCAATTTGTCTGTGTTCAACTTGAGGATCTTATTAGTATTAACTTAATTACAATGTTTAACATCTTCACTTGTGGATATGAATAAACTCTTTTTCTGGTTTTATGATTTTCAAAGAAAAGTGGTTTAAACACTTTTTTTAATGATTATTTCACAACATCAAAAATTTTGTTGATACACAGGATTCGGGAGGTCCAGCAGCACGTGTAACTTTATTCCTAATTGGTAGAAAAGGTATTTACGAATGACCCACATAAAAAAATAAAATTAAAATCATAATAAAAATAAAAACTTAATGAATAAAATATAAAATAAGTAAAAATAATATGATAAAAAAAGACATTACAAGAAAATAATAATAAGGCTAAGTATGAAAATATTTAAGTTTAATACGGGAGAAAGATGCTAAAGGACTTACAAGAACAACAAGGATCTCTTCGTATGAGATTTTTTATTCATATTATGGTATGTCAAAGTTTTGTATCTTGGGAATATCCTCGGTAAGTTCAAACTAAGATGTATCATTCTTGATCACCTTTACTCAGCTTTTCTTAAGCTTCTTCTTTTTTTCTCTTATAAAAAATATTGAAACAAAATTTAGAAAGAAGATTAATTATTCACTATAAGGAGAAATTATTAGTCTAAATAAATTTTTAATAAGTTTCATAATTAACATCTTCACTTAAAGTAAATAGATATTAATTAATCCTTCTTTCCGCACTAAAGATTTAATTATTAACAAATAACTGAATTTACATCTATTTCAATGGTTATCTCACATTAAAAAAGAAGAAATGAAGACTCTTAGTCAAAATTGGGAAGGAGCATTAATCAAAACTCTTATTTTTTACGGTCCTGAGTAAAGCGAATGTTTTAAAAACTGGATCAAAAGTTAAATCAATAAGATAAGAAATTTAAGATTTAAAAGGTTCAACCAATTCTAAATTATCATAAAATTGGCTTAAGATTAAATAAAATTAAATAATTTAAAATATAAATAAAAGAAAATTTTTATCTAACAAATAATTTGAAGTTTAATTAAAAAAGAGATTATTATATAAAAATTAATTAATTAATTTTAATTTATAAAAATTTATTAATTTAAAAAATTAACTAATTAATTAACAAATTAAACAATTTTTAATTATAAAATATATTAAATTAACGATTTAAAATTTTTACTATTTAATCGGTCGAGTAAAGCACGTTAATTAACATTAATTAGATGGCAATTCTTGAAGGAGTAATAAAGCCTCATGCCCAAAACTTTTAGTGGAGGCCCTTCATACTTAAAGATACAACGCAATGGTTCACTAGTCATGGACCATCAGGCCACGAAGCTTTAGATCGATTAGTCTGTATGTGGGCTCTGGAGATCCAAACCCATTAGCCCTAGTTCTCGTATCATTCCGCACAACAAATAATCAAAACAGAAATAATAATGTACTTTTGCACAATTGAGTCATTGACCCTAACATTTTTTTAGTATATAAGTAATAAATTTAACCTATGTCATGTACAATTCAGGCCTATCAAGTACTGTTATCTCTGTTATATAATAAATACTACTATGTTAGATTATTAGTACTACCGAGCAAGGTCGGAGCCACAGTAGGGGTCAAGTAGGAGTGAGCATTTGGGTAATTCGGGCTGACATTTTTTCCATCTTACTCAGCCCAAATCCGAAATTTCATTACCCGAACTTACCAAACTCGAATTACCCGAAATTTTGTTAAGGTAAAACCCGAATTACCCAAAATTTTGTTTGGTTCTCTTTCAAAAATTACACAAAATAATTAAATATTTGAATTACATTCTCGTATCTCAACAAATAGTTGAATTCACTAATAATATAACCAAATATTTTAATTAACTAGCATAATTAATCTGTTAATTCTGCAAGAAAAATAACGAAATGTATTTTCATAATTTTTTAAACCTAATTCAGGTAATCAGGCCGGCCCGAATTTTTATGGAGTTACCCGTCCCGGCCCGAAAATAATTCGAGTAATACCCAACCTGACCCGAATTACCCAAAATTTAACATTTTCTTACCCGAATTAATTCGGGCTGAGCCGGGTAATCAGGCTGAGGCTGACCTGAATAATACTCACCCCTAACCAATGCCACCAAATTACTCCCGACGCCCACCAGCCCACTCACCACTCTTGGAGTCTCGAGTCTCCTCCTCCAAGCTAGATCTGAAATTGATCCAGATCTATTTCCAACCCAACCTGACCATTGAAATTGTTGTTGAATACATAAATTCTAAAATAACGGGGTGTGTATTTATGATTTTATGTATCTTGTGTGAATTGTGAATGGAAGTGTTGGTGTATTTTGTGAATTGTGAATGGAATTTGTGGGATTGTTGTTACATTGCTTGTTGTGTGGACTATGGAATGGAACTGAAAAATGAAAAATGATTCATTGAAGTTGTTTGCTTTCATCCATGGAAAGAGCATCAGTTTAATACAGTCAAAACTAAGTTTTTTTGACAATTGTTTATGATACAATATTCTGCTGTGGGGGACAGACATAAAGTTATTAATTTAGAGTTGAGTCAATTGACATAAAATTGGCATACTAAATAATTTGACATTCAAATTATCGTATCTAAAATTGGCATGCTAAATAATGTGACATATTAAAATTTATATCTTATCTTATGTTAATAAGATAATTACATATTTATTTATACGAGATTAAAATATTTAATATAATTACTTTAATACTTTTACAATTAAGTTATAAAGTTTAAGTTATTTAAAATAATAGACTTAAACTTAAAAAAAAAGTTAGAATCTAACAAAATTTATTAAATCATGATTAACATCACTTTGTTTGTTGCCTAATAAAATTATAAGTTTACAAAAAAGTAAACGTTATATATATACATTGAGAAGCATATTTTAATTATGATTAAACAATTTTTTATATTAATTGTGGTTATTATTTATATGTAAAATATTTAAAAATTATTATTTTTTCATATTAATTATGACTATTATTTATTATTATAATTTTTAAAGACAGAGTTGATGTAAACTTATAAAGTATATAGTATAACTGTACAATATAACAATGAACCATTTTATAATTTTTAAAAAATTCAAGACTATTTTATAAATTTAAAAAATTACTTGAAATAATACTTGGTATTAACCGGTACTAATGCAGTACTATATCAGAACTTAATCTGATACCCAAACCAGTACTCGAACTTTGCTAAACCTAATAATTTTGTTTTCATGATTAGAAAGAATTGGAACGAATTGCAGTACAAGATTCAATCCCTAGCAAAGGTCAGCCAGGCCCAGTACAATCCTTATTGGGCCTAACTTAAGCGAGCGGCGGCCTAGATTGGACATCATACACGCCCACCAACTTGCTAAAATTAGCTAGAGGCATTCTTAATCATTAAGCAATAGATAAAAGAGAAAAGGAGGAGGGAGTTAGGAAGGAGGAATGGACGGCCCTCCGGCAAACGATTGGTGCTCAGTGTGCCATGGACATTTCAACGTTCCTTGCCAGGCCAATTGCTCTCATTGGTTTTGTGGTATGTTGCTTATGTAGTCTTCTCTCTATTCAGTTATTGCCCACATTTGTTTAATCTTGTTCCTTTGATCAAGCAACTTTGAAGAAAAGAATCGACCAAGTTCTCTTCTTTTCTGAGGATTTCTATGATTTATCAACTTCCCTTTTTAACATTTTACTCAACCTGATAAAATTTAACTTCTTTTTTTATCTCTCTCGTCACTTGTTAAGGGGATTGTATAATGATGGTATGGCAACATGGATCTGCAATTCAACCCTGTAAGTGCCCGCTGTGTCGTAGACAGATAACTTTGTTAGTTCCTGGTGAAGCATCGTTGAGGCAACGCCATAACCCTCAAGTTGCTGAAGTTCTGGGCAAGATTGAAACTTATAATCGGCTATTTGGGGGACGCAGCAGTGGACTTGTTCAGGTATGGTTGATTCAGCCTGTTGTTGTTTTTACGATGTGGTAGCTGATTGTTATGGGGTCAACTTACTGAATTCTCTTAATCACAGAGATTGCAAGACCTTCCTTTTCTTATTCGGAGATTGGTACGAGAGATGATGGATCCTCAGAGGTCACTTCCTCTTGTCATCAGGGCGCGTGTGTATATTTCAGTAAGTATAATCTGCAACTCTGCTTCTAATATCTTTTCATCCGTTCTCCTCTTTCCACCAACATTGTCTTGATTTTTGAATTTTTTATTGTTATGTGGCATTCTGGTCCATGGCTTATCATACAGATCAAAATTGAACCTTTTCATTCTTTTAATGATTGGGAAAACAGATTCTGTTTTTCATAGGATGACAACTTAGGATTCGTAATAGTAAGAAGTGAACACGAGCTCTAGGCTTCCTATTCCTGACCTGATTTTTACTTGAACTTTAAACACTGGTGTCTGGTGCTCATACAATTTCTGTATTATACTTCAGCCATTTGACGCATGCTTAAGGTTAGTTGAATATCCAGCTCTATCATTGATTTCCCTGCAATAGTACATGTGGTTTCTCCCAAGTCCAGGTTTCTGTGATTATGAATCCTACCATTAAATAGTGGAAAAAATCAAGATGTACTCCTTCAAGGAGGATTTAGAATTAATATGGATTGCCTTAAAAAGGTAACAGAGTGATAGTGAATCCTTAAACGGCAACAGTTGTAGGGTTTTTTTTTTAATAGTCTGTGCCCATAGTATATGTTGCCTGCTTTGTATATTATCATCCCAAAAGTGCCAATGAATTGTGATTTCCTCGATCTGTCTTTGAAATGCTTAGGAACTAGGAATGAAGTTCAAGTACAGACAAATAATTTGATCATCTCTGAGAGAAGGAACGGTACTATCTTCTATTTGGTAGTTCCAGTGGCAAGCCCAAGTGGTAAGGCAGACGATAGGAATCCATTTTCCCTATTAAAGTCCAAATGCCTCCCAGAAGCCCAGTTAACAAAATAAAATGTGAAAGTTTATTGTCATTTTCTTGATGAAACTTGTTTAAATGGCCTCTAGTAACTTAAGTGTCTAAATAGCCAATAGTATGATGGTACTTCTCATATTTCTAATCTGTAAATGGCATACAGGTCTAATATGCCTTCATATATAGCACATTTATAGGTCTAAAGGTTGCTAAATTTTTTGCTGGAATGATGCTACAGTAAGAAACTTCCGATTGCTATTACAACTTGTGAAGAAGAGTACTTTTATGATCAGTTTCAGGAGTAGAATTGACAGCAGAGTACTTGACTTGCTTGTCTTTTCTTTAAACCATAATTTCTATCTCTGTCATTTTTTCATTCCTCTCCCTCTGTTCTATTTCTATGTTGTTGTTTTTTAAATGTTCTATATCACCCTTTACTGCCCTCGTAACATTCCCTTACTTGTAGGTAATTGCCATTTTTGCTTTTCTTTGTACTCCGGCAATGCAGCTCCCATCTCAGTTCTGCATATGGGCTAAAATGTTATGCTCCCTGTATGAGCACTTTCAGACTTTTTCTTGAATATCTTGGAGATTTTGCTAATTATGCATATACTTGATGATACCCAATCAATTGAACTTTTCTGAAAAATTTTCTCAATAAAATGAAAAATTATCGATGATAAGTGAGGGAATTTCTATCATTCCATGGAGTTACATCTTTGGTTAAAAGTTTCTCCTTCTGCATACGTTGGTGACTGTACCTGGTGGTTTATTGTCAAGATCTTTTTAAGCAAACTGAGGATGCTAATGAGTAGCATTGAGTCCTAATATGCATGCAGCTTTATGCCTTCTATGGATAGTCATGATTCAATTAGATAGCTTATGTTTTCTTATCAATTACTGTGAGATAGTCGAGCCTTTGCTAATTATGTTCAATGGCAATCATAACACTGGGATGGAACTTGAGATATCTCAGATCATTAAAGTAGCTTTTAATGGTACCTGGCCTCATTTTCTTGCATATAACCATTTATACATTGAATCCATAGTTTTAACTGAACATATATCAGTAAAAGAAGTAAACAACTAAATAAATTACATAAAAACTGCTATATTCAGTCTCTTGTATAGGTTAGTGGTGAACCCTCTTCATAAATGTCTTTTATATATGCAGGTCAAACTTGGTATTGTTAAGTATAGAAATTGGCCTGGGAATGAGACCAGGCTTAAACTGCAAGATTATATCTTTTAGTCATGAAGAAATGCATAATTCAGCAGAACTTGATCTGGGCTAATTATAAGTTGGTATCAGTTTTGCCTTCAATAGTATGTGAACTAGTCTCTTCCTCTCGGTCAAGAATTGATATTTAGTGAAGTGATTTACTTGAAAATTGAGTCCTGACTCAATAACTTTCAATATCTGCTCTTATTATATTTCTTTTGTTCAGATGATTCTGAGTGCTATCTATGTTCTGAGCCCTGTAGACCTTATTCCAGAAGGTATGTCCCTGATCAATACATATTTTATGAAATGGTTTGCCATGTTTGTCTTTGTAGATGAAAACTTGTGATATGCTCAAGAGTTGTTTTGGACTTCAGGAATTCTGGGCATCTTTGGTCTTTTGGATGACTTCTTCATAGCAGTAATTGCCTTTCTTCATGTTGCTGCAATCTATCGGTCTGTACTCTATTACCGTCATGGAGGCTCATGACCTGTCGGAAAAACTGTCAACGCAAAAGTGAACCGAAGTTGAGAAGCTGCCCATATGAAGCAAACTTTGTAGTGAAGGATGATAGTAATCTGTACATTTGCCAATACTTACTCTTTTATCTTTCAGAAAAAGAAAAAAGAAAGTGAGAGGATAGTAGCAATGTATAGACTCATAGTTATATGCTTGTTGTAGTTGATTGTGCCATGTTTGCATTTGTGGTTGTGCGCCAATTCATTTACGAAAGCACAGAAATCATGTGAGCTTTTAATACATGGTTAGACAATTCAGTTGATAATGTCAGGTCATGTTATGACAATGTAGGAAAAATACAGTTCATAGTATGCATCTTTATCCTTAATTAATAGAGATGTTTTGAATGATTTTACTTTATTATTACAAATAAAAAATGCTAAATTTAATGGAATAAGAAGTAATTTTATAGTTCATCTACAATATTCACATTATATCAACAAGTCTATTGGACGCACAGGATGAAAATTAGGACGTATTTAGTTTCCCATAATGATGTAATCTCACATCATTAAGGTTGCATTTCAACCAATACATTCCATAGAAGATTAAAGAGATCTTATTAGTTTGGTTGAGTCTCCTCTCAATTGAAATGAGTTATATTTTACAAACAATTTTTCTATTAGTTAGGAATAAAGTTGTTTATTATTAGACTTTTCAAGATCTTGCATAATTGTTTTGACATGTATAAAAATGAAGGTTACTAAAAAATTATTGAATCAAAATTATAAATTAAGAGAAGTTGAAGAAATATTTTTTATATTTACATATTATTTAATTATATAATATGTTAAAATAATATTTACTATGACTAAAAAATAATTTTCTTACATTAATTTTGAAAATTATAATTATTGATGAAAATTTTGAATTTTGAATTACATAAAAATTAAAAATTATTTTAAAAGTTCTAAAACAATATCTATTATTTATAATTATATCATATCAATATTAAAATGAATAAAAGGTTGATACCATATTCACAATTTTAATTATATAAAATGGATATATTTTTCACAAAATAGATATTTTTTATTTTATAAGTTTGATTATCCATTTGAGTTTCACATAATTATAGAGGTATTTTATTTTGATAAAAGTGGAAATTATTGAGGCTGGTATTACTCAGGGCCCTCAAAGCAAATATCTAACCCGAGGATGACAATTTTAGTTCAGCCTTAAAGCTGCTCACTGTGCTTTCCTTCGTTTAGCTCCTCCCTAGCAAGTCCCAGAAGTAACGACATGGGCGTGGCATCAAACCCCTCTCTCACATTCTCATTTACCACCACCACTTTACCCACTAGATCTGCTCTTCATCAAAGCTACCACCGGCGTGCTCTAGCCGGCTCAAAGCCCTCTTCTTTTCGTTCTTCTGTAAGTTCCTCAATGTCTTCCTCGTGCGTAACTGGTTCTGGATTGCATGGAGTTAGCTTGCTCATCTTTTCTCTTGATATAGTTTGTAATGATCATATGAAATTTGGGTTGCCTTAATATTTCATGTTTAGTGGGTAAAACTTCTTTCTTTTGGTTTATCTTTGCTCAAGTGTTCGACTTTTGACTGGAGAGCTTCAGTTTATGTTCAGAGAATATACAATTTGGATCCTTCGAGATCGTTAAGAGGCTCTATTGCCCACAAAGTTTGTTGCAGCTTATTGAAAGTTGAAGAAGACGTAAACGACGAGGCATGCGAGTTGGTGAGCGGCTCAGAGGTTTCAATAGGGGAGGGTGATGATACCATAGGCGCTTATTTGTTCAAGGCCGTCAAGAATAATAATGGAATTGGGATTCTACTCTTGTCTGATGTTTTCGGGTTTGAAGATGCTTTTACAAGGGACTTCGCATACCGTGTTGCCTGTAATGGCTACAAGTATGTTGCTTTAACCTTCATGTTATCACCCTGCCTTGCGAATTCTTTGTCTCTTTTTAATTTTTCCTTGTCCATCTTCCATCTCTCAGCTGGATTGGGAAAATTGCACATAAGAGGCAGAGCAAGATTACAAAGATAAACGCCTTTTTTTATATAGTTTTTTGAGATAGCATGAAGCATAAATTATGCATACCATTTTCTCATTCATAAACAAGCATCCTCCACTGTAAACGTTGGATTAGCTTCCGTGAAGATTGACTATCCGATCCTGCATAACTTTCTTCACTCATTGAAAACTGCAGTGTTTTAGTACCGGATTTATTTCGTGGGGAACCATGGTCAGTGGACCAGCCAAAAACTATGTTTGAACAATGGATAGCAGAACAAGAACCCCAGAGGGTTGCAAGTGATATTGATACATCAGCAAAATGGCTGGTTGATGAACTCATGGCTGCAGGAATCTCAAAGAAGCTTGGCATCATTGGATTCTGCTTTGGAGGAGGCAGAGTGCTAGAGGTGCTATCCAGAGACCAAGGAGCTTATTTTGGAACTGGAGTCTCTTTTTATGGTACCAGGATGGACGCATCTATATCCTCTAACATAAAAGCTCCTGTATTATTAATTTCAGGAGACAAGGACCCGCTCTGTGATGTCAGTATTTTAAAGGATATTGAGAAGGGCATTGGTAATGTTTCAAAAGTTCTTATCTTTGAGGGAAGAGGCCATGGATTTGCACATCGTCCCAACTCTCCTGAAGAAGATGAAGATGCAGAGCAGGCTTTTTCAGCTATGAGAAATTGGCTTCATGATGGACTGGTTCCAAAAGAATAAAAGGAGGTTCATCAAGTTCGAAGTTTTAGGTTGCAGTGGCCTGCTGTAGGTTTATCGTGATTGGCGTTGCAAGATCTTGAGGCACTGTAAGGTGTTCTATCATCAGATCCTTCATGTGGCAAACTACTGTATATGGATCAATATGCGGGCATCTTTCTGAATTATTATTAAAAGGTTTTTAACAAATAGTAGTTAGAGTGTCCAGTGTGTACAGAAGTAACCTAGTGTCCTAATCTATTTGTAGTTGGGGGTTGCGGTCCGTCAGTTCTATGTTGTAACTTCAAGGCTGTTTTGTGACTAAGAAACACAGTTTCTGGCCTATGTTGATACTATGGAAAAATCTAATAAGAGATAGTAATAAGTGTTGTACCACAAACCGTATCACTTCATTGACAGCATCATGGTTTGAGTTATAGCAGAAACTGATAATGGCGTAACTCATGCACAGCAAGTTTGCAGTGAAGAGTGTAGGAAACCAACATTACTGCAAAATGAGTAACGCTTGTTGGGTGCTCTTATCACTTTGTTCATTTAGTTTTTCGTCCAGTGATGTTTAGCATTTAAGGCACGTGGAAACTTCTTGCAACTAAGACCTCAAATTCCATCGCGAAGTTCAATGGCATTAGGAGCCTCTGATCTCAAATGTGCATCGTGCAACTACTTTCTCCAAGATTACCTTAATAGGAAAACTCAAATTACATAAGGTTGACTGTCTCTATCAGAAAAAAAAAATGTTTTTGCTACAACTTTTAATGTTATCTCGGAGAAAAAGGTGACAATAATGTCAAGCTCAAGGAAAAGTTTGCACTGTAATGAACTTGGGATGAGGTTAACCCCGAATATCAGCTATCAATCCTGGCCTGCCTGAAAACACAGAAGGCAATACGTAATCTTAATTATCAACTAGACTTGTATCATGAAAATGATAATAAATTTCATAACTTATTTAAAAATATAAAATAAAATCAATAATGCTCTAAAGTAGTCTAGGATAGCTTGCAGATAACTGTCAATTCAGCACATCAGAATTTCTTGCTATTGCTAATGCAGATTACATTGTCTGGGAAACAATCACAATATTCCTATGTCAAAATTACTATAGTTACTTTTTATCCAAAAATCCTAGTATTTCATCCATATTCATAGCCTAATTTCCCTTGCAAGTTAATCTCATGCAAACATTAATAAGAAATATATTGCTCATGAATGAGGCACGTGGAAACCAAACAGATTTAATCTAAGAAACAGGATAAAAATTTGCTGCCTTGGTGTCACAAACAAATGTAGACCAAAAGAGCACACCCAAATAAAATGGTGAAGAAGAACATCTAGCATCCCCAGCGACCAACCTATATGCTGAGGGAATTCTGGGTTTTGGTCGTGTGTAAAGGTGGAAACATTGGGGATGAAAGTAAGCAATTTGGTGATTCGACCAAGGTATGGGAAAGATTAAGTTTTCCCCTCGTTTGTCTCTTTCACAAGCTCTGAAAGGAAACTTGATGTTTTACAAAATATTGCTTCTTTCTTGTCATTATACTATAGGTTCAGTAAAAACAAGATCTAATTATGAGCAGAAAAGGTCAAGTCAAATGCACCAGGTTCAAAACCTAATAGCTGCATGAGATCAATAATTATATATATACTTGTGTCTTCTAATGTATGAATAAAAAAAAGTATGGAAACTCAAAAACAAGGTTTAAATTATACTCTTTTTGCCACCCTGTCACCAAAGTATCTAGCATCCATAAGACGGTGCGTGTGTTCAGTAAAATTTAGTTCCACAATATGGCATTGATATCATATTGGACACCATTAGTTGGAAGCTCAAATGCATGGCATTGATATCATATTGGACACCATAAGTTCGCTCAATTGCATGGCATTGATATCATATTGGATACCATAAACAAAAACAAAATATTCTTAAATCCAAAGACTGCAACAAAAGTTAGAGAAAATCATGCCTTGACCTTTCGGTTGCTTCTCTCGTTACATTTAAATGTTCTATCAGATTGCCCTAATAAAGCAACATGAACATACTCATGTAACTCTCAAGATATGTTCAACAAGTAATTAGTTAACATTAGGGCTATGCTAATGAAAGTTGATTATGTAAACATAGCCTTTTGTCAATATGGCATGCATAGATGTCATTTTTGGCAAATTTGCAGCCAGTGAATTGGCATGAACCTTATGGATACAATGCCAACAAGTTATAGAATATATACACGTTGAAAAACAATCAATAGTACGAGCAGAGATTGAAAAGGCAAATTGTTTACTGTTCATGTAGAGACGATTCATTACCTGGGGAGCAGGGGTATCTACCATCTTTGGAGATGATAACTTCCCAGGTGATCCGTATAAAATCTGTGAGCATTCTGTATAGGCAGATCCAACACCCACTCCTGCTGCGAAAGCTATAGATGCCCAACGGGTCACTGGACTCCCTAGATGAAAATGGATATAGTGATCAATTGAATGCTAAGAAGATGGGAAAACACTCACTTATAGAGGATTGCAACACATGCACAGATTTAACATCAAGTTATGACATATAAATATATATATATATATTTATATATATACAGGATGCCAACCATTTTCAACATCAGTCTTGCAAATATGACGTGTTCTCTATTTGAAATGCAAAGGGTTCAACTAATTCAAATTACATCAAAATGACGTAAGTAAATATTACTAAAAAACCCTGAAAATAATTTATTTTTTCACATCATCAATATATGAATAGTACATCTGTTGGTTTACCAATTATTAGAACTAGCGAAAGAATTGAAAACACTTTATTTTTTTGTAATGGCATCCCATGCCATTTTCAAATCATCAAGGGTTGGGTGACTCACGCAATTCACAGTCTCATGAATGACGTCGTCTCAATTTCAAGGAAGATTGAGCTCACGAACTCAAACATACAACGCTATGACAGAGCTGAAGAACTATAAAGAAATGGAGAAGTGAACAATATTTTCATTCATACCATAAACCAAACCTATAAAACTCCCTAAACATGATCAGAACAGGAAACCTGGATTAATCGACAAAAATAATGAAATTCAGAAGGCAATTAATTAGTTTTTTTCATGGAATTAAGCAGCTGCCCGACATTAATGCCTCTGAATTGAAGACTCAAAGCAAGAAACGAAAAATCACTCACTCGAATAGATAATCACACACACCCATAAAAAACAAAGCACATAAACCATGCCACTAAACTCACGAAAAGGAAACCCCAAGCAAGCTTCTGCTTCAAAATAGATAGAATAACCAAGAAAGAAACAAACTTTCGGGGAACCCAATTATTGCATCCCAGATTTTCCAGGCAATAATGAACAACATATACAATAAATAAAACACCAAGAAAGAGACTGACTGAACAAAAGCAGACCGCCGAAAGCTCCAGCCAACGATGAGTAGACAAAGCGACGGAGAGTAAGATCGAGACAGGCGTCCCATTTAGCATTATAGTCGACAGCGTCAGCCATTGCTTGATTCTTCACAGAAATCCCACTTCAGAATTGTACTTTTAAGATTATCTTGGAATTTATATGTATGGGATTTGCTATTTGAAGGTGTGGGCTTCTTTTTCTTACGGCTATATTGTATTGTTAATTGAAAATTTCTAAATGAATATCAAAGAACATCGCAGTTATGCATATATTGTAATTATAAATATGTATATTCTTTAATTATTTTAATTTTTAAAATTATATAAATGATTAATATTCTTCTTTATAAATTAGTAATAAACAAATTTTAAGTTTAATTATCTTTTTAATTCTGTCTTTTCTTCTCTTATAAAATGATATTACCGTAATGACATAAGTTGTGATTTTGTGAAAAGTCTTTTTAAAAGATTATGCATCGATTATGCAAATAACTACTGACTAAAAAATTTAATTGATTTAGCCAGTTTAATCGTTTAATTTTTTATTTAGTTTTTAATTTTTTGGTTCGATTTATTTTAATAATTTTTATTGTTAAAAACGATCAATTTATTAATTAATCGATTAATTTTTATAAATTAGTAAGTTTTTATAAACTAAAATAAATAAATAAATTTTTATTTAACAATATTTTTTCAATTAAACTTCAAATTTTTTGATAGTTAAAGACAATCTCTTTCGATTATATCTCAAAATTTTTAAATTTATTCAATTTTCAGTTGATTTTATGACTGTTTAATACCAATTACACTTTTTAAACTTTAATTATATTGTCTTATCGGTTTAACTTTCTTTAAAACATTGCAAATAATACTGTTCATATTGCAAGAATCTATCCTTTAAGGCTTAACAAGTTGAGTTGATTTTTATATTATGTCCATGACAGAATATATTTTTAGATGAGCAGCCTAAATCCATTGTTAAATAGTTAAATCTAAATAAGAAAAGTCAATTCAAAGTACTTGTAAATTTCCGGTAAATAGTAACGAATAATACAGGAGTAAGATTGAAGATAGATAGCATCTGAATAAGGATAACGAAAGTCGATAAAGCTTAGGTTCCTGAAAAGCTCCGAGATGGGGATCCATCGATGAAAAACGTGTGTCAAGGAAACAAAACATTTATGTGTGACCGAAACATCTTTCTTGCACAACACATTACTCACAATTGTCTTCAGTCTTCCGCTCTGACCAAAGTAAACATAATATATGAAACCTCTTAAAGACGTTTATGAATCGATCTATTAAGTCATACATGAATTCATGATAGTGTTTGTAAGGATTGATTTTCTCTCTGCCTTATCTTCTGTGATTGGTTTCTTCAATAGTTCAGAAACCTCTCTTAGACATATGTTATCTAAAACATATGAACAACCAACTAACATATCTGTTGTTGCATTTTATTTTTAAAGGAGAGAGGGAAAAGGTTTTGGACTCATTTAAGATCAACTCCTTAATATTCAATAACTATTATCTTAGGCTCTTTTTATTGGACTCAAATCTATAAGTGACATGGGTTACTAAATAATCTAACAATCCTCCACTTGGTCCGTGTTACGACTTGGTAATTCAACAATAAAACTTTAAGTGCACACAATACATGAAATCGATCAAGTCATCCTTAATTGAATTAAGATGATGGAATCATGGCGGTTACAATTTATACAATATGATTCCTTCCATGTATCACAAAATCAACTCAACTCATAAAACTTTAAGTAGGTAATTTTGTAATTGTTATCTCACATAAATAATTATTGTATACAACCTAATATAGATAACAAGTAAGTGAGCAAAAATACGACTGTAATTGAATTCACAAGTGTCATAATAATTTGAGCAAAACAATTATATGTATATATACATGTCAGAACGATATGCTAACAAGGACTTATCTATAATGCCCATTTGTTAACATGGCCAATAAATGTTTTAGGCGATAAGCTTTTAGTTAACAAATCTGCTATCATTAGATTGGTACCAATATGTTCAATTGACACTTTATGTTTTTGTACTTTTTCTTTCACAGACAAGTACTTTAAATCCATGTGTTTCATACCCTTTGAATATTTATCATTCTTAGAGAAGAAAATGGCAACGAAATTATTACAATAAATTCTTAATAGTCTATTAATACTGTTGATAATTTCAAGACCTAAGATAAAGTTCCGCAACCACAATCCATGAACTGTGGCCTCAAAGCACGCCACAAATTCAGCTTCCATAGTGGAAGTAGCAATGACAGATTGCTTTTCACTTTTCTACGAAACTGCTCCTCTATCTAATAGGAATATATAACCGAATGTAGATTTCCGTGAGTTTACACAACCGGCATAGTCTAAATCCGAATAACCTGTCACTTTGAGATGGGTTGATTCTCCATATGTGAGTATATAGTCCTTTGTGCCTTGTAAATATTTAAAAACTTTCTTTGCAGCTTTCCAGTGGTCCATTCTAGGATTGCTTTGAGATCGGCCTAGCATTCCAACGACAAAACTGATATCTAGCCGAGTGCATGTTTGAGCATACATTAAGCTCCCAACAACTAACGCATAAGGAATAAACTCCATTTCCTTAAGTTCCAAATCATTTTGTAGACATTGCATTTGACTAAATTTGTCTCCTTTCTGAATTGAAACTATCCCTATGGAGCACTTTTCCATTTTAAATCTTTCTAATACTTTCTTGATAAAACCTTTGTGAGATAATCCTAACAATCCTAGTGATCTATCACACAATAATTCAATTCCTATCATATAGGATGTCTCACTCATATCTTTCATTTCGAAATTATTAGAGAGAAAATTCTTTTCTTCATGTAACAAAACCATATTATTAGCAGCAAGAAAGATATCATCATTATATAGGACTAATATAATGAACTTGCTCCCACTAACTTTCATATGTATACACCGATCAACGGTGTTTTCTACACAACCATAAGGTGTAATGATATCATTAAACTTAAGATACCATTATCGAGGAGCTTGTTTTAGTCTATATATTGACTTCTTTAATTAACACACTAATAGTTCTTTTCCTGTGGTCACAAAACCTTCTGGTTGATCTATATAAACTTCTTCTTCCAAGTCACCATTTAGAAAAAGCGGTCTTTAGATCCATTTGGTGAAGCTCTAAATCATAATGAGCTACTAGGGCCATAACAATTCTTAAAGAGTTCTTCTTTGAAACTAGAGAGAAGGTCTTTTTATAGTCAATATCATCCTTCTGAGTGTATCCTTTGGCAACAGGTGTGGTTTTATACCTTTCAATGTTGCCCTGTGAGTCACATTTGGTCTTAAAGACCCATTTACAATCCACTTGCTTTGCACCTTCTGGCAACTTAACCAATGCCCATACATTGTTATCATCCATTGATTTCAACTCTTCTTTCATAGCATTGGATCATTTTTCAAAATCCCTACATTCTATGGCTTGTTTGAACGAGATTGGATCCTAATCAATGCTCAAGTCATATTCATGTTCAAGTGAGTAAACTTCATAGTTAATTGAAATAGCTGATCTTTTCTCCCTTACAGACCTTCGTAATGCAACTTCTTGTGGCATCACTTGATCATTTGTAACTTGAACATCATTAGCTGGTTCTTCATTAATATGTTTAACTTGTGGAATTGGAACATTAATTTGTTGTTCCAGTATATTACATATACGTGATGCAACAAGAGGAATAACAACCTGTGGGATCATATTTGATGTAGTAGTTTCTACTCGATTCGGAGTAGTTTCTACCCGACTCTCGTGAATATCCACTTTTCGCGATTCTCCACTCCTACTGATTGGACCATTCTCAATGAATCGAGCATTACTAGACTCAACTATTCTCGTACTATGACTAGGAAAATAAAATCTATATCCCTTTGACTTTTCGGGATAGCTGATGAAATAACCACTAATGGTTCTTGCATCAAGCTTCTTTTCATGTGGATTATACAGCCTTACTTCTGCCGGACAACCCCAAATGTGAAGGTGTTGTAAACTAAGTTTCCTTCCTATCCACAGTTTATAAGGTGTCTTAGGAACTGCCTTACTAGGAATCCTATTAAGCAGATACGTAACAGTCTTTAATATATGCATCCACAATGATAAAGGTACAGTATTATAACTTAACATACTCCTAAACATATCCATAAGAGTACGATTTCGTCTTTCAGCTACACCATTTTGTTGCGGTGTACCAGGCATTATGTGTTGGACCCCGCTTGTTTCCAAAGCCCAACTCTTGCTAAACTTATCATCTGTTGGACCCCGGTTGCGGAGCCCAACTCTTGAACCATAAAACGTGATCTTCATTACTCCGAAACTTTTGCTGACTCATAAGACATGAACCTATTACCCTATAAGGTTATTTCAACATTTCAAGATCACACAGTATCCAAACTATCATTTCTTTTTATAAATTTCTTCAAATTTTCAAACCTTCAGGTCTATTTTCCATGAACATTCTAACAAGGAAGACAAACTAATTTTATAACATTTTCTTCTAGAAAATTTTTTCCCATTGTCTTAAGTTTCTAATGACACCAAAATTATTCTATTTGGTTCAGAAATTTGAAAGTTATGGCCCATACATTTTTGGGCTATTATTAAACTGAAACAGTAAACTATACTAAAATTCCATCTTGAAATTGATAGCCTTATGGACTAAATTAAAATTTGATTCCTTCAGATAATTTGTAGCTCTACGTCTCTAGTTTATTTAGAAATAAAAATCATCTCATTTAGAGCTCTAAAGATCAAAATATCATCAAAATACTAAAGCATGTTCAATAAAACATCCAATTTATACTCTTCCAAATTGATACCCTTATTTTGATTCAATCAATCTTTTTCAAATTAATTCATAATGCTACAAATTTTTATGGAGAGATAGGAAAATGTCTTACAAATCCATTGGTTCAAAAATCAGATCATTTGGAGGTCGGACGATAAAGTTATTGCCAAAATAGTGAAACATGTTCAGGTTTGGGGGAGGAAGGTTGCGGGTCGCGATCGTACAAATGCGTGATCATAACTTCCGCAGGCACCTTGTCATCGTGATCGCGACTTCCTCAAAATTTCCGTAGAGTTGTCACGATCGCGACTTTTGCCTTCTTGCTTTTCTTCTTTCGACCTGTGTTGGTAAAATAGGCATAACTTTCAATATAAATATCGTATTAAGGTCATTCTTAAACTATTTTAAAGAAGACTTCTAGATCTACAACTTCCATGAAGTTCTCAAGAACAATTTTTGCCTCTATAAGGGCTAAAATTTCAAAATAATGTAGATGTCCCGAATATCCATCCTATACAGCATCACAAACTTCTATTGATCATATCTCTTAACTTCAATGTCCAAAATTTTCATACTTTATACCGTTGGAAAGATAAAAAGATAAGATACAACTTTTATGAAGACAACTTCGTCTAATTCCATCTAAATCAATCCAATTTTTCCCCTTGAATTCATAATACACCTTTTTACCCTTAGGAAAAACTTGAAAATTGTCCCAAATTCACTTCTTCTCATGCAACATCATCCTTAACCATCCACTTACATTTCATTATTCATTCCTATTTTCTTTTCCATAGCATCTCACTGATATGCAACAACAATTCATATTCAAAATCATCCTCTCAAGTTGATAACTTTCCCAAATATACTAAATTCCAACTCAACATCATCCATACACAATTTCACATTTCAACTTAACAATCATCCATACACAAATCCATATTTCATTAACATCATAGAATAAGAGTTTACAAAGCTTTAAAGGCATTCCAAGCCACATTACATCATCAATATCAAAAATTCGAAATACAAAAGATACAAAAACCCATGATTCTCGACATGTGTCTAAAGTCTTGTTTTTACATCAATCTACCTTAAAATACAAAATATGCATAATTGAATAAATGCCTTAACTCTCTTTCACCCGATCTCTTTCTCATCAACTGGACACAGGAATGAAAAGGGGTGAGCTTGAAAGCTCGTAGGTAACAAGTTTATAATCAAAAAGTTCTTTGTCATGGAAAATTCTTATTGAATCATAAAACACATGTTTCTCAAAATTCTCGTCATGTAATCAAAATCGCAAACAACACAATTTATGCATTTTTCAACTTGTTCACAAATCATAAACACATAAGCACATCCGAATGGTTTAGGTAGATCCATAAACATGACGAACTACACAATTCCACGTAATGATCCTGTGTAGTTGTAAACTTTAAGGAGTCCATGAAGGAGCTCCGTGCCACTAGTGGGCAGGCGAGAAAAGCTTTTAACTTGGTCGACATGCACGTGACATTCTTGAATGGACTACCAAAACCCACATAACATGTATTTCAAAACTTGTTGCCCAAAATAGCATTTTTTCTAAAACTTGATTTCATATACTTGTTATGTTTCGAAAACTATTTCCAAAGACACGATTTCATAGACATGCGTTCTTTTAAAAAAAATCATTTTCATAAATCATCACACAATTCACATATCAAACATGTAGCAATTTCTCAATTCATTCAAGACACAATTA
>JANZLX010000211.1:5893681-5926119 GCA_025531955.1 Erythroxylum orinocense | reverse complement strand
ATGGTTTTACTATCAAGTCACATACTTGATGACATAAGTTTAATACCATTCATGGAATGTAAATCACATTACATAAAGGAAATACATACATATATGAAAGGAATACCTCATAATATATTATTAACAAATTATAATGTTAATACATAAATCACATATGTCCATTAGCCTAGGGCACACTACTAACAGTAAAGACTAGAAATAAACAAGCAGGGGAAATTTTATGATTTGAACTTAGGCCTTTGGGATTCACCAATTTAAGAGATTAATCAATAAATTATGGAATTGATTGAATGATAGGTTATAATAACAATTGCACAAATTTACTCATATTCTTTCTCAAGACATATATGAACACCCAACTAGTTGATTATCATCTCTCAATGTGAAATCTAACTAGTCAAATTCATTAAGAACAAGCAACCATAAGTTATCACACTAGTTTATGACATTTCTATCTCTAAATTTAATGTGTTTATCTTCCTAGTGCATAAATCATACTTCACCTCTTTGTTCATCATATAATTCCTACGATTGCATCTATGGTGATCAAGCATAGAGACAATAGTGAAATGTAAGAAAGATGAACATAACCCAAGAACTTTCATTCAACACCAATCGATCCATAAAATACAAATCCGTCCCCCAAATAGGCTACATCCCTCACCCTAAATGGGGTTTAGTTTTAGAACATGATAACAAAATCTATACACATAAAGACAATCAACATCCAAGAAAGAGTAGAGAGAACACAAAACAAGGTTGCTTTCAATGCTTCATTCCTCCCCTTTTCCTCTTTTGGTTGTAGCCTCATTTTTAGTGTCCAACCCCCTCTTTAGGTCATAAAATTGAGTATTTTTAGTGTCTTGGGTTCAAAGAAACATAGTTTTTGCTAAACAGGGGAAGATAGAGCGTCCTTGGGCCGACAAAGTCTGTTAAGCGGACTATATGTCTGTTTAACGGACCTTCTCGGGTCCCTGAAGTGAAGTTTGATAGGCAATGTCCGTTAAGCTGACATTATATCTATTTAGCGGACCTTCTCGGGTCTCTGAATTGGAATAGGCCAAGCGATGTCCGTTAAGTAGACATTATGTCTGTTTAATGGACCTTTTCGAGTCTCTAGAGTGGAATTGGTCAGGCGATATCTGTTTAACGAACATACCCTAGGCTTCTACAAAATCATGCCATATTGACCCTTTAGACGACAGAATCTCTCCTTGGAGTCTTCACGAAAGTTGTATAACTCGGATTCCTCTTCGAAAGTGTGGTTGAATGACCATAATCCGACATCCACAGTCAAAGTTAAGCCTCATGCCCAAAATTTATCCATTTGCACTTATTAAGCAATAAAGCTTAAATGTGTGAGAAATAACCAAAGAAAGCTCTAAATTCACATCAAGATAAGTCATATGAGTTCCAATTCATCCCAAAATCATATAGGAATAATTTGAATTATCACCTCTCTTAGCTTGAGCCAACAATAATGACATCCACCATTTACTTATTGGTTGGTCAAAACAATGAAATTTCGAGTGTTCCTCACTCTAAACCCATGTGAGTTTCTCACTCTAAACCATCCATCTATATTTTGCTTCGGTCAAACATTGAGAATGGGATTCAAGTCATTAGAAAACTAATTCTATCAACGTCTGAAAATAACTTATCCCATTCCATACAGATTAACACCAAAATTCATTAAGAAATTTACGGGAATACAAAAACAAAATAAGATGTTTGCAGTTTGTTTTTATTTCTGTGTTCTTGTTTATGGTAGTTCAATTCATGGTAGTTCAAGATGTCGTAAATGACGAAAGCAATGCCTTTACAATATAGAAAAACAACCATTCTAGAAACGAAACAAATAGTTGATGACGACAGACAACAAATAATGCAACACCTTGGGTCTGATACCAATTGAAAGACATTTATGGATCGATCTATTAAGTCATACCTGAATCCATGATAGTGTTTGTAAGGATTAATTCCCTCTCTGCCTTATCTTCTTTGATTAGTTTCCTCAAGTTCAGAAACCTCTATTGATATATGTTTTCTGAAACATATGAGCAACCAACCAACATATCTGTTGTTGCATTTTATTTTTAAAGGAGAGAGGGAAAGGGTCTTGGACCCATTTGAGATCAACTCATTAATACTCAATAACCGTTATCTTAGGCGCTTTTCATTAGAATCAAATCCATAAGTGACATGGGTCATTAAATAACCTAACAACCTTAACCCTTCTGCCACCATCACCTTAGACTCAAGTAGTTGATTCACCGTCACCACTAGTAGCTAAACTAGAACCTCCCAAGAAATCACCTGCATTTGACAATGAGGAGACGGTGGAATTGTGGTGAAGGAAGATCCACTTCCGCCACCTCCATAAGAGTCAAAATCGCTTCCGACGATGATGGAAAAAGAATGATCACTACCATATGCTTTTATGGAAGAGGAGAGTGAGGGAAAATCTAAAGGAGAGGTGGTGGTTGTTGAGACTAGTGTAAAAATGTTGAGGAGAATAAGAAGTTCATCAAACATTGGTTTCTTTCGAGGAAAAGACAAACAAAGTATCTACTCTCTCTAATTTCGAGAGAAAAGCTTTGGAAGAACTCAAACACTTAGTTCAAAAAGCTCTCAAGGCTCACTAGTTCGGTGCTTCATCACAAGAAGGAAAGAAACAATAAAATGAAGAGACAATCTCTTAAACTACCCCACCAAAAGAAAATGAATACTCAGAAAATGCATCAAAGGTTGAATCTTTACCAATTGAGATATCGATATGGGGGATTCCCTTTTTCAAGGATGATAGAGCTGATGTGATTTTGTTGAAAATTTTCACCGATCAACCTATTTATCGTCCTAGGGGTTTATTACACCTCAAATGATATCGTTACCTATGGAAGGAAATAACTCCATTTTGAATTTTGAAATAATCACCTATTTATCATCAAAATCATTAATACCAAATTTTAAGCTAACTCACCCTACCACATATCTTTTGAAATATAATAATTAATGGAATCATCAATCACAATAACATAAAACTCATAAAACATTAACACCAATGTAATGTGAAACTTACATACAATTTAAAATGTATGAATACTACCTCTAGAACACGCTAAACATAACACATGTACCATAATTATATGTCAACAATCACACCATTTTACAACAATTAAGCATAAGTAATCCTCCATAATTGATCAACTTATGTAACATGCAATAAATCATATAAATTGCATTCAAATTATCAATAATAGAGAAAACGCAAATTCTAACAATCTTAATTAATATACACATCTTGTTTCTTACAAGAATCATACCTTAAACTCTTTTTGTTATGAAAAATTGATCAGTTGCTACCTAATTGTCTACTACTAATGATATATAACTACAAAAAAAAATTCCTCATAAAATTTGTTTCTTCTATACCTCCCGTCATTTCTTGGGATGTTCTCTCATCTTTCATATGTTCTTTTTTATAAATTGTTGACTAAGTCTTTAGAATTTCCTTTTTAAAATGGTTTTCATGACTAGTTCGATCACCCTGAAATTCCCATTTGATCAATCAATGTTTAGATTCAATAAGTTGCTTTTGCCTTAAAAGCTTAGTTCAGTTAACCAATAGCCTAGAATTTTTCAAATACTCCTACATCGCTTAGATCAAATGGAGTTTTAGTTAATTAATATTCTTAATAAATCTCCAAAACTAATGCAAAAATGTATAAACACTAACCTTAACCAAAATTACTCTATTTTTAATTACGCTCACAATTAATCAATTCTAAACCTCCCAACATCATAATCATTATTAGAAAATGATAAAAAACTTCATAAACTTCAAAACTTCACATATAATAAAGTCGAAACATTTGGAATTAAAATAATCATAGTAATGCATAAATTCAGTCATATTTTGTTTTTATTTTTTAAACTTTCGTAGTTAAGAAAATGACGTGGGCTTTTGATTTTCTATTTTTTGTTTTTCAAAGCTAATTTTTATCCATTACACATATATTATATTATTATTATTTATTAATAATTACTAATAAAAATTTATGAATATTATTATTTAATTATTCAACTATACATATTTCATTATATTTTAAAATATATAAATACACAAATTATTTTCAATTATAAATTATTAACAATAAAATTTTTACAAGAATAAATTTTTTTCAAAATAATAATATTTTAAATAAGATATGATAAAATTATTGTAAAATTTATTAATAGATACTATATGGAAAATAAAAAATGAGCATTTTATTTAATTTTTAAAATAGTAATAATTTCAAAATATAAATTATAGTTACTAGCAATATAAAAGGTAATTACTAGCATTTATAATTTATAATTTAAAATATAATAAATAATCATTTTAGATATAAAATAAACTTAAAAATTAATCATTTCTAAGAATAAAGTGTTGCGTGCTATATAAAAATGTAATTAGTTCTTTTTTATTTGTTATTATTAACAATTAATTTAATGACTCTCACATAATATAAAATTAGTTATTCAAATATTTAACAATAATGATTTATCTTTAATTATTGTATAGTATAGTTATTATTAATAATTTTCTAAAAATATAAATACAATGACAATTTTCATTTAAAAATAAATTCATGAAAAACGCACAAAAAAATGAATAAAAGGAAAAGTTCTTTATGATTGTGTTTCTTATTTTATTTTTTTCTTGTTATTTGTGAAAATATAAAAAATATGATTTTGATTTTCTATTTTCGTTTCGATCATAACATAATTTCATTACTTATTAACTAAATATTTTTTAGTTGCTTAATATTAAGCAATGATAAAAAGTTATGACCATCATAATTATTTTTTGTAAAATATTTCAAAATGTTTTAAAATACTTTGAAATTTAAATTATGTTGTAAAAATTATTTATAAAGAATATTTCCAAGATTGAGTGCATATTAAACATATCATAATAATAAAAAATTTTAAGAAATAATTTTTAAATTTTATTTCTTAAAGATATTGTTGTTAGCAACCAACTAAGTTTTTATATTTAAAAAATAAAATATAAATATAAAATCACAAAAAGTAGAAAGTGGAGCAAAATATGATTTTGGAATATGTAATGTTTTATTATGCAAACTTTTAAATTTGCAATTCTCTAGGTTTTAAATTTTAGTAATTTTCATTAGAGTAAATAACGTACGATAAGCATGGATGAATTATTTGGAAATTCTAATAAAGATAAACTTTCGATAAAACTTGATTTTATTTGTCTCTTTATGGGCTTTGTTTCCTTCTATCATACAATGTTTAAGATAGGACAAAGCTAAATTTTTAATAGGTTGAACGAGAGAGAGCGCCCTTAAAACTCAACTGATGCCTTTCAATTGTTTTTCTTTTATTTGATGATTCATCAATATAAACATTAAATTTTATTATTTTATTTAAAATTTCACTCTTTTAAAGTGAGTAATAAGACTTAAACACCTTGATAATTAAACTATAAAATATGATCCACTTAAAAATGTTATCGGTGACTTTGAATTTCTCACCTCACTTTTTCTTCTTAAATTGACAACTTACCCTGTTTTAAAAAGAATTCAATCTTTAAAATTAAACGTTTAGATTCTATTCCTTATTTATTGAAAATAATGAAATAAATCCTTGCAAAAATGTAATGCAAATACTAACTTAGAGTTAAATAGGATTTTATATTAAATTATGTAGTGAAAAGAGACAAATGGAGATTAAAAATTAATTTTTATAAATATTAACGTGTGAAACATTACATCTACAACTAAAACTATTTTAAGGGCTCAATTTTTTTTAAAACAAAAATCAAAATGCGTTTAAAGGTTAAATGAGTGCACCGCTCATCACATAACAATGTTGAACTGAAAAGTAAACTAAGCTAGAAAATTTGACTATAACCTCCTAAAAATCCTGTTCAACCTAACGAAATGCTTAATTTTTTTATTTTTTTTTTGTTACAATGAATAGAAACGAAAACTATCGGATAAACGAAATACCACAGTCATCAGTCAGTACAATTACAAGTGTACTTTTGCTTCTCATTTCCCACTCTGACACACAGGACAGGAGGCCTAGAGCACAAGCAGACAACTTTAGCCATGTGAACTGCAGGCTAATCTTATTACATGCCACAACACACTACACATTGCACCCTCACAGAGTCAATGTCTCAAACTCCATCCACACACAAATGCCAGAAGTGTGTCTCATAATTTTAACTTTAGAACTACATTTCAAAGAATTGTCCACGTAGCTCATCTCTCTTCTTATTGCTCTTGACGAGCTGCCAATGTGGATTTTTTAAAAACAAAATCCTATGTTTAAGGTTTGACAAACTATCAACTAAAAACCCACACGAGGGACATAGCCAACCTATCAGTTAATTTGTCTTAATTTTTCCGATATATCATTTGACCAAAAATGATATATCATTTGACCAAAAATGATATATCGGAAATTCACATAAATATTATCAGCCTTGAAAAATGATATATCGGAAATTCACATAAATATTGTCAGCCTTGAATCGTTTTTCATTTCAGCATTTATCATTAAGCCAAAAAAAAGGCATCTTAAAAACAAAGCAGCTGACAACAAGAAAAGGCAAAACAGAGATGAAATTTGTTTACCAGTTGGCACGAGAGAGGGAGGAGGGAGGCTTAGGTAGCGACAAAGATGAGGACGTTGGGATGCCGAGGACAATGGCACGACGAGGACGCGCAGTGGGACGACAAACATCAGGGCTTCGGTAGGCACAGAGAATGGCAAGGCCAACGACGCCAGAGAAAAAAAAAAATAGCCAAATGCGATGGAGTAGTTTTAGGTTAAACAAAAATGACATCGTTTGGCATTTTATTAAAAACATTGAAGCTGAAGCAAATGATGGTATTTACCTCTTAAAATTTACCAACGGAACTTACCGATGGAACGGTATTCTATTAGTAAACCAAAGACTTATTCCACCAAGCATTCCACCCTTCTTTACTGACGGAAACTTTCTTCCGTCACTATATTTTGTTGAAAAATTTGTCGGAATAATTTTCTTCCATATTTATTGACAGATATTTATTTAGTTACAAAATAAAAATTTTCCCAACAATATTACCGAAAGATTGTGATTTTTCATCGGTAATTTGTTACGATTTCGTTTATGTCAGTAATTTTCCATCGCTAATTACTAATTTTCTTGTAGTGGTAGTTTCAATAGCTTTATTCAACCACGACTCGCTCATCTTCTTTGTTTACCCATGCAACTAGCTCAATATGTTCGAGTTATGGTACGTGATAGTTATTTTCCACATGTTGAAGGTTTCATTCCTAACTTACCACTTGTTATTTCGGGTCATCTAATTACTATTCCTGTATGTGTATTCGCCTTGGGTGCTTCTTGGTTGGCCTGCATAAATTAAAATTTATAATGGGATAGAATTTATTACATTGCAAGGCTACCAAACTTCTGCTCCTTAGGTTGCTCATTTTAATCACTTTTGACGTTTCTATGTGATTGACCAGATTGATGTTGTTTGTCTTTTAAAATGTTTATCCTTAATATCCTCAGATGATTTTGTTCACTTTCATATGATTGGCCCTTAGACTTGGTTTCTCTTTTGCAACAATTATCCTTTGTTGTTAGGATCTTTAAGTGATTTCTGTACAATATTTATAACTGATGATGTTTTATCTTGGACTTCTGTTTTGTAAAAATGGAGAGTTGCAAGAAAAGTAAAGATGACACAGGATCTACTTGGTTCGATAGCACAAAGCTATCTACATCCAAGGGTCAATTTTATACCGGGTTTTTCACTAATATCAAGAGAAGAAGAATACAAGAGATTGGGTATACACAAACACCTGCAAGAGTTCTCTCAAACTCCCTAGTACCCTCATTATGTACTCTAGCACTCTCTATTTTTTCTCTTGAATCACATAAATGTAAACTAAGTAAACTTGTAATGTATCGTCTGTTTATGATGCTTTTAACTATTTCCTTTTATAGACAAAGAATGGAGTTGCTCTTTGGACGAGTTTGCATGGACCAGGCGAATGCCATGTGAAGCTAGACAAATGCCATGTGCCCCCACGTGAGTTATTAAAGAGTTATCCTCTGCTATGCGATTTGTATATAGTCTGAAACTGCGTTTTGTATATCACCTGAAATTATTAATATGACAGTGTTTAGGTCTTAAGCTTCTGACTTGTGTTTTGATGTGTGTCTCTCATGGATTCGCCTAAGCTAACTCATTTTGTGTCCATATAATAAAACCATCGAGAACTTCTCTTTCTTCATCTCCTTTGATTCTCTGACTATGTCTTTTTTCTGATGAGATTATGAGAGGGTTTTTGGAGAATCTCATGAGTTATTTCACATTCTTCCCTCCTCCGTGAATCCTCACGCAATCCTTCAATTTATGACGATTTCAGATAATCGAAATGTTAATTTTTTCCGATGTTATGAGATCGATGGGTAATCTTTATTTTTTCCTTCAAGGTGCTTCATTTATCTATAGAAACTCTCTACAGAAAATAAATTTCTTTATTGGAACTATTTTTATCCCAAAATCTGACGGATTCTCTTCACCTTTTATCTTTTTCAGGTTGACTTTTCACTGTTGATCTTGTCTATGATGAAGTGAAGTCGAACGTCTATATGCTTTGACCTCTCGTGCAGACCCAGGGAACAAAAAGCAAGTTTTTGTTTGCAAGCCCATCGAAATCTACTGAAACACTTTTCAAGTTAGTAATCACTATTTATTTTCTTCACACCGAGGTTCTCTATTTGTGGTTAAGTTTAAAAATGTCGAGTTTTTACTATTGGAACAGGTACATTTCACCTGAGCAAGTACCTATTCAATATGGTGGCTTAAGTGTGGATTATTGTGAATGCAATCCAAAATTTACAGTAAATGATCTTTCAACAAATATAAATGTGAAAGCTGCAACAAAGCAAACCGTGGAGATTGTAATTTATGAGGTTTGATTAAACTGCTTGCTCTCAGTTACTTTTATCCATTAATATACTTGCTTATGTCGTGATCATACAAAAAGCCTCAAAGTTGTTGCCTAATAACGGGCCAGTGATGTCCAACAGCTTTAAAGTTACTATGTTGGGGAAATTGTTACCTACCATTGACAACCCTAACTCAAAGAAGAAAAAACTCCTCTACAGGTTCAAGATCAAGCCTCTGTCAAACTGTGCGTGTGACCGTGGATTCAGTGTCTTGTGATCGATGGATTCTTTTGACACAGAAAAAAAATCTAGTAGAAATGGAGATATGTATATATAATATTATTGTTATGTGTCATCTTATTAGGAGATTATGCACTTTGGGATACCAAGGTTCTCTATCATGACTGTACTTTCACTTCCTTCTTGTTGTTTGGGTAGCTCAATTGGGACGTGATCCTCTGTACCCTTACTCTATACCTATTCTGTGTCTATTGCATCTGAGCTATCTATTTTTGTGGGTCCCACATAAATAAATGGTTCAGATATAATTGGTACATAATAGGTATAGAGTAAGTGGTACAGAGGATCTGAGGGCAGCTCAACTAATCCTCCAGAAGGTTGTTGAGTGCAAGAGTCTCAAGTTCCAGTCTCGGCAATAGCAGTATGGGATTTTCATTCAATGTGGTAACTTCTTATGCGCACCAAACACTAGGCCACTTTTTTAAGGAGCTAGGTGAGATTAAACCATGATTTACTCCCTTCACTACTCTATCAGGCCGAGATGTGGGGGCGCTTGGGGTGGGCGATCCCACCTTTTGAGTGCAAAAATTTCAGTTGCTCTTGAAAATGATGTTAGATTTAGAAGTTATTAGTAAGGTAAGGGGGAATGCGGTCCTGTGTTACCTTTCTTAGTTTATTTTTTTGTTTTTTTAATTTAAATTAAAAAGTCATGTAGTTGTTGCTGTATTTTATTATTAGAATATTAATTAATTTTATAAATTAACTAAGTAATTAGTTTTATTTTAATTTCTTATGCAATATTTATTAACAATTAATCATCTTTTAAAAATAAGTGGAAATCTATAATTTATATATATTATTTAGTAACAAATTAATCATATTTTAAATAATTAGTCAAATAAGTAAAAATATATAACTTATTATATTAAATCTTTAAGCTTTAAAGCTCTTTTATTAATGAATAATTATTTTTTAAATTTAAAATTTGTGCATTTTTTATACTTCAAATATAAAAATATTTATTAAATTCAAAAAAATATTTAAATTTTAAGTTAATTATAGAAATAAACTAAAATAAAATGAATAATTTAATTATTTATTAAATATTAAGCAATTAAATAATATTTAATTAGTTGATAATAAAATGAAATTATAATAAAATGAAAAATAATTTTAAAAAATTTTAAATTATGAAAATAAGAAAAAGTTAAAACCAATAATAGAAATAAGAAATTGAATCAAATGAATTTATTTATTAAATTTAAGGAATCAAGTAATTGAAAATGTTTTATAGGGAAAATTGTAAGTCTCATTCGAAATAATCAAATAATAGATAAAAATTTATAAATTATATGTATTAAATAAATTGTTTAAGTGATTATAAAAATTAAAAACTTTAAAACTTAACAAGCTTCGTTACTTTTATACTATATAATTTACATTCTAAAAACCGGATGATATTGAAGAGAAGGCATTGCTTGAAGACTTTTAGAGAACTTTCGATGACTGCTAGGATAAATGTTAAAAAAGTTCAACTAATTTTCACGTTTCAATCGTAAAATTTTAATTTTTTAATTTGATAACTCTTGTTATTAAAAAGCGTTTAATTTATTAATTAATTGATTAATTTTTTAAATTAATAAGTTATTATAAAATAAAATAAATCATTTAATTTTTTAGCATTTTTTAATGAAACTTAAATTTTTTAATACGTAAAAACAATTTCTTTTAATTATATTATCATTTGAATCTTTTAAACTTTAAAATTTTATTTTTGCAGTTTAAATTTTAAAAACACCAACTTCTTAATATAGAAAAAGTGTCGATGCCACTTAAAGTAGGTATAATATGATTGATTGGGAAGATATGATATGATATCACATATTTTTACTTGGAATTCAAAATATATGACATTTTTTGTTTTTGTGTTGATTGCATGCGAATTATTACTAATCACATGCTTTTCATCCATAGATCGAATGATTATGAGACAGGTGAAATCACTTGTACTCTCAATTATTGAATGGACAGTAAAAAAGCTTTCTTTAACCAATGCCTCTTGGCCTAAGTGGCCAGAAAAACAGCAGAACTGTTCACTGAAAAGAACCTTAAAGCAAGTAAAAGTAGTCTGTCAAAATGTTCTTGATCAAAGATTAGTGACTGAAGTTAAAATTGGAATCTTCTTCAAACACCATAATGCGATTGCTTAGTAGTTACTATATAAACTTAGTAGTTTCCAAAGTCATCACATGTAAACGAAGCAAAGGTTTTAATGTTTAAGAAAAACATATTATCATTGCATCACAATCAGACAAAATGAATTGATTCACAAAGTCAAAGAAGCCAATGGATGTCAAGTGTAAAGACAGAAGAAGGTTACATATATTAATTATGAGTTGAAGGAGGCTTGCTGACCAAACACTTCGATTGCAATTTCAAGGATAACTTAAATTGGCTCAGGCAAAGCAACTATGAGTTGGAGTGTTTGACTTAATAATTAGAGGAAGACTTTAATATACATACACCATTTAAGGTAAGGTTTAATGAGTATTAGATTATTATAAAATCAGTTAAAAATTAAATAAAATTAAATAATTTGAAAAAAAATTAAACCGAAAAGTTAAAAACTGAATAAAAAATTATACGGTTCAAAATTTTTACGTTGAACTAGTTAAACAGATTGAATTTTTTAATCGTGTAATATTAGAACCAGCTATTTTTGTGTTGAATCCAAAATTTACATATGCTTAGTGAGAAGAAAACACACTTAATTAAGCTTTAGGTTGATTGTCTTGCTTGCAGAAGCATGAGTAGTGGCTTTAATTATGGTGGCTGGTTATGGAAATGATGACTCTACTTAAATTGAACAACCTCTGGCATTAGCTGAACAGTTTTCTGTGGAAAGCGTGAGGTGAGCAGACATTATAATACATATGGGGCCTCTCTGCATTAACATCCCAAACATTACGGCTTGCTGTTGGACTTTGTTCATTTAATTCTTCTGTGGATATGCATGCAGCCATTAACATACACAACCTATGTTTCTAACTTTGAGTGTGGCATTGTTTTGAATTTATGATCAAGATCGGCTTTTTGAACATGAAATCTCCCACAATGTCAGTGCCAAACTGGGACTGGGTAACTCCATACCTATCCTTTTCTTCACAAACAGAAAACGGCCAAGGCACATGAACATGCGCCTGTTCCCTGTAACACAAACTACCTTACGATGAATGCAGTTCAGAGACATGTAAATTGTGAGCCCCCTGCAGCTTTCTAGGTAATAACAAAGTATCATATTCCTCCTATATACTGTTTTCTAATATAATCAGTTAAAAGTATAAGTCAAGACTCGAGCACTGTCATGTCCTTTTCATCTGAAATTAACAATACAAGCCAAGTAGGTGCACCTGTTACAACCATCATGACTGGGAACCTTCTTGTTATGATAGTTTCGTGTCATGACTGTATCCATTCCACGTGTAGTTTAGTTGCAAGCTCCTAACCTACATCCCCCTAAATAATGGAAGTAATAAATGGTCCTCATAATTATTGAACATGTTGCCCAGATTCCATGTCAAATGAATAAATCTAACCTTTCCACAGTTTCATCTTTTAGAGAACTTCAGATGATGTTACACATTATACATCTCTAGATCCAGTTCTTCCTGCCCTACTCATTGAATGTCACTTACTCTCAGCCGCTAGCACTCGTGAAACACCGACACCAATATTAACTTCAGTGCATGATACAATTCAACACGATCGATATATCACGACATGAATATAGCACATTACATTATATTTTTGGTTTTCTTATAAAGTAATTAATAATTCAATGGTAGATCCAAAAATTATGTATCCTTTTTCTTTATAACGATGAAAAAAAAAAAGAAGTTGAAACATTGAAATTATAATAATTCAATGATAGATCCAAGAATTTGATGAGAGCTCAATTCATAATGGAAAAAAGCCCGGATCAAGTGTATGTCTAAAGATTATTTAATTAGATCGTCGTTAATTTGTCTAAAAATTTAATAAAATTAAAGAATTTGAAATATAATTGAAAAAGATTGTTGTTGTCATTTAGTATGTGTATTTAGTATAGTATTAAACAAAGTTAATAGTTATGTTGATATTTGGTATTAAATATTAAAAACAATAATGAGAAATCTTTTTACACTTATTTAGTTATTATATAATTTATTTTGTACATAATTAATTAAAATATTTTATATTTTATAAATAATTAATAAAAATTTGATAATTTATAAAATTATTAAATTTTAAATAGTTATGAATGATTTTGTGACAAGAATAAAGAACATGGTAGTATATGATTTTGATAATAATATTTCAATAAGATAATATCTTAATAATGTTCAAATAATAACTTCTAATAATATCTAGTACTGAAACACATTTAGGCTGAGGACTAACCTGGTGGGTTCGAAAACTGTAGTTAGCGCCACCCTTTGTTGTTCCCCCAACCTTCCCCTCCGGCGCGACACCATTTTTTCTGAAAGTCTGCATGAAGCTTGGCTTCGGATACCTGCAAATCACATGGAGGTTATCAGCATATACCCCTAGTGAGATTCTTGATACGAATCGACCACATCACCTAGTTTTGATATTTCTTGTGGTGTTTCCATCTTGATCTAATTTTCGCCTCTCCACCTCAACAATAGCTCCTTACCGTTGCTTGGATGTCTCGCCATTTGAATTGGGTGATTTTCACTGAGGAGTAGCGAAAGGCTTTCGGTAGTTTTGCCCTAATTGGCTAGGGATTCGTTGTTAAAATTGCTTTGGTTCAAACGACATGGTATAGGTTAATTAGATTGCTTCGGGACACTCAAGCCATGCTCCCTGGTTTAGATTGTCTAAAACGCTTCAATGTAAATCCTTTTATCAATGAAATTTTTTAATTTCTCAAAAAAAAAAAAGAACTTCTAATAATTTCTTTTACCTTGAAATGTTCTATATTTTGTTTATTATCAGTTATCAAATAACTAAAAGTTATCTTATTTTCAACTCTTTATTACTCGTTACAAGACCTTGAAGTATAAATAATAAAAAAAAACAATGTAATTATTGGAGCCAGATGATTTGTCGATCATTCAGGCTGCTCAATATTTTGTATAACCATGACGCAGTGTGACATTTAGACATACATGTATTATCAGTAGCAGCGAATGGAAAATAAGGCAAGCATTTTGTGGGGTTTTATATTTATCATGTCACAATCAATCTTTTACCTTTAAACTACATCTCAATCCAATCTTCATCCACATAGTTCCTCCAATTCAACCATACATTCAAAGCCATGGTAATATTCTTCACATGTTCTGTGTCATCCATCCTTCTTCTTTCCAATCCAAAACTAGCACCTGTTACTACTATTCAAAACCATATCCATATGGGTTCGGTAGTTATCATAACTTAAACGAAATAAATACGCTGATGTCTACCGTTGCCGATGGCGGTCATAGGCTTTTATATATTTTGTCTTGCTAGCCGTGTGCACCACTGTTGGACAAATTCCAAATTTATTCTAGCTTTGATTTGATCCAGTCTAGGCAATTGATTTCAAATTGTTTTAATCCTATCTCAATTTAAAGAAGTTCCAAAATTATTTATGTATCTAAAATCAAACACTAAGATCATGGTGATGTATAGAAAAGAGAAGACTACCCCGGATGCCTACAACTCGCAAGTCCGAGAGATTAGTAGAGAGACTGTTTACGAATAACCTAAGAATATATTTATCGTTAGTTATATTTATTGAGATAATCCTACCGAACATGGCTAATCTAGATAGCTACGCCAAAATAGATAATATGGTTAGTCAACATCTTTTGGATATTGTAGAGACTAAGCCATTCGCCAAGTGAATCAAAGCAAGTAATCATCTAGATAATACACACATATTTCTTGATTGACTCTTAAATCAGATACATATCCCCAACCCTGAATCTGATATCAGCCCGTTGAAAGTAAAGCCTCTTGCAATTTACATGAAACACGAATTTGATACTTTTCCACCTAAGAACGTGCGGTTCAAGTTGATTCTGTGGGCAGCTACGTTGTAAATGGCGTAAAGGGTATCCATAGAAATAAGAAAGGCAGTTTTCAAAGTATGGGATGCGTTGCTAATGATAATTATTGATGGTTGGTAGGGTCTACTAAGGCTGTATTCTTATAAATTATGAAAATGGTTCTTTTTTTGTTTAAGGGTGGGTGGAGATAATGATTAGAGACCAAACCTTTGGATCTCTATTCTCTATTCTTCCTTCCTTTGATAGAATCAAGAAGAAAAGAACAGAACATGCACAGATCAGAAAACACAACAAAGTTTAAACCTCAGCTCAGGCTCAGCTTTATCGTTACAAGTCTGCATTCTCTGTCACTTTTTGGTTTGTGTGCTTCAACACATTTACTTTACTGCCGCCTCCTCTATTTCAAGGAAAAGTTAAATGATTGAGGTCAACAGTGAAAGTTGATGAAATTGAATTCTGTCAGCACAGAGAATTGAAATGGATGAAAAGAAGCAGATGGACGGGAATAGCAGAGGTTGTTCCCTTTGTACCGGAAAAGCATTTATAGAGATTGGGAAAAGATAGAAAAAGAAAGGACAAGTTAAGGTTTCCAGTCACAGGGCATTGTCCAATGTCTTCATGATTCTCCCTTTTCTTCGCATGAAATCTTGTGTAGTTTTAGCCTTTACCATTTAATTTTACATTCACGCCAAAACAAAGCAAAGTGTTGTGTATATCCATAGGTGACAAAATATATTGAATGTATAACAACAGACAAATGAGATATGTAACAATGAAACAAAGAAATTTTTGCAGATATACACAAATTTTACAGTGTCAAGAATAAAAAGACAAAAGACTCTGCCCAGACAACGCATTCCCCAACCACATTCTTCATCATACATAAATGCCTCAAATGTGTCTGTCTCCATTCAAAGGCTGTCATTGAACTTGTATCATCAAATGCAACAAGAAACAAAACCCACTAATGATATAAAATTATATAAAGATTTACGAAACAAATTTGAAATTTTGAACTTTAATAGACTTTCATCGAAGAAAAGAACCCTTCTAAATTCTGTAAGTAAGCCCCTGAAAAGACTTTGGTCGTTGCAGCTCATTCTGAGATGGGTTTAGTCTTGGACCTGTAGAGGAGCTTCTTCTTCTTGGAGGTTTGGTTATCAATTGTAAGCACTACCTTGCCTGCTTCTCCAATCTTGAAGCTGTCAGATATCACAGGCTCATCTGCCGTAATCTTCCTGGACTTTGATACAATCACAGTATAACCATCCTCTGCAGTAGGTACAAATTCAGCTCCGTAGCTCACTTCATTGCCTATCACTCTGAGTTCCCAAACCAGAAGACATTTCTGCTAAATTTGATATAGTATAATTAGAATCAATTAATATGTGTAATCAAACGGCAAATTTAAGCGGGGGAAGTTTGATTCGTACCTCAGAGATAGAGAAATCTACAGTATGTTTAGAGGTTGCCTTGATAGTGACCTCTGTGACAGCGTCAGAGACAGCAAATTCTTGCTCTCCTTCCCTGCTCAGTCCACCATACTGAACTGGTACTTGCTCCGGCGCTATGTATCTGTTTATTGCAAAGCATCAACCAGAGTTGTGAGGAAGCGAAAAAGGTAATCCTCAAGTTCCGAAAAGGGGAACGACATAAAGATAGCACTCCGAATCATCAACGACCATAGAAGAATCCATTAAACCAGCTTGTAATAAACATGAAACAGCATAAAGATAGTATTCCGAATCATCAACGAACATTAAAAAAAAGAAAAAGTTCCTCAGAGACCACAAATGAAGGAGAACTTACTTGAAAAGGGTTTCAGCAGATTTGGATGGGCCAGAGAACACAAACTTGCTCTTAGTCCTCTGTGTCAGGAAAGGACTGATCATCCTATTGAAAGCAAGGTACCACCATGGAACATTGATGAACACCTTCAGAAACAAGACCTCATATTAAATTCATTACAGAATAAAAAACCAAAACATATACTAAAGAAAAAGATCATCCCCAATAAAGGAACACATCAATACCTGTTTAGCAAGAAATTCGGGATAGTTATCTTGAAGCAGATTGAGAGCCTGATTGGTTACTTGCCTAAGCTCTTTCTTCCCAATTCCAGGAGAATTCTTAAGATCGTTGACCTGAACAATCGTGGAGATACCCCCAGGATTAAAATCAAGACGCTTGATACTCCTCTCCAAGAACTGGATCCTCCATCGCAAAAACTTCACTCTTTTCTCTTCATCACCAAAGCAATTCTGATACAACTCCTTGTCCTGAAAAGCACCATAAACGTTGTAGCAAACAGGGTGGTTTTCCTTATCAAACCCGTGCATATAAACAAATTTGTCGAACCCATTCCCAAGGTCCTCTTCAAGCAGAGCATCAATTCCAAACTCTTTTCTCCACCTCACGGTGTTCTTGAGCATAGCCAAAGCATCTTTGACCTTGAAATCTCTTGCTCTCAAGAACTTCAAGAGGATCACATCGCTTCTTTCGTCAGCAAGAAGTGGGATATCCCAGATAGAAACATCCTCTGGTGGCAGCGGAGGATCGGCCGGAGCGGCTTCCTCCGCCTTGGCTTCCTCCGCTGCCGGAGGAGGCGCTGTCTCGGATTCTTTGGGTTTCTCCTCCTCTGTCGTTGATTGAGCCGTAGAGACTGCCACCACAGTCTCTTCAATGGCCTCCACCGTCTTGGCTCCGTCCTCGTCCACCGTCGTCACCTTCTTCTTCACCTCCTCAGCAACCACAACAGCCTCTGGTTCAGCTTTTGCCTCCTCTTGCACTTGCACTCTCTCTTCCTCCTTTGCTACTTCAACTTTCTCTTCCTTTTTTGCTTCAACTTTCTCTTCCTCTTCTGCTATTTCAACTTTCGCTTCCTCTTCTGCTTCAACTTTCTCTTCCTTTTTTGCTTCAACTTTCTCTTCCTCTATCGCTACTTCAACTTTCTCTTCCTCTTTCGCTATTTCAATTTTCTCTTCCTCTTTCGCTACGTCAACTTTCTCCTTCTCTTTCGCTATTTCAATTCTCTCTTCCTCTTTCGCTACGTCAACTTTCTCTTTCTCTTTCGGTATTTCAATTTTCTCTTCCTCTTTCGCTACTTCAACTTTCTCTTCCTCTTTTGCCGGCTCCGCGGTTTCCGGTTTAGATTCTTCGGCTTTAGGTTCTTCAGAAGCAGCGGCTTCCTCCGCCGCCGGCTTCTCTTCTTTTGCAGCAGGAGGAGGAGGAGGAGGAGGAGGAGGAGTGAACTCGTGCTTGTTAAGAGCTTCTTGGATGAGCCGTTTGAACTCATCAAGAGCTTTCTTTTCTGTGTCAGGAAGCTCACCGACGATATTACTCTCTTCTTTGAAAGACTCCGACTGGGTCATAGTGGCCTTTGCTTTTTCATCAGACTCCACCACAACAGCTTCCTCCTGAATTGGCGCCGCCGCTTTCTCAGGCTTAGGCTCGGGCTCAGGCTCAGGAGCAGGAGCAGTTTCAGCAACAGGCTTCTCCACCTTGACTTCAGCTGCGGGGACTGGTGCAGCTTCTGGCTTGGAAGTCTCTTCAGCCATAGTATAACTGCAACTCAAGATTGACACAGACAGAGAGGGAGATAGAGATAGAGATAAAGAAAGATAGGAGCTTGTGGGCGTCTTAAGACAGAAGGTGCGTAATGCTATTAAGGTTGTGTGTTCCTTGAGAGAAAGAATATGAAGTATGTACAAAAGGAAAAAGACTAGGAAAGGGTTTATAAAATAGAAAGGAATATACAGAGGGAAGAGAGAGAGAGAGATATTTGTTAGAGAGAAGAAGTGAACCAGTCTGTCAGAAACAGTCTGCCAGCTGGTATACCACTCAGGGAGTGGACCCCATCACCAACTTCGCATAATATTCGCTTTTGCCTATGGTTTCTCTAATCCAATCTCTCTCTTTCTCAATCATCGCCCTCCATTTATTTATATTTTCTTAACATTTTTCTGAACAATAAATAATTGTGTAATGTGAAAATTATTCTTGGCAGTTAATACTGTCCTAATCAGGCAAGCAAAACGTTTTTGGAGGGCGTCGCCGAAGTATAGCCGCAAAATAATGGCACAGACAAACAGAGGATTACAGCTTGGCCCCTAATCATTGGCCCCAAGTTTCTGTTCCTTTTTTTTTAATCCTTCCTCTGATTTAAAATTAATGTAGTTTTAAAGAAATTTTAATTATTTAAAATAAGTGTCATTTATATTTTTTAGACATATTTATAATTTTATTTTCAACTAAAATTATCCTTTAATTTCTCTCAAATCCTAATTATACAGATTACATTTTCAAAACACTTCAATATGTAATTAATAAGGGCATATCAAACTTATTAGCTTTCTTAATAACTGTGCATCTCTTTAAAACAACTTTTATTTTAAATAGGAGGAAGTAGCAACTAGTTTGTTTTTGTTTTTCCTACTAAACCGAAAAATACGATGACATAAATGACATTATAGATAGTTTTGTCCTAACCCTCATATTAAATCTTCTGTACTCTTAATTTTATACTCCCTCCGATTCATAATAAGTGTCGTTTTAGAAGAATGCACATTTATTAAGAAAGTTAATGAAATGTCTGATATACTCTTATTAATTACATGTTAAAGTGCCTTGAAAATATAATCTGTGTAATTAAGATGTGAGCGAAATTAAAAGGTAATTTTGGAAGTAAAATTATAAATATGCATAAAAAGTCACAAATAACACTTATTTTGAATAATTAAAATTCTTCTAAAACAACACTTATTATAAATAAGAGGGAATACAAATTATACGATCTTATCTACATAAATATGTGGGACTAAAAAAAAATATAGATGAGATCTTTTAGTGGAGGGTTAGGCCTTTACCTACACCACACCCAAATTCTGAATTTGGGTATATGAACCGTTTTCTAACATCGGTCTTGTTTCACACTCTTTGTCATACCTAAATCTATAACAGAAAACAGTTGGCAATGAAATTTGTTGTCTTATTGTCGTAATTAACGAAAATATCCCCATTCTCACTTTTATCAATCAACTCTCTCCATGTGTCCTGCGTCAAAACCCAGATGTGGCCATTCCATTGCCTGCCGAGACGGTGATTCGTATTTTTCTCCTTAATATGTAGTTACTCTGAATCATATACGCAGTCAGTAAGACAAGGAGATTAAGTGCAAGAAACGTATGAGATTCAAAGCAAAAAAAGGTGTTACAACATGCATGCTTATGAGGTCATAAGCGAGTAAACAATTCACCTGCATTACATGCAGACTTGGTTCTAAGGATTGATTAGTATATTACTTACTCATCGCACTTACCTAAGTGCTTACTGCTTAATTATACATTTTGTTGGATAAAGGGGAAAGACCTCATGAGTATGAACTATATATGCAAAACATGACAAACTCTCCTTTTCTTCCCAAGTTCAAGGTTTCCCACTTCCATTAATGGTGGAATCGTTTATCCCAACCAGTGACCGTAAATCCCAAGCACCCGAGGACTGCCGGATTAATTATTGGGGCAGTTAAATATATGAGGATGATTGCAATAGCTTATAAGTGTACCTGAGGCCGGCCTCTCTAAACTTGTAAAACTTTAGGGAAATTAGGGTCAGATGCATTCATTCATCTCCATAATCAACAAAACCGGCATGCACGTAGCAAAAGTGGCCAATATGTTTCAGAAAAGTTGCCTACTCAAGCTTTTATTCCAACCCTACAAAGTAACTATATGTTATATTATTATAACAAACAAGGTGTACTCATCGACAGAGCTGTATAATTCGGGATTGACACGTGTCATTAGCCCAGAACAGCCTGTCATCAGATCACAAGTCTTCTTTCTTTGATAGCTTCTCGTCTTTGGTTCCAATTGTGTCTGTAGAAAGAGCCGGCTTCATTCCATTTCTATATTACATCGGACCCACATTTGTTGGCCTGGCTATTCTCTGATTCCAAAAACAAGCCTATTCTGTTTCCCAACTTATCTTTCCTGTCACTTTATCTTGATTTCCTTCTCCGTATAAGAACGAAACATGGACAGAGCATAACTTAACTAAGGCCTACAGCGTACACCTCTGTGCGGACCGCTTGAGAAATTTAAGGAATCCTTGTCAGAGGGCAGGGTTACTCAGGGAATTGTACATAACTAGGTAGTCTAGGTTCGACCCTTGTTTGGATGGCGAGAAAACGAGGGAATGGGTTCAGGAGAGGAAAGAAAATATGAGTTATTAAAAAGGGAATTAGAGCCCGAGGCCAATGTTATGATGTTAGGGAACAACCTTTTCATTAGCCGTTCATTAGATTGTTTTGTGACGAGTAATAATTGGCTGCCAGTGACGTGCGGACCTTATTTTGTTTTGTTCTTTGGTCGTATTCTTCCTTCCAACTTGTACTTGAAAACACAAAACAAAAACATTCCTCCTTCTAATCGGATCTTCTTTTGTTATTGGTAGCCTTTCGGCCTATCGATCGATGTTGTTATGTGCTAGTTACGTTTGCTTTTTGACATTGTGCATCCACTGATTAGGAAACAAAATTGTACTTCTGGCTGATTAGAAGAAAAAGAAAATGTAAAGATTTTTATTTTCTTCGTTTGGATTGAACAAACCGATTTATCAAATCCTCTTTTCTAATTAACTAATTTCTACCTTATTTTATTAAATCTTGCTCGTATAATTAGGTAGGGTCTATATAAATATATGGATTAGATTGAAACACTCTAACAAAAATAGGGTACTTCAACTCTAGCGAACCAACAAACTTTGTTGATCCTAAAATTACATTTAACTAGATCATTGAACTTTTCCAATTCCATACTATATCTTCCTTCAGTTTTTCTGTTTTATTTACAAGGATAATGGTGCAAGAAGATAGCCAACGATGCGGGCCAGTTTATTCAAGTTGGAGGGACATTTAGTCCAAATTCTACAGTTGTCACAACTTTGGACGCAGGCTCGAGTGCAAAGTCTTGTAAATGATTTCTTAGCAGGTAATAGTAGAAAAAACAGAGATGTAGGGATCACTACAACGTAGAAGAGTTTTGGCGACGAAATATAACTTAGTTGAAAGAAACCAAATTCTCATAAAAACTATTTAACGATAAAAAATTTTTTCGAACAAATGGTCGCAAAAGCTTGATAACTAAAAATTATCTGCGACATTTTAAAAGAATTGTCACCTAAAAGGTTATTCTACGATCATCCCTTCGTCGCTAATAAAAATAGGCGAGAATAAGAGAAATAGCTGCAGATGACTTATTGCCACATTTATTTTTAGTGGATAAAGGTTATTAGCTATGTTAACATAGGCGTAGGTAATAATGTCTACTAACAATTTATTTTCGTTGCAGAATGTGTTTAACTATGAAAATTAAAGCGTAGCTAAATATTATTAGAGATGTTTTAGAAAGGTGTAAGTTAAAAAGATTTGGTGACGATTTTATATTTATAGCTAAAGACTTTTAGTGACGAATATTTATTTTTAATTTAACTTCTTTATTACCAATTTAATTTTTAATTATAATTATTAACAATATTTTTAATTCATGTTATTGTTTTTAACATGGTTTGAAATTTAGTAACATTTTGTAATTATTGTTGGTGACATAATAAATTAAAATAAAAAGTAATATAATTAAAAGTGAAATGCATTTTATACGAAAACAAGTAATTACAATGTTAATTACAAAACTTAAGAAAAAAAATTTATGGACAAACTAAGATTTATCATCGTCACTGCTACTGATATACTATGACCTAAGTATTTGTTTGACCATCTTTTTAAGTGTAGTCAATTATCTTTTAGTACGGTCTAGTTTTTGCTCACTACATTGTAATTTTTTTAGTACTATCTAATATTTCGTCATTACATTGTACTGAGCCTTAAGCGATTGGTTTTCCTTTTGAAGCTTTATTACATATGCTGATCGTGATGATAAAGAAACAATTAGCTTAGAGCCATGCCCAAGGCCTTTGATATGCCTTGATCTTGTACCAAAGACATTGTTGTAAATGTTATCCACATTAGACTCATTCCTGTACTTTGCAATAACTCTTGCATCTTGTTATACAATTTAATATACAAAATCGAGATATAATTCAAATATTATTACTTAATATTACATAACTAAATAAACTCCAAAATTAAATTTGTTTACACTTATATAATTATTTTGTGCCTCTTCAAACGTCCAGCCTTTACCTTCCTTGTAGTGTGTCAGCTTGTAGAATGTGATCTTATCATACTATTCTCCATGCAGTTGAGTCTGACTCTGTTATATTAATTAAAAAAATGAAACACAATTGATTATACTGTATTAACTAATAGAATAATAACTTCTAAATATTACACTTACAAATACTAGTCGTATGAAAACAAATAATTTGGAGTTGGTGTTGTGAGAAGTTTTCATTTTTTTTTTCTCATCTTAGCTTTCTCACACTTTTTCTAAATAAAGAAAAGAAATGGTCATTAAATGCAAAAACAAAATTAATGGAAGGAAATGTGAAGAGAAAGAAGACAAACCTTAACCTTCGTAAAGGCCAAATAATTACACATTTTACTCCAATTTACTAAAGTCACCCATTTTGGAACATGTCTTCTTGCCTCCTAATCCAAAGTAAAAGAGTTGTGGTATTTATGAAGTCAATAACGATGATTCTTTGCCCTTTGTTTCAATAGTGAACCAATACAACTTGAAACTTCATGGTTCTCGATATCGACAATATTGGGTTTCATCTGTGAACAACATGTATAAGTTAACTTACTCTTTAAATAAGTAAAACCATATTACATATAATAAAATGAATTGAAAAATTATTGAAGCTTTGTCCAAAGCATTATGTAGCAAGTTGTCTTTTTTCAATTACCTAACATACTAAAGGCAAGGCAATTCATTCCTGACAACGACTCCCAATTCACTGGACAATTTTGTTGATTGGATCTTATCAACAGTACAACGTTGTGTGGGGTCAATATGCACAGACAACTTAGTGTTCATTACAACATTCATGCGTTGCAACTCAAATCCTTTAGTGATACCTCTTTTTCTTATGCTGGTATTAGAACCTGATGACAAAAGAATAACGATCAGAAAAACACATTAAACATGTAAATATATATTTGAGCATAACTGTAAATATAGGTGGTTAACAATAACAGGCCTGAAAATCCCTGAGCACTATTTGAGGTAGATATAGGTTGTTGCTAACTACGTTCATTGGAGGATGAAATTGGTGGTTGTTGATCGATATGGTCGAATTGATTTAGTTGTTGTGTAAGAGGAACATCTTCGGTAGTTGCTACCCTGTTTTCTTTTTTTCAACTAGGTCCCATTATATTGAATATCCATAATGAAATATCAACATAATACATAATCTTTACTCAAACATCAACATTCCAAATGAATATAAGTCAAAACTAAACATTCGACATAAACATAAATTAAACACCAACATTTCTCATAAACCTAAGTAAAACATCAACAACATGCATTGATTCATGCCAAATAAACATAAGTAAAACATCAACAACATAACTCAAATATGAACATAACATTTCAAACAATATAAAGAATTTATTTACATTCAATCATCATGATCAAGATTTTGAAAATCATCATCATTAATTACATTATCATTGGATTCTTCATCACTAATATATTCGGCCAAAGTATCATCACTGTCATTTAATTCATCCTAAGTATAGTCTTAATCTGTTTGTACGATAAGATTGGCTTGGATTTTATCCAGTTGTACTATGTTGGGATCAACATCTCACATATGAAATGATGATATATCTATATCTTCTATTTGAATGACTTCATTATTAAACTCCAATCCAATCTCTTGATATGTTTCATCTGCATCCTCATTGAGTTGATCATTTTCCCTTTCACTAAAATCGAAGACATTTCGGTATTGAAACTTTTAAACAACCTTCCAATTGCTACCCAATACAAATCGTTGAGCTAGAAAACTTACTTCGCTTAACTTGTAAGGACAAAAGGATCATTATCATACCACGTCTTACTAGCATTGATGCTAGTAATACTCCCGTTCACTTTCATGTCAGTAAGATTAAACCATTTGCTCTTAAATAGAACAATATTTTTATCCTTGATGTAGTGCAACTTTATTATTTCAGAGATGACACTGTAGAAGTCAATAAAATCGTTGTCACAACATCCCTCAACAACAACCCTACAATTTTGGCTTTTAAACCGATTATCTTGTTCTTGTATGTGAAATCTCAGCCCTATTAACAATGCAATCTGTATATTTTTTTCCCAAAAATATGAGGCCTACATGCCAAACTATATAGTGTTGTTGTCGCTTCTTGCACGTTACGGTTATATAACCATATCATCTGTATGATAAAATGAAATTAGAAGTTATTCTAACATAGAAATTGTCATATGTTTATAATATGTAATCAATATGTAACTTACTCGATTTATAAACCATGATACAAACTTTAGCTTATGTCTTTCTTCAATATTAATAATCCCTTTGCTGCGAATGGACTTTTTGTGTTTAAAAAAGTAAATGACAGTAAGGAAATGAGATTCAATGACAAAAAAGTAAATGATAGTAAGGAAATGAGATTCAGTGACAAGTATTAGATTATGATTGTTTGAACCAAAAGTAATATACATACTCCATATATATCGACTTTCTCACAATTATTCAAAATATATCAATTGGCGATTTGGAATTCGTCTTTAGTTAACTCCATATATTTACCCACACCAAGTGGCCTTACTTTTTGGGAGAAAATTGACAACCCACTCTCTTCATCAAAATTAAAGTTACGTTCTGATCTACTAAATCTTATCTCCACATCATTTAAGTACATTGAACAAAATGTCAAGCATTCATTTGCTATATAAGCCTCTGCAATAAACCCTTCAGGTCGAGCTCTATTACATACACAATACTTAAGAGAGCATAAAAACATGAACAAAATATAAAATATTAGGAATTGATAACAAAAAATAACTTTTAAAAAAGTAAAAGTTAATATGAATTACCTTTTAATCAGGAACATTCATTGAAATTGAACCAGTCCATAAAGTTTTCCTTCATATGGTAATTGAATTGCCAAATAAACCATTAAATCAAAAAACAATGGGGGAGAATACTAGTTCAAGCTTACATAGAATCAAAGCTTTATCCTTTTTCATTTTGTTAAGCTCTTCAAGTTTAAGTTTCTTGCAACATAATTGCTTAAAAAACTCTCACAAAGTTACGAACACATTTTTCGAAAAACACCCACGTATTCTAACATGAAGTAATCGTTGCAAAAGTACATGACAATCATAGATTTTTAACCCTGATACTTTTTCCTCTTTAACATTCTCACAATGACCTATATTTGATACATACCCATCAGGAAACTTCATTGATTGAAAAAACTGACAAAAAGATTGTTTCTCCTTTTTTGACATATTGTAACAAGTAGGGGGAATAATGTATGATTCATCATCTCTTCATTCAAATGCTAAGTCTTTTCTAATATTCATGTCTTTTAAGTAAAGTCCTTAATTGTGTCTTTCCATTTTCCATCTATTCCCATCACAATTCCTAAAATATTCTCACACATATTTTTCTCAATATGCATCACATCAAAATTATGTCTTAATAGTAATTCCTTCTAATATGCCAAACTGAAAAATATGTTTTTTTAGTCCAATTGAGTTTAACATCATTTCTCTTTTGCTTTCTATTACTTGGGTGTTTTCTAGGTGTAATGTCACCCAAATGTGATAACTGGTAAACAATATCATCACCAGACAACTGCAACGAAGCTTCACCCAATTTTACTATTCCGTTAAACAATTTACTTCTTCGCCATCTATGCTCAATGACTTGTATAACATATTTTACTTTATAGCCTTATTGAATAAGTTTGATGGTTACACATAGAACAAGCCATATATTCTTTAGTGTTCCACCTAGACAAATTCCTATAAGCTGGGAAATCATTTGTAGTCCACAAAATAGCAACATGCATTATAAATGTTTCACTTTGAACAACATCAAAAGTTTGTAATTCAAATTCTAATAGATCGTTTAAGTAATCAATTAATGGTTGCATATATACGTCGATATCCTTACCAAGAGAAGTAGGTCTTGGAATAAGCAAAGACAATAATATAAAAGGCTCCTTCATTCACTTCCATGGAGATAAATTGTATAGCACTATAATAACCGGCCACATGTTGTATGAAGTACTCATATTACTGAAATGATTAAATCCATCTGAGGCCAATCCAAGTCGAACATTACGATAATCCTGTACAAACCATGGAAAGTTTCTATCAAATTCTTTCCATGCCATTGAGTCTGTTGGATGACACATAATGTTATCATCAATGCGTTTCTCTTTATACCACCTCATATCTATGACTATTTTTTTGACATAAATTTTTTTTGTAGTCATGGTTTAATAGGAAAGTATCGAACGATTTTATTTGATATCTTTTTCCCTCTCCTATCATCTGCTTGCCACCTTGATGTACCATAAATCAAACACTCCTGGACATCTTTACTTTCCTTACAAAATATAACACAATCATACTTACATGCATGAATTGAAATATATCCTAATCCAAGGTTCCTTAACATTTTCTTTGCATCATAGTAAGATTTCAACAATTTGTGTCCAACAGGTAGTGCATCGTTTAGTAAGTTAATTAACATGTCAAAAGACTTGTTACTTCATTTATTATAGACTTTCAAATGCAATAACTCGGCAACAAAAGATAGTTGTGAGAAATTTGGGCACCTTGGATATAATTCTTCTTGAGCAATTTTCAATAACTTCCCAAAATCATTTCCTGTAATACTACCAATTATGTTAGGCATACCTGTTTCATTCATAGTCTCGATATAATTTCTATAATAGTCTACCATATGGTCAATCCCATCATCACCATCATCATTAACATTACAATCATCTACATCATTATTATTACTATCATCATAACTTGTACCACCACTTCTACTACAACTTGCTTCCTTACATTTACCATGATAAAGCCATGGACGATAGAATTGATCTATGCCTCGGATTACATTTACCATGATTATAAACCACATCTTAAATTTGAAAGTCAACATTTAAGCAATCGATGCAAGGACAACGAATACGACATTCATCACCTATTTGATGTTGTACAAATTGTATATAACTCTTAGCTCCTTCTACGTATTTAGTGGACCATTTCTGATGAGGCATCCAACTTTTATCCATGTAGCTATACAATAAAAAAAGATAACTGAATTATTAAACGCATTTCTTGTTCAATTTTATGTTACAATAAAAGTTTCTATTAATTAAGGTATGTGGTGTTGTTTACACTTGTGAATTGAGAAAGGGACTTCTCGCTGTCGCTCCTAGGCTCGTGAAATGTTTCATCGATAAGCCTCATCGGAGTTCCATCACTGGTTTTTAGCCTATATACCATCCTATGTTTCTAAGAATATTGCAAACCATTAAACAAACCAACACATCATTTGCATTAACACAAAACCATATCACATCCTAGTTGAGGATTATACAAATAAAGAAGAAAAGAAACACTAAGGTACGTGGCGTTGTTTCCAACTGTGAATTGAGAAAGGGACTTCTAGCTATTGCTCTTAGGCTTATGGAATTTTTCACTGATAAGCTTTATCAGAGCTGCATCACCGGTTTCTAGCCTATATACCATCCTATGTTTCTAAGAATATTGTAAACCATTACATAAAACCATCACATCATTTGCATTAACACAAAACTATAACACATCTTGGTTGAAGATTATACATACAAAGTTCGAAAGAAAAGAAACACCAGGGTACATAGTGTTGTTTCCACCTATGAATCGAGAAAGGGACTTATCGCTTTTACTCCTAGGCTCGTGGAATTTTTCACTGATAAGCCTCATCGGAGTTACATCATCAGTTTCCAACCTATATACCATCCTATGTTTCTAAGAATATTGCAAACCTTTACACAAAACCAACACATCATTTGCATTAACACAAAACCATAACACATCCTGGTTGAAGATTATACAATCGAAGTTCAAAAGAAAAGAAACACTAAGGTATGTGGCATTGTTTCCATTTTTGAATCGAGAAAGGGACTTCTTGTTGACGCTCCTAGGTTCGCAGAATTTTTCACCGATATGTCTCATCGGAGTTGCATCATCGGCTTCCATCCTATATACCATCTTGTGTTTCTAAGAACATTGCAAACCACAATATAAAACTTAGTTCTTAATTGCAATTGCACAAAACTTTAGATAAAACTCATGTACTATTAAATCAAAAATATGTGGACATTACTTGTTGCAATTACCTGGACGGACGGACAATTGTAGAGTATAAAGAAGAACAATAAGGTTGGTAGGTTATCGACAGTCTAAAACACACCAAGGGGCCTGAAAAAAATAAATTCTTATTTAATATAATACAATATGATTAATTAAAAGGCTAAAAGGGGCAATACATTCCTATTGCTATATACTACTCATGAGGAATGAACGATTTTTTTAAAAGGCACTATAAATTACAACAAAAGGGATGGTCCATTTCAAGCTATTAAAAGGAACAATGATAATCCTTATAGATAGAACTTGTAAGTAAGAATAATTTCAAAAGCTAAAAGTAAGAACTGAGAAGACTTTAAATTGAGAGTTGTTAGTATATTTATCTCTGTATTTTATTAAACATCATAAATCATTAAACAATTTTTTCTTTATCATACATTAAATTTTTTTGACTTACTTCTTATGTTAGAATATCTTATATTGACTAAACATGAAAATATTAAAGAGTTTATAAGTGATAAGGGTCAATCATTGACCCAAGCCCAATTCTTGTTAATAGGCATTACACTCTACCTATTTTAAAATTCTAATATGGTATCAGAGCAGGTTTGGTTCGGATTATTAATTTTTCGGTCGTCCATATGGATGTCCAGTTACAGTAGCCCGATCCGGTTACCGCTACATTTATTTCAAGTGACAACTAGATATCCAGTCTCAGTTACACTTAAGGGAGAGTGTTAGAGTATCCCATATTGACTAAACATGAAAATGTTAAAGGGTTTATAAGTGGTAAGGGTCAACTATCAAAATGTCTAGTTCTAGTCATTTTGAGAATGGCTGACCAAAGCTCAATTCTCGTTAATGAGCTCTACACTCTACCTATATTAAAAATTTTCATTGTTAGAGTATCTCATATTGACTAAACATGAAAATGTTAAAGGATTTATAAGTGGTAAGGGTCAATTATCCAAATGATTAGTTCTAGTCATTTTGGCAATGATTGACTCAAGCCCAATTCTTGTTAATGGGCTCTACACTCTACCTTTATTACAAATTCTAATAAGGTATCAGAGCAGGTTTAGTCTAAATTATTAATTTCTCAGTTGTCCGTTTGGATGTCCAGTCTCAGCGGCCTAGTCTGATTACCCTTATATTTATTTCAAGTGACAACTGGATGTCCAATCCCAGTTGCACTTGATGGGGAGTATTAGAGTATCTCATAATGACTAAACATGAAAATGTTAAAGGGCTTATAAGTGGTAAGGGTTAACTATCTAAATGATTTTGGCAATAGTTGACCCACGCCCAATTCTTGTTAATAGGCTCTACACTCTACCTATGTTAAAAATTCTAATATTTTAATTCTTTATAATCAAATGATCAATTCTTTTAGATATGATTTGGTATCATGATAAAATGTTCATTTTTGTTATAAGTTAATAGATTTTTAACATATTAAACTGAATTTGCAGTTTTTAATAAGATGCTTAAAGTTTGTTTATTTTTTTGTTGGCCTTAGTGCCTGTTTGGTTTAGCTTTTGGAGGCTAAAAAAAATACTTTTTTCCACCGCAAAAGCTATTTTAAAGAAAAAATGAGTATTTGGCTGTAAAGTTCAAAAGCACTTTTTAAATAGAAATAGGTTTTTTAGAAGCTAAAATACAGCTTTTTCAAAAGTCCAAATTTGGAGCTTTTCAAAAAAGTTCCTTATTTTAGCTTTTTCAGGTAGACGTTTTTGCGTCATTTACATTTATATCGAAAGTTAAAAAAGTGATTGTTCTGTTCTTTGGTTCTGTTATGTTTAACTCATCTTCTCAAAGACATAGCAAAAACTCATCTTCTCAAGACATCGAATGGATCAACTCACAGGTATGTTTTTTTTGGTATGCTTTTTTCTGGAATTTCTCGAATGCTATTTCTTGTTCTTTTTCCTCCTCCTCACTTTTTTGTTCCCTCCATTCACGATGACTTTGTGTGAGTGCGTCGGCTGATGGTGTTTTGTATTGTGTTGGTTGATGGTGTATATGTGTCGGTTGAGTGTCGGAGGATGCAGGGATGGTGTATATTAGGGATTGAATAAATTAGGGATTAGTAGAACATCTGGACGAACGTCTACGTCTGGACAAACGTCTGCGTTGAACGCAGACATTGTCTACGTTTAACACATACGTTTTCCTTAAGCGCATAAGAAGGAGCAGATGTATGTGGAGTAGATGGGGAATTTGAGAGTGAACTAAATTGTTACATCATGAAATAGTGAGAGAGCAGTGAGCAGTGAGGGGAGGAGTGAAAAAGTTTACAGAAAAGTTCTATCTATGCATTAATATTGTCTTTGCTTGTAGTTTTTATTCCATAATTTTACATTCCTATGGATTCGAAAATGATAAGCTAAAGCTAGTAAAGCTCATGATTATACACCTTAACAAATTCCTGAATTGTCCATTTCTCATTTGACCTTCTCTTCACATGCATACTGGCTTTGCAATCTTCTTTCTGTCTCTTATATTACCCTCACTTCCCTATTCTTGAATTTTCTAATACTGTGATTCCATCAAACCCGTGAGTGAAGATGCTAGTCCCTTAAAGTAGTTATCTAGTTCTTTTAAGTGCACTCAATGATTCAAAGTAGGCATGTAAAACTTTTTTTAAATATAGGTTGAAAGTAATACATTCTGAGTAATTCGCATTTGAGATAGCACCTTGTTATGAAGTGTGTCTCTTTCTTTACTTCTGTATGTGCATAAACTTCCATAATAGTTGTTATGCTTTTAATGCTGGGTTCACAAAAGATTTAATGCTTATTATGCTTTTGTCTATGTCATTTTGGTTATGCTTTTATATTTTCTTATACTTGC
>JANZLX010000211.1:5869923-5890487 GCA_025531955.1 Erythroxylum orinocense | reverse complement strand
TTTATATGCATAAATAATTTTATTACAAAATAAAATATAATTAAAATTAATAAAAGTGCTTTTTATTTTTATGTTGCTAAACAGTCTATTGTATGAAGTTCTTTTTAAAAAGTTGTTTTTTTAATTAATAGTCAAACAGTCAACTGGATTTTTAGAAAAGTTATTCTAAGAAAAGCTCTACTAACAAAAGCTCTACTGATATATGCCCATCTAAACATGCACTTAGACTTGAATCTTGAACGTTTTTACTAGAAGTCTAATACATAACATTTAGAACGTGTTCAGATCATATCAAAATTGTTTCTGTTGTTTTAAAATAGTTTAAGGATTTTTTTTCTATTCGTAGGGTTGTACGAATATCTTTTTCTTTTAATTTGGAAGAATTGCCCTCTAACATTTTTCCTAACACCATTTGGTTCCTGAGAAGGTTGAAGACAGAGGAAGTTATAAGTGTAGATTTCTTCTTGTACTTCTTTCATCATTTTTAACTCTCCGTTGGAAATGCAGGGACTTCCCTCGGTTTCATAGGCTTCTCAATTTAATGGCTTTAAATTTCCAAGCTTCCAAAACATGTTTTTATTTATTTTGTACAAGTACCCAGCAGCAAGCATTGAAACAGTTTAATATATATATATATATATATATATATATATATTTTGGTTAAACCATCTGGTATCCGACGCCACACGAGCAATCGACTAATCCAGATTTGAGCCAGATTAGACCATATAGGCGGTAAAGCTCTCTCTCACAAGTGCAGCTCCATGCCCAAGCTCCATGCCCAAGACTCGAAACCAAGACCTTAACATAACAGAGACTTACAAAAGTACATGACAAACTCAAAACACAATCGGGACTTTTGTTAAACACCTTATGGGCAGGTATATTTCAACTCAAGAACACAATCAAAAACGTATGTTTTCCCTTTCTTCAACAACAATAACACAACTTCTACACAATTCAACCATTATCATCACCAATTAACACAAACAAATCAACATCAAACTCAAAACATAACATAAAACCATGATATTATTCTTGGCTTCAATGAGAGACCAAAATAAAAAGGTCAACACTACTTACCAGATGAAGAGTGAAAGTTCAGGGAGAAGATTCGTTCACAACGTCGAAGATAGAGGAGATGATAGGGTAGCAACCGTGACCCTGCATTTCTTAGCCACCTGACTTTTCAGACCCAACGCTTTCATTAGCTTAGCACTCAAAAAATTATGCATACTACCTGTATCTATAAGGAAATGAACTAGTTGTCTCTTGATAAAACTCATCACCCTCATTGTGTGATTACCAATTTCTCCTTATATAGCATTCAACGAGACATGAACTTCCTCAATGTTCTCTTCACCATCTATTTCTACAACTTTTTAGTTTTGATTGTCAGCCCCTGCTTCTGTGGTTCCTTCTGCTTCCTCCTCCTCTACAATCAAAACAAACAACTTGACATCTTTGCATTTGTGTTTGTAGGTATATTTGTCCCCATATGAAATACAAAGCCCCTTCGATCTTCTTTCAGAGACAATAGTCTGGTCTACAATTCTTTTGTTTTGTTTTGTTGTTTGTGTGGGGGTATGTATAAGAATTTGTTTTTGGATGAATTTATGCTTGAGTTGGTGGAAGTTGAGTGTGATGTTCGGTTCGATGGGTTAGTATAAGAGGAAAAAACAACTAAGTGCTACAAAGCTATCCAAGTTAGCTCTTGCACTTAGTTCATCAATGGGGTCATCAAATAGAGACTCATCAAAACTACAGCCCAGATCGATGACTAACTCCAGGCAGGTAAGGGTTTCATTACCTCGATTTTTTATGTATTGTTGTTGCTAAGAGAATGCCTTCCCTTTTAAGTACAGCAAGATTAGTTTCATCTTTTTCTCCTCCTGGACCACCTCAAGAGCGAAGAATTACTTAACCTTCTTAATTTCTCCAAGTCATGAAATCTGTACCATTGAAGTTAGGGAATGCCACCTTCAGGGCGTTCCTGTAGTTTTATAAACTCAGGGCAAAATGAAAAAAAAAAAGTCACAATAAATTGACAATATATTTAAATTTACATATTTGTATGAAATATAAATGACGGAATTTATAAATTTACGTAATCAACTAAATATTAAATGATCATAACACTAACAAATACATAGAAGATCGTTATTTATGAAAAATAATTTTTCCGCACATTTTTAGATGTAAAATTATTAATAATATTATCAAGATCAATATTGTCCAGCATATCCTTCTCAATACATAACATAGTTAAACCATTTAACCTTTTTTGTGATGAAAATAACATAGCTAAATCATACATAACATATTTCGATGAAAATAAAGAAATTAGAAGGTAAAAATATACTTAAATATTTTAAAACTATTTATAAGCATAGGAATTACAAATTACCTGCACTAAAAAAAAACATTATGTTAACATTAAAAGTCATTAAATGATTTTATAACAATGATAACGTTAAAGTCAAAATGTGAAAGGGGCTGAGGGGGGCTGAGGGGCCCCCCTCTTATAGGAGCCCTGGGCAAGTGCCCGCGGCCCTGGTCACCTTCATGATTTGATTTTCTATTCCAGCTCCACAATTCAATTATAAATTCCTCCCCTCTCTCTCGTTGTTGCTTTCTTCTTCTTCAACTCTCTTTCCTTGGTTGATAGCTTTCAAGACCGCCTGAAGATTATTTCTCAAGCTTCTTATCTCTCTCATCCAGCCTCTCAATCATCTCCTTCTCCATAAAGTTGAGTCTAGTTTGAAGCTCTAATGTGGTCACCATCACAACCTGCTCTGATACTAAAATGTAATTATATGAAAACATAGAGCATAGGATGGATAAAAATCAGAAGAAATCCGATTGTTGCAGTGATGATATATTCCCTTCCAGGGAGGAAGACCCTGATCAAGGATAAAACGTTGTGTTTGGAACTATCCCTAACATAGCATAGGGAGAAAAAAAAAAAGGAGAATGCTGTCTTCAAAATGATGCATTAAAGATGAAAGTTAATGATTTCAGATGATTGCGCTAGTACGTTAAAAGTCTTGATGCTTTGTGTATATTAGAAAAGGCACATTCTAATCGCTGTGAGCATTTCTGGTTAAGATCAATCATTTTCTTATGATTACGAGTGCAAACATTTGCAGGCTCCTACATAAGATAGTGAACCTTTCACAATTACAGAGGCCACTGTTGCTCTAAACTTCAAAGCACTTCCAAATTACTAAATTTAGGATATTCAACCTGTTCATAAACTACACATTCAAGAACCACTAGTGCAAAGTCTAACTGCATTACCAAAGATATACTTACAAGACGTTATGTTTCTAATTTGCAGAGTTCAGCTTACAGATTGACATCAGGAAAGAAAGATACAAATGCCAAATTTGGCACACAAATTCTTCAGCAAACAGATTTGACAAATAGATTACAAGATGCGATACAATATCAGTATGATACAGTTATTGCTTGCTACTTCTCCTACCACAGCTTGCCTGACATGTACAACAATGGCAATAACTGAAGGGCATACATTCAAACTGGGATTCCCCTATTATAAATAAAAGATTTGGAAAAATACAAGAAAGCAGTTAATTGGATTGCACTTAGGCCAGCAAGAAGCCAATAGAAGTAATCAAGATGTGCCTTATTCAGATTATTGGCAAACCAGCTATCCTGGCCATTCCCTCCAGTTGCCTTCTCAATGATAGAGACAAGGAAGCTACTAAGAAAGCTCCCTACACCAAAAATGCTTAGGTAGAGGGCTAGGCCCACACTCCTTAATTCACTGGGAACCTGGTCATAAAAGAACTCTTGAAGACCAACCATGGTAAACACATCAGCGATTCCAAACAGAGCATACTGTGGGATTAGCCACCAAATGCTCAATGGCACTGTCACATTAGGCATATCAACTAATCCATATTCTTGTGCAGTTTTCAGCCTTTTTGTTTCAACAAGGGCAGCAATTATCATAGATACAGCAGATAAAAATATTCCTGTACCAATTCTCTGTAGCATTGTAATTCCACAAGGTTTCCCTGTAAAGCATCTTGCAATGGGAACAAAGATGCGATCATAGATCGGTATAAAGAGGACAATGGCAAGGCTGATAAATGATTGAAGGGAAGCTGGTGGAATGCTGAAACCTTGTGAAATTGATCTATCCATTGTTACTCCTTGCTTAGTAAAGAACGTAGAGGACTGAGCAAAGACAATAGCATAAACCAAGCATGTAACCCATATTGGAACAAGTCTAAGTACTGCTTTGGCCTCTTCAACTTCACTAAGGGTACAAGAATTCTCATATCCCTTTGATCCATTTGGAGCAAGCAGGGCTTTGTTAAGGAATCTGACAAACAACATGCAGAAATTTCCATCACGGTGAGTATTCAAAGGCCAAAGAGCTTAAAATACTTTTTGATTCTCTCACTACACTAAAGAAAGTGGCTCCATCAAGAACAAAAGATAAAGAGGTTTAAGCAACTTCAGTTATCTATGAATCCTTTTTCAATGGGATAGTCAGCCAACTTCTCTCTAATAGCATGGGTAGATAATCACAAAAGGAATGAAGGATGTAGAGCAAATAAGAGTGACTAACACAATAACAAAGTCATTGTCCTCATAGTAACCATAATCAAGACAACCGAAGAATTTCTTTTGGAAAATCTTAAAGTTTATATATTCAAACACCTAACAACACTCTATAAAATTTGTGCTATAAAGAATAATATGCCACAAGACATATTAGATCAATAGTCCCAGCTTTAGATGTAAACCAAATTGTGCTCATAAAAATGGTGTTAGATGCAATGCGATCAAAATTTTGGAGCAAGAATACCTCAAGCATAACTCAACTAATTTACAGCTTGGGATAAGTCATGAGCACAAATGACTTTGAAACTAGTGACTAATAGAAATAATTGATATTGACCGCCAAGGACTCTTTTGAATGCTAAATGCAGCCTCGCAAAATTTATCATGTTAAAAAAAGTTCCACCAGATGTGTTGCAGTTGTATTTACTTGGTTAATCATCAAAATATATAAAAATTTGTTTCTCTTACTTAAATTGCTTAGAGCTCTGGTCAGGTAGGGTTCCACGTGCTTCTTCCTCAGAGGTTAGAGAAGAAGAACTAGTTCGCCAATTCTTGATTGCTGCAGCAAATACATGACCTATTCTCAGAAATGCATTTTTCTCTTCTCCCTTGATGCTAAATCGATACGTTCTTGTTCCAAGAAAGAAGACAAGAAGTGCAATAGCCATCAAAATACACGGAATTCCAAATCCAAGAGCCCAATTAAGGTTGTCTTGTACGTAGTTTAAGAGCAGTAGTGCCACTAAAGTGCCTCCACACATACTGAAGTACCACCAGTTGAAGAATGAGCTTTTTGCTTTTATCTCCTTAGAGTCATTTCCATCAAACTGGTCTGCTCCAAAAGCCTGAACGCATGGCTTGTGCCCACCTTGCCCTACAGCTACTAAGTACAGAGAAAAGAAGAACAAAATTACCTGAAGCATAGGAGGAGAACATGATAAGCTAGCACTGGTTTTGTGGCAATCAGAAGCACTGAGAGAAGGAAGCATAGCTGAGAGTGTCAACAAACCAAGTCCCTGAGATTACAACCGACAAATGCAAAGCGTTTAGTTCATAGCAGATATTCTTTTACCAGTCACAATAAAAGGTGCTAGACATTTCTCCAAGTAGCTCAACCAGTAAGACAAGAAGGAAATTACACTCTACTTGCTTTTGTAATTTTAATGGATTTATAATGCAATTTTCATGCAGAGGATCACAAAACACAATAATTCAACACTTCAAAGACCCATCTTCCAGTTTTGGTTGGAAGTAAAAGAAAATGATGTGAAGCACCACTGCAATAGGTAACTGCTGTTAATTGAGAGTAAAGCAGTCAATTGCATAGCCATAAGATTTGATAACCATCCGTTCAATTCCTACTCATTGTCAAGTATTTTAAAACAGAAGAATTTTGCAATAAATGTTTATTTGATTGCAGCGACCATCTATCACAACCCATAACTCTACAAACGATGACTATGCAGTCCATGGTTGAAATTATTAAGGCAGTTCAAAACTGGTACAAACGAATAGTGATTTAATGGATGGTTAGATCTCATAGAATGCAGTGCCAATCTAATGTTATTTTTCTTTAATTTTCCTATATAGATTCAAAGCCCACAAAGCTAAAGGAAAACTAGCCGCAAACAAGCGGATAAAAGTTCTCTTTCAAAGAAAATAACCAAATAAACTTGAAAAGAGAGGTATATACCAAGACATAGATAAGCGAAGCAACGATGATGGTACGGTATCTCCCAAGAAACGAATCAGCTACAAACGCACCGAACAATGGCAACAGCGACGCCGTTCCGGACCACGCATTCACGTTCTCCGCCGCGGTCGCCGTAGACTGGCCCAGCGGCCCCGTCAAGAACGTTATAAGGTTCGAAGCTATCCCATAGTACGCACACCTCTCCGCCACTTCCACACCTATATAACAACCAAATTCAGCGAAAAGAACAAACTTTTCCAAAATTCACAAGTGCCCATCGAACTAATTTCGATCTTGGTACCAATAATAAAAGCTGCGGATCTCCAACCACCAGAGTTGGATCGGTATACAGGTCGGCCTTTGTAGTCAACGGAGTCTTCGAGGGCTTCGTGGAGGAGAGGCGTTTGGGCCTCCGGCGAGAGGTTGAGGATGGCCATGTCAGCAACTCCTCAAGCTATGGAAGCTTTAAGCACCGTGGCGGACGTCACTGTTATTACTGCAAGCTATACGTCTCATGTCCAGTCTGAATCAGATCCAGATATTTTGTGGCCTAACTCTTGACCATTAATGGTTGGCTGTTTTCTTGGCGTCCAGATTCTGGGGCTAATAATACTATATTTTATTATATCTAATAAATCTCAACCATTTATTTATATAAATTTTACGTAAATTTCATAAAATAAATGACGGAAATTTTATGAGATAAAATAAAATAAAATAATACTAAATATAATAACTCGTTTTCTTGGTTGTCCTAACTTGTGCTCGTCTTACGTTGCTTACTGTTACTTAGTTCTTTTGTTATTTTTTAACATTGTTATTGTCATTATTATATATATCATGCGCTTATGCTAATTAGATGGATTATCTAATAGTCACTAAATTTGAGGGGATCAAATCCTCCGTTTTACTTTTATTATTCTAACTTATCTCATCTATATATTTACGCTACATAAATAAATAAATAAAGTAACCTAAAACAAAATTGAATCAGTAAAAATGAAACAGCATATATGTTCTCATTTGAGGGAGGTAACCCATATACACATTTCAAATCCAACATTCTTGCTAGGCCATGCTAAGGGGCATATGTTAGTAATTCATTGTGCCTAATAAGATGAGATTCCTTGAATCTAAACAATAAAAATATACACATACACAAACGTATCACGTCTCTTAATTAACATTTCTATTTTGGCATACCAATGTTGGCTATGAGTTTAGAAAGTATCTTTTAGGTGCAAATTTGTCCTGACAGGCAACTTTGAGCTGGAAACGATAAGGACATGCTAAGAAAAATGCAACAATAATATAAGGTTACTAAAATAACTTTTCTATTATGTAAAGATAAGGCCGCTACTATCAGATCTTCTTAAATCCCGCTTTACTGCAAAACTTCAGACTAGGTGTGATGTGATAATGAAATAAAAGAGGACACCATCAAAGTTAATAAAAATTATTTTCAAATATTGTTACATCTCATATACAAATTTGCAAGGGTTTTTAATTTTATCCCTCGCTTCCAAAGCTATGTTTCATGATAAGCTAGGAATGATCACAGCAAGAGAACATTGACCATAACCAATCAAATACAAGTAAGAAGCTTCACTAGCAAAAGAGGTCATAACTCCATATACCTTTAGTTTCATCTGATTAACATCTAATTCATATGTTCTCTCCTATAATTGTATGACCTCGCAATACATAAGTAGGCAGTGAATCCAATTGCACTAAGTAAAGCTAATAGCCAGTAGAAGTAATTAAGATGTGCCCGATTGAGATTGTTAGAGAACCAACTTTCTCGACCTGTCTCATCAGTTGCCCTGTCGATTATAGAGATTAGAAAGCTGCTTAAAAAGCTCCCAACACCCATCACACTGAAATAAAGTGAGAGTCCTACACTCCTCAGTTCCCTTGGAACTTGGCTATAGAAAAATTCCTGAAGACCAATAATGGTGAACACATCACTAATACCACATAACACATATTGAGGAGCCAACCACCAAACACTAATTGGAACTGTTTCATATGGCAGATCGATCATCCCATGTTCTTCTGCAGTTTTCAGCCTTTTTGTCTCAACTAAGGCTGCGATTACCATTGAGAGAGTAGATATGAACATGCCGGTTCCAATTCTCTGGAGCGTTGTAATACCTGAGGGTTTCCCAGTTAAGTTTTGAATTACAGGGACAAAAATGCGGTCGTATATAGGAACAAATGAAATAATGGCAATGCCAGTGAATGATTGAAGTGAAGCAGGTGGGATTTCGAAGCCTGAGATGATTGTTCTGTCCATTGTAGCTCCTTGCTTTGTGAAGAATGTTGTGGTTTGTGCAAACACAATGGCGTATATCAAACTTGTAGCCCATATTGGAATAAGTCTCAACATTGCCTTGCCTTCTTCCACATCTCTTTCAATAATGCACATTTTATTTCCATCTTCCATGGAACCAAAATCTTCAAGTCCACTTGGCACGGTGTCAGGGAATCTTCGCAAATGAAAGTAAGAGACTGGACCTGTTAATTGCAATAACATACCTAGCAGAGATAGGAAACCAAACTTGTCCAAGCAATCTTCTTTATATTGTCCTTTCATTTTTATTTGTCTACAGATTTTAGCATATTAAACATCGTTTCACTTGATCATTGAAGTGATGATATAGAAATTTCACTTACTTTAAATGCCCTGAACTTTTATGAGACAGGTAACCTTCCTCTCTCCAAGCTTTGGCCGAAAGAGTAATTCGATTCCTGACAGCTCTAACAAGCACCCGAATAGATGTCGTTATTGGATTTTTCTCATTTCCATGGGAACTAAACCTATAGGTCCTGGTACCAAGTAAGAAGAAGAGCACCGAAGGTAGCATCACAAATAAGGGAATTCCAAATCCAAGGATCCAATTAACGTTATCTTGTATGTAGACCAAAACCAGTTGTGTGAAGAGAATGCCCATTGAAAAGCTGAAGTACCACCAATTGAAGAAGGAACTTTTGGCTTTACTCTCCTTTGGATGTTGCCCATCGAATTGATCAGCCCCAAAAGCCTGAATGCAGGCCTTATGACCACCTTGCCCAATAGCTACTAGATACAGAGACAAGAAGAACAAGGTTACTTGAAACTGAGATGGAGAACATGACTTAGAACTTCTGGTATTCTGACAAGAAGTCATTGCAGCTGATAGAGTCAACAAGCCTAGCCCCTGCAAGTTAGGTAGGGAAATGATGTGACAAATAGGATCGACTTTCGGTATTTCAAGCAAACAATTGTTAGGTAGGAAAAGGATTAGAATGAGATACAAAAATTAATGCAAGAATACCAGTATGTAGATGAAGGAAGAAAAGAGAATTGTCCTGTAGCGACCGAGAAATGAGTCAGCGACAAGGGCTCCGAGAAGTGGCAGCAGCGTGGCTGTGCCTGACCAAGTGTTCACATTTTCGGCTGATGATGCAGTAGGTTGGGCGAGCGGACCCGTCAGGTACGTCATAAGGTTTGAATATATCCCAAAATATGCGAACCTCTCGGCCACCTCCGCAGCTACAGAATAGACAAAGAGTGATCAAATACTGTGATTTTGTTTCTAAAACATAGTCATCATCTTCCTAAAGAGCAAACAATGTTCAAAGAAAAAAAAATCTCACCGATGATGAAACATGCTGATCTCCATCCACCGGAGCTTGACCGGTGCACCGGCCTGCCGCAGTAGTCGACACAACCATCAACAGTGTCCTCTATTAGGGGAGACTTACTGGTAGAGACATCAGAGATGGCCATGGCTTATGAAATGAAGTAAAATAAGTAAACTGTCTTGTCAACTATAAATCATAAAATTGAAGAGGATGCATTGCACGCTTTAATCTTCTTATTATTTAAGTGGACATTATGATTGAATATAAGAACGTTATTCTCTTTACACGCTATCAACTAAGCAGGCCTTTTTGGGATGGCTCCACGTTGTCTGTTCTTATTCCTTTGTTGTTTTCTGTGGGATGCATGTAAATAAAACAATATTTCATTAATCAATAATTTATTTTATATAATATTTTTATGTTAATAATTTCAATACATTATTAAAATAATACTTTTCAAATGAATTCTTTATAAAATTCTATGGATTCATATCATAAACTAATAATTTGCCAAAACTATAAATACATTCTTGCAGTGAATACTCAAATTTATTGAATCATATTCAATTAACTAAAAAGTAAATGAACCAGTGCATAAGGTTCTACGCTTTACGAGGATTAATAAAGAAACATCAATTATACACAACTTTTTTTTTTGTGTTTTTATAAAAAGATTATTTTTATGACTCAAATATGTGACCTTGTAGTTACAAAGCATTAACCTTATCGGTTATTTCCTTCTCATATTCAATTAATCATATTAGTAAAATAAATAAATATATATTCATTAAATTATGAATAAATTCCACAAATTATTTATTTATGAATCAATTAATAATTAATAAACAAGTATATGATCCGGATATAATTAATTTATAAGTTTTTATTGTATTTATATATGGTAAGCCACAAAATCAGATATATGGAAGGTTATCTTTTAATTGGTATCTAGGACATTCTTTTTAATTCTTCTTATTTCCTCATTATTAAGATGTTTCTTCTTCTTTGATACAAAACCACTAAATCCCAATAATTATAATGTAGGTTAAGTCTAGATATTGTCCAAATTATTAAGTCAGGTTTTACACGAATTTAAAAAGAGTCATAATGTACATAACCTTTTTTTATATTTTTACAAAAAAAAAATTACTTTTGTGATTTGAACGTGTGACCTTACGGTCATAAATGAACAACTTCACGTGTTATTGCTCAAATTAAGATTTATTCAACAAGATGTGCTTAAAAGAAACTAATCATGCTAGATCTTTGAGTAAGTAGGTAGGCATGATACCTTTTATTAAATAAGCAAGTACGCAACACGTTCTCATTAAATTAATAACCAATAAATACCTAATGCATCAACGTTTTCTCCATATTAAAGTGTTTTTCCTATTCTTTTTCCTTGAGGTAAAGAACTTCATGTCCTTCTTTTTCTAATTTGTCATTTTCTCGCTTTTGTTGGTTGCTTCCTATCTCCAACCAGTGTACACAATTAATACAGGTCTTACCTTTCCCTATCCTGACATCTACATCAATAGTCGCTTTGGCTTTTACTCAATGTCTCTTGTTCAGCCAAGAATCTGGTTTGAGGGAGAGATTGCTGCAGAGAGTTGAGCAGCCGATAATTCTTGGTGCGATCGGACGCTTCTTTGTTGTTTCTATCAGGGTTTGATTTTATGTAAGTATAGGTTAATTAATGTTTTAATAACCGGATCAAAATTTAAACCGATAAAATAATATATTTAAGGTTTAAAAGGTTTAGCAAGTTTAGATTATCATAAAATTGATTAAATTGGTTACAGATTAAATAAAATTAAAGAATTTAAATATATTGGAGGAGATTGTTCTTATTAATCGAAAAAATTAAAATTTAATTGAAAAAGAAGATTATTAAATGAAATCAATTGATTTATTTTATTTTATAAGAATTTATTGATTTACAAAAATTGATCAATTAATTAATAAACTAACAAGTTTTTAATAACAAGAATTATTACAGTAAATTGAACCGATAGGTTGAAAAGTTCAAGATTTTTACTGTTAAATCGATCAAATCAATCAGGTTTTTTTAATCATTGATATTAGGTGATTATAATGTACTTTATTTAATAATCAACAATGGAATCAAAGTATAAAATAGCCTACTTAGGGGAATGGCCAAGACACTGCATTTGCTTTCCAAACTTTACTCTTCATTCTACTTTTGTCTTCAAAATTTGGGGGCTACGGTGATAGAAGATAGAAGGTATCAACTATTAAGAGACAAGCCAGTCTCTGAAATTGCATATGTTAGTATACCCTTTATAGTGTTGCAAAATGTGACATATTTAATTAAAAAAACTCTGAAAGTATAAATACTAGTTTATGAGGTATGGTTAATTAATTGGTTGCATAACATGACATATTTTAATAAAGGGATTTTTTTATTCTCTTTTGTTTTGTTTAATTAACTAATTCGCCAGATAAACTTAAAATAATTACAATTATAAATAAATTATGATCAATTCATAATTGTGAAATTTGTAATTCATTAATATGTATTTTTTTAATCATTATTCTATTAAATTTAGATATTAATAAAATAGTATTACGAACACATATCATGCTTCTTCTTTATTAAAAAAAGTAGTTGATCTCCTGAACTGAACTAAAGTATATAAATACTTAAAGAAATGTTTAGGTACTAGTTAGAAAACATGTTCATTAAATTAACTCAATATGATGATTTTATATGAAATACTATTTGTGTGTACAAAAATGCCTAATATCGCGGTTATATGAATAATTCTTTAACTTGAGATCTCCAAAGTATTTTATATAAGAATTCTTATGTTTTGATACCACTTAGAGCCATTCATAATGAAAGGTAGGCAAATGGTATTCATTGATGCTACTTAAGACCTATTGTAATCAAAGTCAACTAGTAGTCGTTAGACGTTATATAAATTATATAGGGATAGTTAAGTAATTAATACATGATTCATCACTTCAAATAATTAGAGATAATTTTTATTATTCTTGATAGTATTGATTTAAGAAATCATGTCAAAGGTAGAATAATACTTTGAATATAGTTTTTAAACATCGTTAAAAAATTAATTATTAATGCTACAAACCTAATATCATTAGACTCAAATAGAGTGAAATTAAATATATAACCTATGTTTAATCATAATTGTATGATGAAATAATTGAAATGTACAAAAAATTATATATGAAATGGTTAGTCAAAATCACTTTAAGATTCTTAATATTTGAGTAATTATAATATAATACTAGACATCAATATTAATATATGAATATAAAGTATTTAGTTATAGAATCAAAGATAAGTTAAATAGTTTAATTTATCAAATTATAAATATTTATAATTATAATTTGCATTTATTACCTACATATTTAGGAATATAATATGTTTTTTTGGCATTTACATAAATTTTTTTATTCCAAATGAATAATTGGCCTAAAGAGGAGCCATACAAAATTAATGAGTTACATTCTGTAACCTCAATTAACACCTTCAATTACACAAACCAAGTTCAAAAAGTAAATTCAAATGCAAAACTAAGTAGCAAAGGGAGGTTTTCTTCAATACAGGTCCTATTTTCTTCTTTCTATTTCACTTATTTTCACCTAAGCTTGATTAGACTTAATAATTTCCTTGATCCAGTTAACAAGTATTTGTGTGTTTCAAATTTTTTATGTATACGGTATGATTCCTTTCCCTGCACATGACATAGATGCAGCAAGAGAAAGCAACCATAAGCAGAGTAGAGCTAGCTTTTGCTCTTTTGTATAGATTACAAACAAAATTAGTTATAGAAAAAAAGAGAATTGAATAAAATTTGAGTAAATTTAAAATTAAATATGATATATTTGATTAATATGAACAAATACTAAATATTGAGCTTAACTGGGACCTAATAATTAAGGTTTCAATCGTCTATATAAATATAGGGGTAGGCTTTATTGTAATTAGCACTTCTTATATTACTCTCTCTATACAATTCTTTCAATTTGCTCATGTAAATATTTTTATAGATCAGACAGTTATGCTATGACAATAGTTGTTCTCATAACTTATTAACACTACAAGAAAATTACTGATCTTCAATGGAAAAGTACCGATGGAAATAATACCGTCGCAAATTTACTACAGAGAATCACATTTCATCAGTAAAATTGTGTAATTTGCGAATGTCCATCGGTAGAGAATGACTTTGTTGATAACAAGGTATGATTTATGATTTATACTTTGTTATGTTTATAGATTAATCATGTTCTACATTAAAATGTCTTATTATAAATAATTATTTAAAGTTATTTATTATATTTTTTATATAGATAAGATAGTGATGATTTATGCCCTACAAACAATCGATTGATTGAATATTTGTGACATAATTAATTAAAGAAAATTTTTATCTTATACATGTTTATTTAATTAACTAACTTATAAAATAAAGTCTACGAGAAAAATATACTTTGCAAATAAAATTATGATATTAATATCACATTAAGTTATTTTTCTAAATTGTCTGTAGTCGTTACTCTATTAAAAATGAAGATTAATAAAGTGAAAACATTATCATACATTATGTTTTTTCTTATGAAATAATTAATCGATCTTAGATTAAAATGTGAAAATATTTAAATAAATATGCAAGTGCTTATTAGAGAACAAATTCACTTAACTGAACGAATACGAGACTTTCAGGAAACATTACTTGTATATAAAAATGCTCATTGTAGTGATTGTATAAATGAACCTTTAAATTAAGAACTCTACGGCAATATCTCCTAAAGGGATTATAATATTTTGTAATCCTTAACTAAAGTAGATTTGTATTTTGAAATAGTTTTCAGTTGTCACTAAAAGAATAAATTACTAATCTTATAGAAACAATATGATCAAACTCAAATAGAATATATATTAATTACAAACTTAGTGTCTACTTAAAGCATTATGTAATGAAATGATTGAATTATATTAAAGAAATATGCATACAAAAGTTATCAAATTTGTTTTGATATTCTTAATATTTGAGTGGTTATGATGCATTGTTAGACTTCAATCTTAATTTATAGATATAAATTGTTTTATTAAAGAATTAAGATAAATTAAAATTCTTAAATATAATAAAGAGATAAAATATAATTTAATTAAGTTGAATTTCGTTATAAAATTTGAAAAATTGTAGAATCAAATGTAAGATATTTAATAAAAACTAATTAATATATTAGATACTAGACTTTAATTAGACCTAATTGATATTTCGGATTACTTATAATTCTAATTAATATTTAATTAAAAATATAATTATATTTTATTTAAATCATTAAAAAGCTTACACTTTATTATAAATGAGTGTAGGCTCTACGGGAGAAAGCACTCTTTGTATATCCTTTTTAAATTATTTATAGAATTGTTTAACTTGTTCATGTGAAAATTATTAGAAATCGAATATTTATATAGTGAAAATAATTTTTAATAACCTATTTTAAAAATTGATTTTAAAAAATCAAATTTAATAAAAAGATATGATTTATTATTCCTAAAAAATTTCTTTTATTGTGTACAACAACAAGGGATTACGTCCCAATTTGATTCACATATAAATAGATAACAATCTCAACAAATCCATTATTGCATTATACTTTTCCTACACGCAGGTTGTATCCCCCCACTATGTGACATGTCCTAATTACATTAACGACGAAAGATGCATTAGGATGTGTTGCTGTCAATCCATGTGCTCTTGGACCACCACTAGAGAATCAACTGTAGCATGCTGGGCTTACCTTGTGAAGCACCACCAAGCCTTCAGTTCTCACCATCTCCCGCCGGCCCAATCATGGCAAGTAGACAACTTCACTCATTGCTCCCGTGGCTAGACCACTAAGGATCCTCGGTATAATATTAAGATGTTTTACTGTATTTTTAGTATTGAATAAAATTAGACAATTTCTAAAATGCTAAAAAATATGTTAATTTGAACATTAAATAAGATTTAACAGAATAATATTAGATAGAAGATTCGAATTTTAAATAGACCCAAAGTGTTGTTGCCAAAAACACATCTACAAACCTAACCTAAAGACGATTAAGTTGAAATTTTGTTTTATGTTTTCTGTAAATATTGGGAAAAAAGTGAAGGAAGATGGTTGAAACTTTCTTTCATTAAAAAAAAACCTTCATTCTTTAAAAGAAAATTAATAATTGTTAGGCAATTATGTTCCATCTTTTTACTGTTCCTATATTCTCCAACTTAACCTTTCTCAAGACAAGATCGAAAAGGGAATCAAGCCCGGCCTGGTGTAGCTAGTGGCTTTAATTTGTGTGGAATCCATTTACATGAGCAACATGATAAATTTGGTACTTTTTGACTATGGTACTATCCTCACGATATATCGTGTTTCTCTTTAATTTCCTCTTCTTCACGCAGGGATTGAACTGTAAGCAAATGATGGTGATAGGATGTATCACATTTTGATAAAATTTTGGTGGAAAAATGTTATTGTCGAATTTTTGATTGATTATAAAAATAGTTACAATGAGTTGTTATATACCAATCAACCCCCCCCCCCCTCCAAAAAAAAACAAGCAACCCCAGCCACTAACTTATTATTAATTACAATTTGGCCTAATAAATAAATAAAAACAACAAAATTACAATACTTCCCCTCAAGTCAGCGTGAATGTCCAACTTACCAAGAAGAGTATGAAACTGAGCATGTCCAAGAGTCTTGGTGAATAAGTCCGCGGGCTACAAATCGGTCTGAATATGACGAGTCTCAAGAACACGTCTGAACGTGTCCACGAACAAAATGACAATCGATCTCTATGTGTTTTGTTCGCAAAAAGAAGACTAGGTTAGCTGCAATGTGAATGGCACATTGTCTATCACAAAATAACAACATAGGCTCGAGATGAGTGATGCCAAGGGAGTGTAACAAAGTCTTGGGCCACAAGAGCTCACTAGTAGCGGCCTCCATGGCCTAATACTTTGCCTTAGCGGAAGAACGGGATACGATGGGTTACTTCTTTGTCTTCCAAGAAAAATGTGATCCGCCTAATAACATAAAGTAGCTGATAACAGATCGTCGTATAATGGGACAACTCGCCCAATCAGAGTCACAAAAACCTCAGAGACGTAAATCACACTCAGATTGAAGAAGGATGTCTTACCACAAATTTCTTTTATGTAGTGAACTACTCACATTGTTGTGTCAAAATGGACCTGAAGAGGTTTCTGGGAGAACTGAGACAAAACGTGGATGACATAAGAGATCTCCGGTCACGTGATTGTCAAATAAATCAGACACCCAAAGATGCGTCTATTCGTTGTGGGATCCTCGGCGAAGTTTCCTCTACCATCCCGAGGCCATGATGCTACCCCATAGACGTCTCAGTTGGTTGACACCCTAACAAACCTATCTCCGACAAAATATCCTGCGTATACTTCCTCTGGTAAAGAAATAACCCATGAGGAGATCAAACTACCTTAATTTCGAGGAAGTATTTTAGCACGTCAAAGTCTATGATATTAAAATATCAATGCAAATAATGCAAGCATCATGGACATTTCCCATAAGAATGAGATCATCCACATATACTAACAAACCCAAGAAAAATAATCCACAACGAAAAGTAAATAATGAAGAGTCAACTTGACACTGAGCAAAATCATACCTTTGCAAACTCTCACTCAACTTAGCGAACCAATTCCTAGATGCTTATTGGAGGCCATACAAAGATTTGTGTAGCTTGCAAACCTTCTCATCCTGCCCATGCCCAAAGCCTGATGGTTTCCTCATGTAGACCTCCTCCTTGAGATCACCATGTAAAAAGGCATTGTTGACATCCATCTGATGGAATTCCTAACCACGAGCAACGACAACAAACAAGAAAAGTCGAATAGTCACCAACTTGCAACCGAAGCAAATGTCTCATGGAAATCCAATACTTAAATATGCATAAATCCTTAGGCTACCAAGCGTGCCTTGTATCATTCCACCATGCCATTTGCCTTATGTTTGACTTTATACATCTATTTGCAACCAATAGGCTTCTTGTGTGGGGGAAGATCCTCAAGAGTCCAAGTCTGATTTGCCTCAAGAGTAGCAATCTCTAAGGCCATCGCATCCCTCCATCGTTCATCTGGCATCGCCTCTACATAGTTCTGTTGCTCAATAATCGAACTTACCACTCCAAGAAACGCCTGGTGACTATGAGAAAAATTATCAAATGCCTCAAAATCAGATAATGGATAAGATGCACCTAAGGATGATACATGGGAAGGAAGCTTTGAGGTGGGTGAAGACTGCTTTGGCCGTGGAGGCATTTGCACGAACCAAAGATTCTCGAGCTTCCACTGTTGTGTTCAAATGTCCACGATCACCTTTGGATTTGGTCCTGATTCGAACAATATCAGAAGGACCAGTAGTGCTTGTTTTTGGCGAGCTGAACTAATCATCCAATAAAGCCAAAAACACAATATAATTATCAAAAAGCGAAGGATGTTTTGAGGCTCTACGTGGACAAGATGTAGTGGTCTCCACATGACTATGATCATTGACAACTAAATCTCTAGGTGGTGTGACATCTCCCCATTCTTCCAATTTCTCCCTCAGGCTCTCTGAGTCCTTGCTACCCCTTAATTCACACTCCTCTAAGTCTCCCTCAACCACATCACCTTTCCTAATCCTAAGCTCACCCCCATCGCCCTCATTAACTAACGAAAAATTAGTAGTAGGTTGGGAAGTCAGCTTCGAGCTTTCAATGAGAGGAAATACATTTCATGAAAAACAACATTGCGAGAGTAGAAAAAGACATGATGCTCAAGATTAAATAATTTCCATGCCTTCTTGGTGTGAGGATAATCAGCAAAAATACACCTTCGACTCATATGGGCAAACTTATCTCCTTCTTTATGACGTGCATAACACAAGCATCCAAACACGCGCAAATGATCATATGAAGGATGAGTACCGAATAGCAATTCAAAGGGAAATTTTCCTTGTAGCGTAATAGTTGGAGTTTAGTTTATCAAGTAAACCGCAGTCAAAACACATTCCCCACAAAACTTAATAGGCAAATTTGCTTGAAAACGCAACAAACTAGCAACTTCCAAAATATTTTAGTGTCAGTGATCGACCCACCCATTTTGTTATGGAGTATTAACACAAGTGGTTTCATGAATTATACCCTTTTTAGTGTAAAAAATTTTCATAGGATCCAAACAAAAATTTCCTCCATTATCGCGCCTAATCCACTTCACACGTTTGTTAAATTGTGTTTCAACCATCTCACAAAAGTCTACCAAATACTTGCTAGCTTCACTTTTCTCAACAAGCAAATGCACCCAAATACAACGACTATAATCATCAACAATAGTCAAGAAATAGCGAGTACCACAACTAGTAAATTGTCTATAAGCACTCCACAAGTCACAATGTATAAAATCAAAAATATTCACAGCACGATTATTACTAAAAGGAAACGAAGAACGAGTCTATTTTGCTCGAAAATAAGAATATTAAATAAAATCATCCTGAAAACGTAAAGAACCAATTTCTGAAAGAAAGATAGATGCTGACTTATTTGGTGACCAAACTGCTGATGCCAAAGAAGTAAGGAATCCACCGCTTCCATCTTTAACGCCACATGTTGCCCCGTTGATTTGAAGTAGTAGACCCCCCCCTCCATAAAGCTCACCCACTCCAATCGGCATCCTCGAGGTGTGGTTCTGTATCACACATAACTGATTAGTGAAAACAATTTGACAATTAGTCTTAGAAATCAACTGACATATGGAAATTAAATTACAAGTCAAAGAAGGCACATAAAGGACATTAGATAATGTGACTTCTTTACTTAAAACGACTCAACCCTTCATAGTCACGATCATTTTTGCACCATTTGGCAACAAAACAGGCAATGAGGTCGATTTCTTTATATCTTCTAAAAGTTTGAAGCTCCCAGTCATGTGGTTGGATGCACTGCTGTCTAATATACAAACAAATTCATTGCACGACTTACCGAAAAGTTTGTCGCTGCTTTCATGGTTTAACAAAGTTAACAACGTCTGAAACTGCTCCTTGGATAGTCCTTACATCATTGGAAGTCCTTCTGTTGGGACCCGATTCGGAAACCGGATCCCAACCAAAAAACGAAAACGGAAAACGAAAACTAATCGGAGAGCGAGAAATTGCTAATCGGAATACAAATCGAATCATCGGAGCGAAACGAATACTCGGAAAGTTGTGCATCAGAAATAAGAATAACAAAGCGGAGAAACTCGAAAAGCAGAATTCCAAATCGAAAAACACATCGAAGCAAATCGGAGCAAATCAGTCGGCAAGCGAAAACAAAGTATCGGAAACGGAATTCAAATTCTGTTGCAGAAATATAAAGCGACAACAGATCCGACGTCCGAACACAATTATCGAAAAATTATGCGAGGCGCGTTGGAAACCTTAGACATATCCGAAACCGGTATAAATTTTTTTCCCTCTTATTCATTTCTTTTCTCTTTACTCAATCTCATTCAAAACATAACCAATCCATACATTTCTATTCTTTTTCACTTCATTCATCTTAATCATTTCTTATACATTCATATAAATCCTCAAACTCATTTCT
>JANZLX010000211.1:5856674-5868381 GCA_025531955.1 Erythroxylum orinocense | reverse complement strand
CAATGAAACCTATCAGTCTGACCCAATATTACCAGAATACCCTTGCTACAGTAACAAACAGTAACGGGATGTTACATCTCTTTTGTGGTTGTGTTGATCATTGGGCAGTGTTGCTACTGTTTTGTCTTGGTTGGGTAATTTAAATGGTGTGTGTGATTATTGTTGCTATATATTCTGCAATTCTCAAGTGATTTTAAGAAGCTAAATAATCTTTGATGACAGCTGCATATTCTCCATCTTTGCACGACAATAGTGGGCTAAAAAGTTGTTATTTTTGCGTGATTCTTAAAGCTGTGTTTTCTTAAGCTTTGAACATCTATTAAGGCTGAGTTTTGCTGATGTGTGCGTGAATCTTTGGTGGCTGTTTTTACTATCGATGTAGTGGTAGTTTTGGGCTGTTGGTTGTGAGTAACTGTGTAAAAAAAATTCCAATAGTTGTCGTGAATTTTGCAGCTCCGATGTTCGTAGCGTTTCAGTGAGGAAACATTTATGATTGTTGGTGATTTTTCTGCTACTGTGTGTGAGGTGTTCCAGTGATAATATTGAAAAACTACAACAACGTTCTTGGTGGACAACTTCCCATTTTTTCGTTGATGAAGCTACATTGTTAGGGAAGTTGTTTTCTTTCTCAAGTATTTTTGTTTGTGTTGAATTTTGTTTAATCACTTAAGTTGTTTATTTTATTTCGTTATCATTAAACACTATTTGAGAAAATCCTCTATTGAGTTTAATACGAGGCGATCGTACTATTGGATGTGAAATTCTTTCACAGGTTGTGAGGATAAGAGATAGTATTAAGGATTGAGTGATGTCAGTTCAGTAAAGTCTTGTATAAAACTATTGTCATTAGTGAAAGAATTAAGCTGAGTGACAGCCTCACAGACATAGGCAAGGTATATCAAACTACATTACTAAATTCAGGTGTTGATTTATATTTGTGTTTTTTTTCAATTTTTTGATTGTGCTAATAATGATTGCGATAAATCGAAGATTTTGCGAAACTACACCCCTACGGATTTTCAGGCTCGAAAGAGTTCTGAGGCTTGATGTCCCTTTTATAATGGGTACATTTTTTATCTACTCTTTGCTGATTTTGTTGTCCTCCTCCTTGATTACCAGCTTGTGACGGTTGTCTCCTGGCAATTTGTGTAACAAGGGCTACGGCCTCTACCCTTCCGTCATCACCATGAGTTATGTCACCTTGCCTTTGGTGCTTGAACACCATCGAGTAAGCCCTGTTCAATGTAGGCGAAGGGCTCTATGTTCAGAATTTGATTTCTCACACCGTCAAAAATAGTGTTTTTGAGACCGAATAAAAATTGGTGAAGTTTTTTGGTGCCGAGCCACACGTGCAAATTCGGGTCTTCGAATAACTCCCAAGTTCATCCCACTTGGACTTAAGGATCGTAAAGTATTTGGCTACACTCGTCCCACGTTGCCGAATCATCGCAATCTCACCTTTCAATTGATAGATAAACGGTTCATTTCCAACAGAATGTCGCTCCCGTTACAAGAAGCCTTTACCCAAACTTACCTCAACACATGACAACGTATAAAGATGGACCAACGGCAGCTGTGAGCCCAAGCCCATTGACACAATGCACAAGACCAACACAAGCATTACCATCTATTTCTACCATGCACTCTCACTCAGGAGAACACAGCTAGGAAACATTTTAGATGACAGACATAACAAATTCTGTTGTAACAATATTCTTTATTCCTTGCTCGATAGCTGTCAAAGATTTTTGTATATAAAGGTCCTCCGTACATGATTTCGAATACCGAATAATCAATACAATACACAAAGTTTTCATTTATTTTCAGCTCCTTCAAATCGTCCCAAAGCTCTTGCACCGTCACTGCATAAGAACCGCCCCTCCGAATCTATTGTCATGATCCATGACTTGAGCATCGTTCTCCCAACACACAGCCTCCAAAGTCCCTTCTTTTGGTTTCATCTCGATTCCGCTACAAAAGCAAACTTGTTTTTCACCTGTAGGGTTGTCATTGTGGCTCTCACCCACGCATTGCAATCGTCTCCATTCAATACGACGGGGTCAAAATCATTCCTAGGTGATCCGATTGAGAGAAGAAGAATGATGAAGATTGCTCAATCATCTTCTTCTCCATATCTCCAGGTATGAGATTCACAACGAAAACAACACTGCTTGTACCTTTCAGCCTGCCCAAAACAGACCTAACTTCCTCGAAATTCAGTGCAAAGAAACAACACTGTTTGTCTTCCTAAATTTGTCCGAGACAGATTCAGTCACCACGGGAACGTGGCTTCGTAGTGGCACGATGGCGCGGGAGGCTTCAATAGAAAACCCGCTCTGATACTATGATAAAATTTTGGGAGAAAAATTTTATTGTCGAATTTCTAATTGATTATACAAATAGTTACAATGAGATGTTATATTCCTCGTCGTGACCATAAAGTAATTGAATCCCGCACTCTTTTACCTTCATATCAAAGAAGCTGCTATGGAAGTAGACAGAAGCCTCATTGTATTTATTACAGTCGTCACTGAAACAACTGCCATGATTGTTCCTGAGTTTCTTCCAGAAGCCAGGATCATACCAGTGGACGAGTACGTGATCTCTATGATAATACGATTGTATGGAACCAGCTGGTAGGCAACCCTCGAATACAAATTTGCTATCACCAGATTTTGTTTTCAGGTGGCATTCGTAGTTAGGAGTCTTCCAATAACAGAAGTAACTATCCCTCTCTAAGACAATAGATAGAGCGAAACCCAAGAATTTAATGCTACACCAGTTAATGGGCAGTTCAGTGGTGATTGAAGATCCTAAATTGCGCTCCCCAACATGAATCTTTTCATCCGGCAAAGTAAGAAAAAATGAAATATCACCACGACTCTGCAATTGGCAATTAGTATTGATAAGCATTATTTGCATGCTAAAGGAAAAATAAAACCAAGCAACCAATGAAAAAGAAAACCAAGGAGAGACAAGGGATTGGAGACAAGTAAGACTGATTACCTGAAAGTGAGGAGGCACACACTTAGACTTATTAGTCATGAGCATTATCTTCATCTGTGCCATATTCCAAATGTTTCTTCGTGCTATCTGAATCAGTTGTTTACACCTTTTAAACCTGAAATACCACTCAACTCTCTTCGCAACTTGAATGTGGCTAAACCTGGAACTTGACACAGATGTCATGGAAGTGCAGTAACTTGCATCTAACACACATAATCTTGGTGGAAGCTCTGGCAGGCATTGGAGGCTGTAACAGTAGCTTATAATGAGCTCTTCAAGAGATAAAAGGTCTTTGATGCTTGTGGACAGAGTCTTGATACGGGTAAGACTTAGATTCAAGCGCCACAATGAAGAAAAAGAATTACCAGCAAGGGTCTTTGTGTATGCTTGACGGCTTAAATCATCATTGTGTCTCTCATGCCTACACAATGCTATTATGTTTGATGATGATAATCCTACTTCTTTTATATCTGTACAATGACTACGGTTGAGGGTTGTAAGAGATGTTAGTTTCCCAATATCTGGGATGCTACTTAGTTTCCGACAACGACTCAGATTTAACTTTTGAAGTTTGACAAGAACCACAATCGAATTAGAGACCTTCATCAGATTCCCACAGCCACTGAAATCCAGAGTCTCGAGGTTAGGGGCCTCAGAGAAGTCCGGCATTTCAACCAAGTATTCGCATTGTGACATGTCCATATGTTTCAACTTTGGAAGATCCTGCGTTGTTTGACAAAAACAAGTCCATAAAACGTTGGCAAAAAATCATAGTGAAGTATGATACGCATTCTTAATTCATTATGAACAACATCATTCAGTAGACCAAGCACATTATCTTTAAGCATTATAATCTAAAAAATTGAAATTGTAAGCACTTTCTTAGCCATAACATAAGAAGTGAAAATTGTCTAAAACTTAGACCCTGTAATTAAATGCAAGGTGTAGATGGTACCTTGAGTCCTGTCCAAAGTCGTTCAACCTTGCTAAAGCTCAGGTTAAGTACCACAAGGTTTTCTGTTTTGAAATTTGATGGTAGAGATTTCAAAGGCTAGTAATCCCAACGTAAATATCTTAGCTCATCAGGAAGATATTCAAGGCCTTGAGGGAACTGCTTCGCACCTAATTTATCTAGCACGTCGCTCTTGAAGTTGAGAAATTTTATTCGATTCATCTTACAGAAAACTGTAGGAGGAAAGCATAACCTTGGTACTTTACACAGGTCAAGAGATATGCCTTCAACATGTTCTGTTCCCTAAAACCACAAAGTGAAATTATCTCTGAGAGATTTACAAATTAGAACATGGTCCTTGAAAGAATCAATGCAAGAGAGATTAATAGAAGTGAAGCTTACCGTATCTTTACTCAACACATGATGAATGTCTTCCACATCATGAAGTCTACTCCGTCTACCCGACTCTTTTATATCATCTTGGCGAACAATTTGATGACCCATCTCTCGCAACAAATCGTGCATTTTGATGATGGAGTTTGATATAGTAATGAGAGCCTTATCAGCAAGATTACTTAAGCCAATTGATGTTGAGAAACCTAATGAATCTAGTATAACTTGGATATCGTACTTGTCTAATGGCGAAAAACCAAATCTGTAAAAGCTATTGAAGAAACATGCAACGTCAAGAAACAATTGTTGGTCATGGTGATCAAGTCCATCATAACTTATTCTCAGCATCTCCATAATATCATTGGGAGGATTTCTTTCAATTTTCTGCGCTGCACTTTCCCATTCTTGTTTGCTCTTGCCACGTAAAGATGAACCCAAAACTTTAAGAGCTAGAGGATTTCCCTTGGTGTAAGTAACAAATGTTTTGGACACTGTGATGTAATCCTCCTTGTAGGGTTCTTCTTTGAAGGCGAAGCTATTGAAAACCTCAAGTGCCTCCCGGTCAACTAGCGACGGGACTTCATACATACTGTTAGTATTAACAGCATACTTCAACAGTTGTCTGTCTCTTCCTGTAACAATGATCCTACTTCCAGCACCAAACCATTCTCGCTTTCCAGCTAAACTTTCAAGTTGCGATATCTTGTCAACATCATCAAGAACAAGGAAAACCATCTTATGGCGAAGCTTGTAACTCATTGCGTTATTCGAGCTAATAGTTCCTTCATTAAGTACTTCCCCAAGAAGTTCACATCTCAATCGATGTAGTCCAAGCTTTTCTGATTCTTCTCTGACATTTTCAAGAAAACAGCTGCCTTCAAATCGACACGAGTATTTATCAAAAATAACTTTGGCAAGAGTTGTTTTGCCAATACCACCCATGCCCCATATTCCAATGATTCGAACATCTCCTTGCCCTATGCTTAACAATGGTTCGATTTGTTCAAGTCGTTTGTTTATACCAATTAAATCCGAGAAATCATTCGAGTAAAAATGATTTAATGAATTTGAGATGCTCCTAACGATCTCTTTTATCAAAGCTGATTCAGGCCTATCAAGTTTATAAATAATGGATAAAAGTAAGTATCATGGGAAAAAATCAATAGTGAAGCAAGGTCTTAATGAGGAAAAATGGTACAACCCAACATTCAAAGGGTCAATTAGCCATTATTTACTGAAGAAAAAAGTAAAATTTGTTGAGAGAAATACCTAATTTGCATGGAACTCCACCCTGATATTCTGGCAGCATCTTTCAAGACATTCCTCCAGCTGAGGACTTTATCAGCACTAAATTTTACTACATGTCTATCAAATGCCGCACCGAAACTTCCTGTTTGCTTCTTCACATCAGCAGGATCAGCGTGGTAGAAAACCGGAAGTACCTTGAGTCCATTAGTTTTGTTGCATTCCATGATCTTAGCAAGCTCATCCAAGCACCAATGTGACGATGCATATTCTTTGGAGAAAATGGTCACTGCCACCTTTGACTTCTCAATCTCTTGAAAGATGGTTGAGATGTATTTGCCTCTGTCAAGCGCTTCAGTATCCAGGAAAGTTGGTATTCCATGTTGGTGTAAAGCTTCATGAAGATGACTAACAAAATTGTCCCGAGTGTCTGCACCTCTGAAACTAAGAAACACACCGTACTTTATTGGATGGACTATAGTAGAATACGCCGATGAAGAAACAGCCATAGGATTGCTTGGTTGCCTATTGTGGCAGAAATCACTTATACTCCAACATTTCAACTCAGATTAGACAAGAATGCAAGTAGGATCGAAGACAAGATGAAGCTGAGTGCGTGAATGTGTCTGAAGAAGGAGACAAGGAGAAGCTGTCGGGTTATTTCACCAAGTGACAGAAAACAAGAGCCAACACACTATGAAGACGGGGCAACGCATCATTAGCAAGTTAAAGGAGTTACAAAAACGCAGCAGCTAGAGCTTGGTACGCAGATCAGTGACTACATACAAAAACGCAGCTTCAACAGGTATAAAACGCACAACATATGAAGGTTCATTAAAGCTCACCTGGGAGTCACATGAGGGATGCCAAACTCAAGCGACAATCAGCCAAAAGCATCTTCTCCGTCTTCATCAGCTATAAAACAATACAGACACTTCAGACACAGACACAATACAACACAGAACACACACAGAAAATTCATATCTCAAGTTCTCTTTGTATTCAATCTTTGAGAGTGCAAGAAGAGAGACTGAAAAAGGTTTGAGAGTTAGCTAGAGTACTTACCGGTAAAAAGGTTTGAGAGTTAGCTTAGCTAGAGTACTTACCCGTGAGTACTAGGGGAAGGAAAGCCTCTTACAAGTGATTCAGAAAAATCACTCAACTCTGTAACTTGTTTCTTCTTCTTCTTCATGTAGTGAATTTCTTCACCACCATAGGTGGGAACCTTGGAAGTAGATAGTTCTTGATTATCGAACCAAGTAATTGTGTCTTTTAATTTCCTGCAAGTTTACATCTGCAAAATAACAAAGTATTTCAAGCTCTGTTTTTCAAAGAATAGCAGATTCAAGTTTCTGCAGTAAAGAACAACAGATAAGCAGTAGAAAACCCAACACCTATTATGTGTGCCTGGAAAAATATAAAGCTGCCTAGATGTTAAAGTCAAATGTACAATTGTGAGGAACTTGCTTGCTTTTGTTTTGATTAAATACAAGAGCACGAATTTGATTGTAGCTGTTTATTTTATGTACAAGTAAGCTTCCAAGAAAATGCCAAGTCGTTGACTTATTATAAAAGTGTACAGAGCATTTCCAAAAGTATTATGCACTGTAGTTTTAACAGTTGACTTTGTAATTTTGTTTTGTGGTTGGCCTTTTAATTGTTTGCTTATTGGCTTTGTGGCTGTTTTGATCAAAATAAACTTTTGAATAGATACAACTCTCTATGTCAGACAGGATTACAACTAAATTCCTACAACTCCAAACTTACAATCAATAATGGAGAAAAAGAGTTTATAATATTAATATTTTTTATGTAATATTTTCTGATATGTTATTATTATTATTATTATTTCCAATAATTTTTTTCTTAAATCAATCTACTTGATATGGGAAGTTGTAAAAATTAAAAGAATCAATAATAAGATTAGCATAACACATACCTTTAACTGGAATATTTAGAGCTTCAACTCTCTTTCCACATATTTAGTTATTAAATTATGAATTAATTTTGAGATTAATTCATAATTTATAATCTCAATAATTAAATTCTCAAGATTAATGTTTGAAGCTAGACATGATTTTAAGTTAAATGTGTTTAACGTACTCGAATTAAGTTAAGTATATGAACGATTATAAATTATTTCTTTTGAAATTCAAGAATTTAGTGTGTTCAGTTATGTATTAATGTATGAGTATAATAAGAGTTGAAATTTCGAAGACTCCAAGTATAGTTATTTAGTTACTACTATATATATGTAGTGTTGTAGTATTGTATGAAGTTGAACTTAATACTATAAGTATAGTGCTTGTTATAATGTAAGTGTATTTTGTTAAAGTCTTCCCTCATTTTAGGATCCCTTTAGAAACACTCAGTTTCTTTTTTCCTTTTATCTATATCCAACAAAGTGGTATTAGAGCTTTAATACTAAAAGCAATGGTGAAATAGTAGTCTAATTCCCTCTAAACCCCAAAGCTTATAAAAGACAAGTTTGATAGTTAGAGCTAGCATTTGTACGAGGGTAACTACTCTCACACAAGTCTACAAGGATCTTCTATAAAACGCTAATGTCCTGTCTTTCATTCACCAAACATTAGATGAGATCACCTTTGAGGTGTCTAAGACCATTAGAGGCAAGAAACTACATAATATAATTTTAATTAAAGGAAAGGAGAATGCAAAGAAAGTTCGCTTCCAAAATCTACAAGGTGAATTTGAAGCTATTCAAATAAAATAATTTGAAAATGTGTTAAATTATTTTACAAAAGTCGTGGTCATTATGAACTAAATGAGAAATCTTAACGAAGAAGCATCTTTTTAAGAGTGATTAGAAAAATCCTCAGATAAATTAGTAAGACATTTAATCATATGATATAAAGAATTAAAGGACTTGGAGGACATAACAATTGAAGAACTACGTGACTCTTTAAAAGCTCATGAAGACAAGTTTAATAGTAGGAACAAAGAGCCTTTAGAGCATGTTTTACAATCAAAGCTTACATCAAAAGACAAAGAGGAAAAGAAAAATATAACACCCCATATACGAACCTACAACCACCCATATACATGGCAACTAGATTCCTATACATATATTCATGGCATATATTTATATTCATTTATAGGGATTATCATCACACATTTATCTAATCAATATTGTACACACACATATTACAAAATTATATGTAACTTAACAATACCATTTAAGAGTATTATTACATCTTTACATTTATATGATAATCTAGAAGAAATATTACATATAACTTAAATTCTTAGTTACAAACTGTTGAGAAATTATAATTTCCTTCATTACATATACAGTCATCTCTTTAACCAAAAAGATACATTACAAAAGTACATTATTACATATACAATCATCTCTTTAACCAAAAAGATGCATTACAAAAGTACATTTACTTCTAGCGGTTAGCTTTAGTCCTTGCAGATGATCCTTATGCATCACTCATATTATTTGGACCTACAAGAAATAACATTTGTGTTAAGCTTGAAAGCTTAGTGCGAAAACACTTAGTTTAGATAACCACTCACAGCAGTCTGTTATCAAGCACACACACATTCATGAATATCATAAACTCATGTAAATAGTAATGGTATAATTAATCAAGACATATAATGCAAATATACTTAAATATATTATTCATATATTGTAAATTTACATTTATAAGCCAAATATTCATATTCAATGCTCATCAATATAAATTATTTATGTTGTCATGTTGTATCTCTTATTTAGTTTACTTTTTGTGTTAGGTCTACACATTCTTATGGGTGTAGATAACAGAAGTTGTAGATATCCAAAGATATCAAATTATAGATACTTGAAAGTATCGAACTATAGTTACTTGTAGGTAACAAACTATAAATACCCGAAGGTATCAAACTGTAAAGACACTATAGTCTCGAAATGAAGACACCATTGTATCTATAACAGCTACACGGTAACCCTATAGGCATGCCTATTTATTCACCACCAAGATAATAAAGCAAGCACTGTAACATTTTCCTTTAATCATTTGCTAATTTTATAATTAATATATTGACAAATCATATGATATTCATTTAAAATCATAAAATATGTATTTAAGTCCATACAAGTAAGTCACAGCTTACCACCATTAGACAGTATAAAAATCTTATGTACGTATGATTTATTCCATTTATGTTTGGTTCAGCCGTATTTCTCTATGTACATTCACATAATTCTAGTATATAAATGTATTTACATCATTTAAATATAAAACATGATAAATTGTTCTTAATTGTATTTATAAAATTAATATGAAAACTTATATTGTCATACTATACATATATAAGAAATAAATATGCATATAAATCATCTATATACATGTAAAGTTCCTTTAGCGTGTTATGTTCAATCTTAAACTTCAATGTTTAATCACTAAATTCACATATGGTAAGTCATATTTCATTTATTTTTAGGTGTTTGTAAAGTTTCATAAACATTCAAAAAGATTCAGATGTGATTTCAAGGGGCACATGGTGGGGAAGAAATCTCTCCCCACCGTGTGTGTCTAAAAAAAGGGCAAACAAATCAGTCCAGAAGTAAATCATACAACGAGAAGAATTTTCTGCTCATCGTGTCCCCTACATGGAATTCATACCTCCACTTATTTTACAATTTTCACATAGCAAACATTCAAATTAGACTTTGAGATATTCTATATATTTGTTTCCCTATGCCTTTACTTTCTGGATCATTAAAAATCAGGTCATTTTGACTTCTAAATAATGAGATATGCACCAAACATCACAAATTGCTCCAAAAAAGGACAACATCAGGTCACCATTTTCAATCTCAATTTTCAATGTCATTCATCTAGAATTAGGTCTCAATATCTTCTAATGATTTTTAGTGCTATGTCTTAAATTTTATGCTCAATTAAAATCACCCAATTTTGAGGTCTTTGGACATATTTATTACCAAAACAATAGGACTGGTTCAAGTGAATCTAAGATAGAATTCCACTAATTAAACTTTACTCTCTTGTCATATTCAACTAATTCCATGCAAAATAACACCAAGACATCATTCAAGCAACTACTCCATGTCCAAATTAATCTTTGTACATATTCAAACATATAAAAGCAGAAATGAAACTAAGTGAAGTCTAAAGCCTTCAAATTGGCCAACTAGCCCTTCTAGCGTTTTTTCTTCTCTTCCCATTTAGCTTTACTTGATTCACCAACTAGAAATACCAAAAATACACATTTTAATCCCAATTCCAACCTTATATTCCAGCTATTCCTGAGCACAAAAAGAAAAGATAAAGATGAGGAGAAAAACCACTAACTTTTACCTTAATTTTTACTTAGAATTAGCTTGATTCCTTACAAATGTAAAATGATATGATTAAGATGATGAAATGAGAAGAGGAAAATATAGAATTAAAAACCCAAAATGCACAGTCCCTCTCTCGTCTCTTATATACCCATTTCATTCAATTTCTAGAATTACACACATGATTCAATCCTATTGGGTCATTTGTTGACTTTAGGCAAATTTCACATTTGATCCTTCTTCTTTTTTAGTTCCCACATTGGCATATAATATCATCAATTGATTTTGTTCTAATTCATATTTCATATATAATTATGCATGTCCATGCTGAAATAAACAAATTATTAATTTACCCTTGTCTTTTAAATTAATTACCATTATGTCCCTTACTATGCTTAGATGCACTTAATTCTTTATGTTCACTTCTTAATACACCCTAGACATGCTAGAATGCTTCTAGGATATAGTCAGGACCTTCCAAGAAATATAAGAGATACAGAGGCCAAGATCGTGGACATAGACAAAGTCGTGAAAGAGGATGAAGAGGTGCCCAATTTTTTATGTAAAGGTTGTCTTCCTAGACAGCAAACCCGGAAGAGGTTTCTAAAGGAGTCTCACAAGAGTTTCAAGGCCATTATAGTTAATTTACACTAATTTTAATTGGCCTATTACTCTATATTCTTTTGGGAAAAATATATATTTCATTTATTTGTTGATAATTTGTGTAGAAAAATATGAATATATTTTTTCAAATAAAAAAATCTTCCAAATATTTTCAATTTTTAAAGCTCTTATAT
>JANZLX010000211.1:5806909-5823926 GCA_025531955.1 Erythroxylum orinocense | reverse complement strand
TTGATTGAATACTTGAGGGCAAGTATTGTTCAAGTGTGGGGAGTTTTGATAACTTGCATTTTGTCATGTTAATTCTTCGTATTTTATGTTCTTTTGGTAGGCTTTTGTGATGTTTTGCTTGTGTTTCTTTGGCAATTCATGTCTTTGTATGTTCTAGGTGATGAAATACCAAAGTGATGCAATTTAGAGTGAAATTGGCTAATCTGGAACTAAAGAGGATTTCTACATGACCATATGAAGGTAGCACAGTGCTGGCAGATTACTAACTGCGAATTTTGACTTGATTACCTTGGGATTTGAGCCTCAATAACACAACCCTCTTTGCTGACAAAGTCAAGTTATGTTGAATCCATTAAAGTCTTATTTTGACATTTAATTAGGCCCCACTTTGTTCATAAAAAAGGGGAAAATTTTAGGCCATTAAAGGGGGGCCCACTTCATTGAATGAAGAGAAGAAAACCTAGAAAAAGGGGGGTGACGGCAGCAGTTATAAGGGGGATCATTGTTCTTTATCATAAGGAGTGGACGACGGCAGTTGAGCTTTGAAGGTGAGGATTATTTCTATCACAATCAAAAGAGAGTGGACAAACGTTGAAGTGCATTTCAAGAGCCAAAGCTGGTTCGGTCGTAAGCGTGAAGAGTGAAGAACTCCAATATTAATTGGTCAAATCAATTATAGTAGATAGAGAATAGTGCTATGCGTGGCTAACCTTTTAATCTAGACAAGGTATCCATCGTTTGATTCATGTAATTCATAAGACTCCTTTGATTTAATTGCTTTTTTTTTCCTTATGTTTGTTTGATCTCTATGTTTTAATTGATTATTATCACCGTTTTTTTTAGTAATGAGGCTTGCTAATTGATCGACTTGGTGATAAATTGCCGAATAGATTAATTAATCCGTGATTGCTGTCTATCGAAGTGGCGAATTAATTTCAATTAAGAAATTAATGAGATTAAATAATTTAGTCTAAATAGATTGCGGCTTTTCCGATTTTGTTGGTTAAGACAAAGGTCCATTAGAGCCTATTGCTACTATAGATTATATTCTGTGGATCTTTACTTAGGAATAGTCTAATTGGTTAGGGTAATAATCTATGGAGCTTTACTCGGGGTTATCAAATAATTATGAATGGATTGGTCGATATGTATTATTCACTGTCTGCTATAACTTTGTCCATAAGAATGAACAAAATTTATATTTTTGAGTCTATGATCGAATTACATTATTAAACGGAGGAGTACCTTGGCTAGGCTTTTCTTTATATTGATTTCAATCTTTATTTTTAATTTCCTTCGACGTGATTTTGTGTTCTAAAATCAATCATTCCAAAAACAATTATTTTCATTTTTTTATTTGTTTTTATTTTATTGTTTCCACACAAATAAACAATTGTTACATTGGTCTCTGTGGTTTGACCCTATTCACCACTTTGCTCGTTTAAGTGTTATAAAGTAGGAATTTATTTTTGCTGGTTTGGCACGCCATCATGCCTAACTCTTCCATCATCTTCCTTAACCAAATAGTTTACTGTAGCAGTAGCTGCAATCAACTCTGCTTCTACTGTCGACTAAGCTACCACGCTTTATTTCTTTGAACCCCATGAAAAACATCCTGAACCCAAGCTGATGCAATAGCCAGAGGTGCTCTTCATGTCATCGGAAGAGCCTCCCTAATCACTATCCGTGTACCCTCTCGTCTTCAAGTTTCCTATTAGTCTATATTTAAGACTAAAATTTTATGTTCCTTTTAAATATCTTAGAACCATTTTAGCTGTTATCATGTGAATTTATGTTGGTGATGCAATGAATCTCGAAAGCATGCTTACTAAAAATTGAATATCTGGTCTTAATGACGTTATGTACATCAAACTTACAATGAGGCTTCTATATCTTCCTTCATTAGTGGCTTTGCTTCCATCTTCCTTCTGCAAATTTTCTTTACAATTCATTGGAGATTTTGCTGGTTTGTATTCCAAAATGTGAAATCTCTTGAGCACTTCTCTGATGTACTTCCTTTGGCAAATGGAAATCCTTTGCGGATTTTGATAGATTTCCAGTCCTAAGAAATATGTCATTATGCCCAAATCTGCATCCCAAATAAATTCTTTAATTTGAGTTTAACTCCTTCAATCTCCTTGGCATTATTTCCAATCAGTAGTAGATCATCAACATAAACACACATGTAAATAATTCTATCCTCTTGTTTCCTTACGTAGATAGTGAGTTCACTCTCACTTCTAATAAATCCGATCTGTTGTAAGTAAGCATCTAGCTTATCATACCAAGCTCTTAGAGCTTATTTCAGCCCATATAATGCCTTCATTAATTTGTACACTTTCTCCTCCTTTCCTTCTATAATAAAACCCTCAGGTTGCTCTACGTATATCTCCTCCTTCGGCTCTCCAATCAGGAACGCTGAATTGACATCTAGCTGTTGCACAAGCCAACCTCTATCAGCTAAAATGGTAATGATGAGTCAAATTGTTTCTATCCTAGCTATTGGCACAAAGGTGTCAGAGTAGTACACTCCTTTTACTTGAGAATACCCCTTAACAACTAATCTTGCCTTGAATTTGTTCAAAGTACCATCCGGATTTACCTTTCCCACTTTACACTAATAATTTTTCTGCCAGCTAGTTTCTCCACTAGGTCCTAAGTCTGATTGTTTTCAATCATCCTAATTTCCTCCACCATTGCAGCTAGCCACTCCTTGCTTTCTTGTGCTTTTTTAAAGCTTATTGGTTCACAAATGGTTAGTCTACAATTTTGATAAATATCAAAAAGAAGTCTTGTACCTCTTTTCTGAATGTGATCCACCTGGTCTTCAAGATCATCATCTATTTGAATTTTTGGCCCTGCCTCCTCTTCACTCTCGTGTGAGTGAGCTTCCTCTCCTACTTCATCTGGTTTAGCTTCTACTTCTATAGATGGTCTGTCCTCATCTTCAGATCCTTCTTCTAATGCAATTTCAGACAATTGAATTCCACGCACCAGCATTTTCTGCACCTGTGTATTATCTTCTTTGAGTTTTGACCAAACCTCATCTTCTAGGAAGGTCACATCTCTATTCATCTTGACATCCTTCTTTTTGGGAATCAGGATTCTATACCCTTTAGTGACTTTGAAGTAACCAATGAAAACCCCTATTATAGCCTTGGAGTCCAGCTTATTCCTCTTCTGTTATGGCACATAGATAAAATAAGGGGAGCCAAAGATATTCAGGTTTTTCAGATTAGGTTTCCTCATGTGCCATGCTACATGTGTTGTCTTCTTCTCCAAAGCTTTAGTAAGAAGTCTGTTGAGAGGAAATACTGTTATTCCAACAACCTCTGCCTATAGAAACTTAGGGAGTTTCTTTTCCTCAAGCAAGCATCTTACCATTTCTAGAATGGTTCTATTTTTCCTTTCACTCACCCCATTCTGTTGAGGTGAGTAAGGCACTGTTAGCTGATGCAAGATACCATTTTCTTCACAGATTTTCTCCATCTTCTAATTTTTGTACTCAGTTCCATTGTCACTTCTCAACTTCTTAATTTTCTGCCCACTCTAATTCTCTGACATGTGCTTAAACCTCTGGAAAACTTCAGGTACTTCTGCCTTGGATTTGAGGAAATAAATCTAGCAATACCTTGATTTGTCATCAATGAAAGTGACAAATAATCTGCTTCCATTAAGAGATTCAACAGGTAAAGGTCCACAGACATTAGTATGGACCAATTCAAGTAGCTCAGATGCTCTCTAATTGTTGTCCTTAAATGGTTCTCTTGCCTTTTTCCCTTGTATGCATATAGAGCACACCTGTTGGGTTTCTTTAAGGATTGGGACTCCTTGAACTAGATCTGACTTACATAGCTTTATCAGGCCCTTTCAGTGAGGATGACCAAGCCTCCTGTGCCAGAGACTTGCCACCTTAACACTTGCATTGAGTGCTAGCTGATGCTGGTCAAGTCGGTTCAGCATATAACTTCTGTCCTTGGCTACAATCTTAAACAAAAGTCTTCCATATAAATTTGTAATTGTGCAGAAACCACCTTGGAAGAGGACTATGTATCCCTTTTCAATCAGTTGGAAAACACTAAGGAGGCTTTGCTCAAGATCTGGCACGTAAAGCACGTCTTCAAGTGTCCTTGGACCTTTCATACTTTCAATCACCACAGCTCCTCTTCCCTTTACTGAAATTAGTTGTCCATTTCCATTCTTCACTCTGTAAGTGTATTTCTTGTCTAGGTTCTTGAAGATGCTCAGATTGCTTGTCATGTGATTTGAGCAGCCACTATCCATAATCTAACTGTTTGCTAAAATCGTGGTGTTGTGATAGGAAGCCACAAATAGCTATTCATCTTCTTTCTTGGCAGCAATATGGGCTTCTCCTGAATTCTACTATTACTCCTTGCTTCTACAAAACTTGTCTATATGTCCAAGCTTCTTGCATTTCCTGCACTTAACATTATATCTTCTTCAACATTTATAATGTGATGGTGTGTCTTAGCACAATGCTTGTAGGGATCTCTTTGGGACTGAGATGAAGTTGCTAAAGTTTCTTACTTTTCTTATTTTTTACTCTCTGAACCACCTTTGGTCCAACTTTTCTTCTTTCCTCCTCCATTGTTTTTCTGACTTGCCCTGAGTGTTCCTTTGGTGGCTTCAACATTCCTTAGTGTTCTCCTTTGCTCTTGGGCTTGCAGAAAACTCATCAACTCTGATAACTTCAGATCTGTCATGTCTCTGGTATTTTCCAAAGAGATGATAGTTGTTTCGAATTTTTCTAGGAGGGAAATTAGATCTTCTGTACAATCTTTTCATCTTTAAACTGACTTTCAAGAAGTCTAATCTTGTCTGCAAGATCTTGCAATTTTGCAACATATGTTTTGACAGATTCATCCTCTATTATTTGTGGCTTATCAAACTCCCTTATCAGGTTAATTACCTTCATGCTCTTCACTCTCTCAACTCCTTCATACTTAGCCTTCAAGTAATCCCATATCTCTTTGGCATATTTTAAATGCATGATTATTGTGAATATAGAAGGACTTACTACTGAGTAGAGGAATGATTTGGCCCTGACTTTTCTAGTAAGTCTTTCCCTTTGATACTTCATTTGATTTACTGTTGCATTGTCTGCTAATGGATTAACTTGATAGTCTTCTTCAACTGGCTCCCACAAGTCCAGTCCTTCCAAGTATGTTTGCATCTTTACTGCCCAAATCTAGTACGACTCTCATCAAATAATGGTGCTTGCATGCTTGGAAGTCCTTCCATTTTGGTTTCTGTACTCCTTCGAGTCTGCAATATTTTCTTATTTGAAAAAAATTTCCAAGAACCTCTCCACATACCCCTTAAGATCCTTCAATAAATGCTCTGATACCACTCTTATTTTATGAATACGTAGATAAGAATTAGTAAGCTTTTAGGAGACTGATTTGAGAAGAATGAATTGAGTGCTTTCATTTATTCTCATCTAGAATTATTTATACGTTTGTTACATTGGTTGTTAATAACTGTTAACATACTTAACTAAAAAACTAACTTCTAACTGTCAATAACGTCTTCTTGAATCTCTAGACTTATAAGACTCCAACAGAAACATTTTGATAGGAAAGGTCATCATGTTCGAGTTCTCCTATTCCACGCTACTTTGGCTCAAGAATCACACCTTGAAAATATGAAAGAGTTCTTGAATTCTTCGCCTGAAGAAGTCTCTTTGTTTTTGGTTTATACTGACAGGTATTATCATTAACTTGAGCCTACTTATTTCTCATTTCTGATTTTTTCCAGATGAAGAATCCTATAACACATGCGTATTCAAATATTCCTCCCAGCTAGTAACAAATTATGAAACATATTTGTTGTGTTTCTTAAAATAACTACACAACATCATGTGGGATTGACTTTGCTGGTGTGGATCGTGTTGTTCTCTTCGATTTTCCTCGTGATCCAAGTGAATATGTACGCGGTGTTGGAAGGACAGCTAGAGGTGTTGGAGGAAAGGGCAAGGCTTTTATCTTTGTGGTTGGGAAGCAAGTTTTCCTTGCAAGAAAGATAATAGAGAGAAACCAAAAAGGTCACCCACTGCATGATGTACCAGCTGCATATATAACCGGATGAGATGAAATATGCTTGTTGAAACAACTTGTGCATTTGTGTTGGCTTAGCTATTGGCTAGTGATTCTCTTATATGAGAGTCAGGTATGCTATTTTCCAGTTTTATCGGCTACTATAAAGCTAAAATTCCAAGAATTGAGGATGTCCTTGCTTATCTGACCTAGTTGTTTGCAGTGCTGTTGCTATCCTGACACCTCAATGGAATTTGCCACTGTTGCTAGCCGGAAAGGGTTCCTTCCTTGAAGCAACAAAGAGACTAACATACGACACTTCATAGGGGCTTATATTCTGCTTGGTTTTTAAGGGCTTTGCCTCTCAGGAAAAGTTGATGAAAGACCACTTCTGTAAAATTGATGAGTAAACAGGCAAACCTAATAGAATGAAGTTTGTTCAGTGAATTCCAATTTCATGTCGTCATATTTTACTTATCTTGTGTAGTGAAGTGTTATGATGTAGCAACTAATATATCATTCCTTTAGGTTTTCCTTAGAAACAATAGTTCTTAACCTTCCTTCAAGGTATTTTGGCCTTTCCTTTTACAGGAAACAACAATCATTTTAAACATCAAAGATACAAATTTCAGATTCCACTGTTATTTTTATTCAATGTGTCTTAAGCATTCAGAGGCAGGTTAAACTCTGTGGATCATTTAACTGTACATCTTTTATTTGGTGTGAAGAAAGTTTTTGGACAATACTTCTGGTAAGATACCTGCTCTGCTCTCTGCTCTTACCTGCTTTTCTTTCGTGTCTGAAGTCAGCTTGGCCAATAGTACATAAATTCCCAGAATCTAGTTTTTCCATTGAAGCCATACATGCCTTCCGTGGAGATCAGCCATGAGCATTGATCCTCGCACCTTGCGAAGTCCCTCTGGTACGAATATGCATCAAAGTGGTACTGCTGCACATTTTGCCAATCCAGGTCACAGAAAAACAGCGTAGTTCCCCATGCATTAGGAGAGAAGTCCCAACCGATTTGGTTTCCATCTGTTACGTTCTGCTGGCCAAGATCAGTGTCTTTGGATTGGCAGTGAATGTTCATGCTTTTACCATTACCTAAACTGTTCTTTATACTCACATGAACGCTGTCTGAAAATCCCAGGTTGCACAGGCTGAAAACTAGCAAGAACAAAACACTGTAACCAACATGAACGCCATTTGTGTAAGTATCCATAGCTTGTAGCAACCTGATCTTGACAAGAAAAAAGGGTAGGATGTCACTAAATGTATTGATCTATTCCTCACAAAACAGGTTTGCATGTGGTGTACGATAACAATTATGCACGACAAAGAGCCTTGTAGGAACTGTCATTGAAATTGCAGATTACTACCATGTGTTAAATTTAATTTATCTCTGGAAGCCAACACTATTTGTTGAAACAATGGCTCGGAGCCAACAAAATCATGAATCTACTTGACTCAGTACAGTTGTGTTTCTGTCGGCATTGCATAAATCATTTGAATCATCTTTTGGCATTTTCTTCTTTGATGCTTGAGGATTGCAACATTCTCATCTAGAGCATCTTATTTTATTAATAAATAATAAATATTAATTTCTAATTTAACAATAAATTGAGTTTGAAGTTCAATTTTTGTCTATTATGGAATAATTTACTAAAATTTTCATGTTGTAAATTTAATTTAATTTCAAGTATCATTGAATATTTATCATAGCAAGAACAGCCATGAAAGTGGCAAAGTATCTTTGGCTGAAGCCTGGAAGGGTATTCCAGTCATGAGCTACATCTGTTTTCACATTAACTTATACTTCCCCTGCTATAAATATAAGATCTAGTGAAATACAAGAAGGCTGTAAATCCAACTGCACTAAGGCCGGCAAGTAACCAATAGTAATAATCAATATGTGCTCGATTCAGATTGTTAGCAAACCAGCCGTCTCGACTATCTGTACCAGTTGTTTTGTCAATGATAGAGACCAGTAAACTGCTCAGCAAACTTCCCACACCAATGACACTTAGGTACAATGAGAGACCCATACTCCTTAAATCCTTTGGGACTTGGTCATAGAAAAATTCTTGAAGACCAATAATGGTAAATACATCAGCAGCACCGCATAACAGATATTGAGGAACCAACCACCAAACACTAATCGGAACTGTCACATTTGGCAGATCAATAATCCCGTATTCTTTAGCAGTTTCAAGTCTTCTCATCTCAACTAAAGCTGCAGTCACCATAGAAAGGGCAGACAAAACCATGCCAAATCCTATTCTTTGAAGCATTGTGATGCCAGAAGGTTTCCCAGTTAAGGATCGGGCTACAGGGACAAAAATGCGGTCGTACATGGGAACAAAGAGAAGAATTGCAATGCCAATAAAGAACTGAAGTGAAGCAGCTGGAATTTTGAAGCCTGGGAATATATTTCTATCCATTGTAGCCCCTTGTTTTGTGAAAAAAGTTGAGGTTTGTGCAAACACAATTGCATATATCAAGCTGGTAACCCATATTGGAATAAGTCTCAGCAAGGACTTTGTCTGTTCAACATCATCAACAGTACAGACATTAAGGCCTTCCATAGAGCCGTCTGGTTCAAACAATGCCTTGTTGAGAAATCTTCAAAAAAGACAGTTAGTTGACAGGAATTTCAAGATAAAGCATCATGTATTTCTGTTCATTTGTTTGAACCTAAGCCGATGACATAAGTTTGTGAAGAATAAGATATCTGCAAGAACTCCATTTTTTATTTCTTTAAACTCCAAGGAAATAACTAAATCTCAAGATCATTTATATCATCCAGGCACAATGATCTTTTCTCAAGTTATGAACTTAGAGGTCGGAAACATCAACACAGAGTAAAACAGTAAGATGCTAAGCAAAGATATCCTCCTACTTATGCCTCCGTAATTAATATATACAAAAACAAAAAGAAAGTTGATTCACTTACCTGAAATGTTGAGAAGTCTGACAGTACTGTTTAGCTTCATACTCCGTAGCCATTGCTGAAGGAGTGGCATTGCGGTTAGTGATTGCTTTTCCAATCACCTGGCCAATTTTCATAAATGAATTTCCCTCACTCTTCTTAACACTGTACCTGTAAGTTCTACTACCAAGAAAGAGAACAAATAGTGCAGCCAACATCATAATACAGGGGATTCCAAATCCAAGGGCCCAGTTAAGATTCTCTTGGATGTAGACCAAAACAGTAAGTGATACATTAATGCCCACAGAGGAGAGAAAATACCACCAATTAAAAAATGAGTTCTTTTCTTTACTTTCTTTTGGATCTTGTCCATCAAACTGATCAGCTCCAAAAGCTTGAACACAGGGTTTATGCCCACCTTGCCCAACTGCCACGAGATAGATAGAGAAGAAGAACAAGATGACTCGAAATCCAGGAGACTGTGACTTGGCATCTTTGATGTCTTGTAGGTGAGAGACTTGAAGAGAAGTTAACACCGCTGTAAAAGTTAACAAGCCTAGTCCCTGTTAATCATTCAAGCCAAGCAGGACAATTAGTATTGATGCAAGTAACAAGGTAAACATATTAAATCAAAGATCACCAGGGAAGTTTCTCGATCTTCAAATTAAGAACACAGAATCAACTGAAAACTGTAGTTTTAGCACAGCTTTTATTAACTGAAAACTGTAGTTTTAGCACAGCTTTTTTTTAAAAGAAAACAGATAGACTAGACTTTCTATGACCAGAGGACCTTGTAATGCAAGTGAAAACCTTAAGGCTTGAACCAAGCATTTCAGTAGATATTCCCGTAAACTATCTAGTGAAAGGCACTCATTGTGCAATTCAGCCCACCTCCTGCATTTGCATTTTCACCAAGGAAAACAAGAGCAATACAAAAGTCTCCTGCTCATTCTTAAAAAAGCACTTGCATTAAGGATAAACCAAACTAGTAAGCAACTTATTTTGGTATTTCCGAAGAAAACACCCTACATCCATCCATCAATTTGCGTTTTCCTAAGCACATGTTTGATTCAAAACTTTCCAACTCTTTGTATGAATCAATTTCTGGCTAGCTAAAACTAACATAGAAAGAAATGGATGCTAAATACCAAGATATAGATAATAGATGCGACGATAATGCTTCGGTAGCGCCCAAGTAATGAATCAGCGATGAAAGCTTCTAAAAGGGGGAGAAGTGCGTCCGTCCCAAACCATATGTTCACATTTTCCGCCGCAGTTGCCGTGGACTGACCAAGAGGACCCGTCAAGTACGTAATAAGATTCGAAGACACTCCATAGTACGAGAACCTCTCTGCCACTTCCACAACTACAAATGTATATACAAAGACAATGATTAAACACAACCAACCCAATTCCGCTATGATCCTTACAATTATATCGTACACGTAAAGATTTGATTTTGTTGACTAAATTAAGGAAAACATTTTACCTATAATAAAGCAAGCTGCTTTCCACCCACCAGAAGTGGCACGGCTGGCTGGGTGACCTCTGGAATCAACGAAACCATCAACAATTTTGTCTTCCATGAGTAGAGTGGAAACAGTAGCAGAAAACATGCCGGGATCATTAGAGATGACCATGGTTTCTCTTTCTCGGGTAAAATGAATATCTCACCGACGCTGAGCTTTAGGAAGTGACCCTTAGACTCTTTGCTTTCCAAAAGTTCACTTTCACCCCGAACAAGAACAACTTGGTGTCGTCGGACTGTGTTCTGGCTGAACGCGCCTGTACTTGAAATGCCTGGGATGTGACACTGGTCATTGGACTAAGACCTTTTATCTTTCCTGGGATGTGACATTGGTCACTGGACTAAGACCTTTTTTCTTTCTTTATTCAGACTCGTTGAGCATGTGAATTGAAAATGAGAAAGAAGTTGGCCAGTGATGAGTATGACGGTAACTAATATTGATTAAATTATTTAAATATTTATAAATTATTTGTTAATAAAATATTACGTTAAATTAATAAATTTGGATATGCGTTCTTGATGAATTCATATAGTATACATGGATGATTTTCTAGTATTTTCTTCTTCCTTATAACAAAATTTCAAACATATTCATACTTATACGTATATTATAAAAAATGATTTGGAAGTATGAAAAACATAACTATCTTTTCCAAATGAAAAATATTTGTAGGACATTACATAAAACAAGGAACAATAACACCAATAGAACTACTAAATTTCTTAATCAAATATTAGACAAAAATGATCACAAAGATTTTTAGGAAATCTAAATTATATTATAGATTTTTGCTATAACTTGAATAGATTATGTAAATCTTTAGATAACAGATTAAGGAAGACCCACCTCATTGGATATAACAACATGATAATATAGGTAAACAAATTAAGGAATAAGTCAAAATATTTATGATTCTACACTTAGCTAATCCTAAATCTTATAAAATTATAGAAATTGATGTTATAAACAAAGGATATAAAGGAATATCAAGACAAGGTATTAATAACAAAGAATAAATAATCCAATATACTTTCCATCATTGAAACCCAACTCAAATTAATATTAAAAAGGACATTATCTTTCATCTACTATTTCAGTTATCGATCTACCTTCTAGTGTCAAACGTTCTTTACCTAATAGAATAACAAATCTTGTAAAAATTACTCATGGATATTGGATCAAGTAGAACAGTTATGAAGCCCATTATTTTACCTCCTAAAACGTGGACTTCTCATGGCAAATATTTCACTACTGATGATGGTAGTTCAGGGCTTCATGATTGTTCTATTTGATTTAGTATCCAAAAACCCAATAACCTGGATGAGTCTATTATATTTATCCTCTCGAAGAAGTTGGATCTGGACATGTCTGCTATAACATGTATAGGAAATCACTCTTAAAAGAGAATGAACAGTCAGAAGAGTCGCCTTTACTTGTTTGTTCCTTAATATTGTCTTCTAGGTTATCAAAAGAATGAATAAGAATAATTGACCGAATTGATTCCAATAACCTGATATCTTTGTTGCTTTTATGAGGACATTGAAGTTCTCAACTGGCAAACCAATAACGCTATAGCACACAACAAAGTTCTAAGAATGATTGATTCTAAGGTGGATGGAATCAGTCAACAAAATCACTCTCCTCATCAACAAGTAGATGTTTCTTCTTAGATCCAAACATTTTATAAAGAGATGTTTAAAATATTGCCTCAAAATAAATCTTGGTCGAATGACAAACCATATTGAGCAGTGTTTAGAATATCGTTTCGTACCTACCGATACCGTATCGGTCCAAAAAGGTAATGGTATTTAAGTTTTTAGTACTAGGCAATATTGAGTGTTTTTGTTTGGTACCGACTGGTACCGACCGGTATTCAAAATACCAGCTATATACCGGCTAGTACTGTAAGTTTTAGAAGTTTGAGGGACTATTTAGTAAAAACCTGATTTTCCCCACACCCTCGATGCTTGCACTCTCCTATGCTTCTTTGTTTTTTCTCTCTCTCAAACTAACACACCTCCATTCTCTCTCTCACACACTCTCGTCTTGTCTCCATTCTCTCTCACGCCCGTTCTCCTCTCTATCTTCGACAGTGCTTCTCTTTCTCCCTCTTTGGCGACAAGACAACCACAACCATTGCACGTCCATACCATACGACTATCATCTTTGGATCTTCCTCCACCACGCGAACCCACCACCATCTAGCCTTATGTAAACCTCCATCAGGCTTCAGCCCTCCTCCATAAGGACTACCACCATACCACGCCACCATCAGCTGCTCTCCTCTTGTCCTCTACGCATCCACAGTTGCCAAATCTAAAATAATACTAGATCTAAACCCAACCTGACCCAAAAAATAATTGTGAATTTGTTTGGGTGTTTTGTTTTCACTTTTTCATTGATTTTTTTTTGCTTAATTGCATTTGTGATTGTGAATGGGTTGGAATTTGGAATGAAATTGTGAATGGATTTGTCATTTATGATTTGTCAATTTTTGGACAATGGATTTTAGTTGGATGAAATGAGTTTGGTTCATTGTTATGGTTTGGTTTATTTATCTTAAATTTTTATCATTGAAAATTTGAAATGCACGACAATGGCGTTCACGATTTAAAAGTTAGAAGTTTTACTTTGAACTTAAATTAAAACCTTAAAACTGAGAATTTAAAGTAAATAATTAATTGACATATTCTTAAAATTTTTGAAATGGTATTTGGATATTGGATAAATAATTAATTGAATATAATAATAATAATAATATAGTTGTGCTCTTGTGGAAGAGTCGAAGAGTAAGCTTTGTAATTGTAATTATTGTATAGAAACTAGCAAAAAAGGTAAAATCTATATCTTATCTTTAATCTTTATCCCAAAATTAGTCCATCTCATCAAGTCTCTTGCATATTCACCTTTATTTATCCCAAAATTAGTCCATCCCATAGTCTTTGGATATTCAAAATCTTATTTTCTTGTTATTTCTTTTTTTAATCTCATTTATAGTGCCTTGACATTATATCTTCAGATAAGTATGAAAGTTTCTTAGCTCATCTTAATGAAAAAATTACTCAACGTATGTGTTCAATTTCAAGATATTTATTAAAGGCAAGGATTTATGAAGATATGTCGATGACAATAATCATATTCCTGAAAAAACAAGAATAAAGATGAACATGCTAAGTGAAGACAAGGATTTTTAAGTCACGACTTGAATTTTTGGATTCATTAAGCCATCATCTTAAATCTTTGAACCTTCAAATTTAGCATGAATTTACTACTCTCCAATAGGAAAGTCTATCTATTTCTGAATTTTACTCTAGTTTCCTGAATCTTTACTTCTTTAGGCTTAATATAAAGAGTTAAAGACATTATTTATGCTGCATTGCCTCATAAAGGACTTAACATTGCTAATTTTGTTGATGAAACTACTAAAGGATTAATTTCTTAAAAAATTAATGTCTTCATTTATTATTACAGATAAATGGAAGGAAGTTCAAGTCCTCTTGATCAAACTGCTTTAGGAAGATAAAATGATCCATCTTGGGCTCATACTGCATTGGTCCTAGGTGTGAGGAATTGTATAATTTTCTTGTTTTGTAACAAGCATTTGAAAGATGGAGGAATCACCCGATTGAACAAGCATTTATCTGGGGTTAAAGGAGATGTAGAACTTTGTAAAAAAGTAAGCTATGATGTGAAGTGATCATGAAAACATTGCTTGAAGAATATCAACATGAGAAAGATAGAAGTGAAAGGTTGAGTTTTAAAATTTCTAGTAGAAGTTCATTTACTGGTTTTTGTAGTGATTATGAAAATGTTGAAGGTAGCAGTGGTAGTGGTAGAGGTAGTGTTCCATTCCAGGCCTAGGAAGAAATGAATGTTACACTTGGACCTGATGTGAGGAAAAGAAAAAGGCGGGTAACTAGTTTTTTTTGCACCACGAACAACTCTTAGAGCCCAACCTTCAATTCGTAGTGCAATGCAATTAAGAGATGTAGTTCACAATGTCGATATGGCGGTAACTAGATGGTCGTATCATACATATTCATCATTTAGTGCTTCTCAGTCTTATTATTATCAACTTATGGTGGATGTAATAGCCTCTTACAATCAGGATACAAAGCTCCTTCGATTGATGACTTAAGAGGTAAACTTTTGAGTTGTTCAGTTTCTGAAAGTAGAAGTTATTTGGTAGAAAGAAAAGTGAATTGGGCTACTTTTGGGTATTCAATCATGTGTGATGGTTGAAAAAATAGGAGATAAGAGACTATTATTAATTGTTTGATTTATTCTACAAATGGCTCAATGTTTTTGAAATCTATTGATGCATCTAGCCTGGTTACAAATACTGATACTTTATTTAAGATATTTGATGAAGTTATGAATGAAGTAGGGCCATAAAATATTGTTCAGTTCATTAATAATAATGATGTTGCTTATAAAGCAAAAGGAAGAAGGTTACAGAATAAGTATAATTCTTTTTTTTTTGGACTCCTTATACTGCACATTACATTGACCTAATGTTGGAGAATATAAGGGATCTTAGGTATTTTCCTATTATTGATGAGACTTTGCATAAAGCTATTAAGGTGACTAAGTTTATCTATAATCGTGCATGGGTGTTGAATTTAATAAGGAAGAAATGTACCAATGGTAGGAATTTATGTCATCTTGCTATGACGAGATTTGCAACAAATTTCTTATCACTTTAGTCTTTTGTTATGATGAAGAAAGAGATAAAACAAATGCTTATAAGTGATAAGTGAGTTGTATCTCAACATGCTAGGTCTAATGTTGGAGTGGAGGTTTCTAGAATTATACTAGAAGATAGATAATTTTGACCTCAATATCAATTTGTTATCTATGTTTGTGAGCCTTTGGTGAAGGCGCTTCGCTTAGCTGATAGTGAAGCAAAGGCAATCATATGATATTTTTATGATGCCATGGAAAGGTCCAAGGAAGCAATCAAGGCCAATCTGAAACATAGACCTTCTTTGTACATGTCATATCTTGCAATCATCAATGAAAGATGAGAAAGACAACTTGCTTCGTTGTTGTTTACAGCTAGGGTATTTTTGAATCTTAGTGTATATTTCAAATAAGGTTTTATAAAGAAAGCTACACTATTACAACAATTGTTGGCCATGAAATGATGCAAGATCTCTTGAGTTCACAGGTGGAGTTTTATAAGCAGTGTGGTGGGGATTTTGGATTGTCGATTGTTATTCGAAAAAGAACAAAATTTCTCTAAGTATTAGTTGTTTCCTTTTTCTTATTTGTTGAAAATTAATTATCACTTTATTTTGTCTATAAGGCTTCTTTTGTCATCTTACACCTTACAGTTTATTGGTGGGATCAATTCAGAAGTGGTGTTCCAGAATTGTAAAGGTTTGCAATTCCGATTTTAAGTCAATTTGTAAGTTCAACAAGCTGTGAACAAAACTAGAGCACGCTTGAATTCATCCATTCTAAGATAAGGAATATATTGAAGACAAGAGATTGAATGATTTGGCATTCGTTCGTTACAATTTAAAGCGTCGAGAAAGGTATGTTTTTAACATTATTAATTTTGATATAATTTCTTATAATTTTCTAATAATTAAAATTTATTATTTACTAGATGTCTTAATAACGTGGAAATGATGTCACTGTTGCCAGGATTAAGTTGTTGCAAGGAAGGAAATTTGCATGGCTTTGTGGTAGAAACGGATTCTGTCACTTTGGGGAACTACTTATCCCATTATAAAGCTAGGTGGCCTTGGCGATTTAAAACTACTCTCCAGTAGATTAACTCCCTGATACAACAAATGGAATGTCGACTTGTTCATGTGTTCCGGGACATTAATTCGGTTGCAGACTCCTTAGCTAAATTGGCCAGTTCTTCTCGGACAACAAGCTCATACTTAGCTAATTCCTTGCCACGTAGAATCCAAGGCCTAGTTCGTATAGATCAATTGTCATTTCCATATCTTCGCACTAGACTTAAATGAATTAATGTTCAAAATTTAGATGACCTTAGAATAGATGATATGTATGCCTCCAAATCCTTCACTCTGGGGAGGTAAGGTATTAAGCCCTGCCTCCTTTATTAAAAAAAAAATACTTTGCATTGTTCCTAATTTTATATTTGTATGATGATAATTGTCTTTTTTATATTAATTATGGTTATTATTTATATGTGTAATGTTTGAAAATTATGGTTATTTTATATTAATTGTGGTTATTATTTATTATTATTATTTTTGAAAACAAGGTTGATGTAAACTTATAAAGTACATAGTACAATAGTATGTACTTTATTTTGTAATTTCTAAAAAAGTTCAGAGACTATTTTATAAATTTAAAAATTACCCAAAATGGTACCCGGTATTAACCGATACCACTACAGTACTGTACCATAATTCAATCTGGTACCAAGTCCAGTATGATATTCGAATAATAATAATAATAATAATAATAATAATAATAATAATAATAATAATAATAATAATAATAATAATAATAATAAT
>JANZLX010000211.1:5772597-5783776 GCA_025531955.1 Erythroxylum orinocense | reverse complement strand
TTATAATGATAGGACCAAATACAAGAAAGCATTAAACGACAGTCTTAGAACTCTAAAATTGTTGAAGGGAGTTAGATATATCTTGATGCAGTGTGTGGTAGGGGCCACCGTAGAATGATTTTCAACTGAGGTTCATTTACAAACACATGTTATTATAATCCTCCACATCCACTGCAGCTGGATCTAGTAGGCGGTCCATGTCAAATAAGAGAGTGATTCAGCTTGAGAACACAGTAGAGAGGCTGATGGAGCACATAACCCAGCTCCGTAATAAGGTGGATGAGTTGAAGGGAAGGAACAAGACCTCATCGTAGTAGTTAGAGCATCCACCTTCACCAACTACATAGCTTAGATGGATAATTGAATGTATTTGATGTTTTTCTACTATTAAGTTTTTGTATGAATTATTAATCTACAATTATTTTCAAGATACTTATTGGTGTACATTATATTTTTATTATATTATCAATCAGGATAATTTTAACTTTATATTATCAATCAATGTTATATATTATTTACATAAATTAAATGTACAAAAAAATCAAAAGATTATCAACAGAAAACTCAGGTAATAAGTGAGAAATGGTGGTTGAAATTTATAATAATTAAATTTTTCGACAGAATTAAGATACTCCATCGATAAATTAGCGACGAAATATTATAATTCTATTGGTAAAAAAAATTAAGAACAGATAATGTTGTCCATATGTAAAATTTTGCGACAGATATTGTATATCTGTCGGTGAATTTAGCGATAGAATATTTTAACTTCATTGGTATATTTAGCGACAAATTTAAAATTTACCATCGCTAATTTCATCGACAAAATACTGTGAATCCGTTGTAAATTTAACAACAAAATTTGTATTACCATAGATAAATTTATCAATGGAAATACAAAATTTCGTAGCAAAATGTATCGACAGCTATACAATATTTTATCACTAAATTTGCGATGGATTCATAATATCGTTCCCCAAAATTTACTTACGGTCATTTCTCCGATGATTATTTCCGCTAGTAATTTCCATCTCCAAATTTTTTTTCCAACAAAAAATCTTTATTTTTCATTGATAATTTATGTTGCTAAAACTTATTTTTCTTGTAGTGAAATAATCCAACACACTTTCCATCATTGAAACCGAACTCAAATTAATCTAAATTTTAAAACAGTTTATTAAATTAAAAAAAATTGTATTTAATGTGAATTTACGAAAGCCATTTTATAAAGAGATGTTTAAAATATTGCCTCAAAATGGATCTTTTTTAAATGACAACTATATTTAAGGATGACAATGGGTTGACCATTGCTAGATAGGGTGTGTGCCCGATTCAAAGGCTAAGCTCGGCCCAATTTGACCCTACTAATTTTTCTAAAATAAAGGCTCAAAATAGCATTGTTTTACATTTTGGTTAGAATGGTTGGGCCTCGTTTCTGACAACTCAAGCTCGAGCTCGAGCCCACAAAATCAAACTCAAGGCCTAAACTTAGGTTCGATTAATTTAGACCTAATTTATTGACTTCGGGTCAAGCCGAGTGGTGCTCAAGCCTAGTATGGGCCCAATTGCCATTTGTGACCCTAACTGTATTGAGTGTTTTGAATTTTGATATTTTAGACTTTCTAACTCAAATCACGATACTAAAAAACAAACAACTCAAAAAACTAGAATGGTTTTCTTCAAAGCCACGAGAAACTCCTTTAAAACCCTAGCGTAAACTACCGCCATTAGATATCCTAAGAGGATACCCTAAGGGTAGGCCTTCTCCATCCTCATCCTCTAAAGTCGATATTCAAGAATGGTACGCTCATGTCCTAAGGTCAATACTCGTGCAGAGTTGCATCCTTTTTCAACAATCGCAGAGCTAGCTATCACAGATTCTAGCATCATCTCCTTCTAGATCTAACTATCATAGATTCTAGCATCCTCTCCTTCTAGATCTAGCAAAAGCCTTTTAGTTTAAAAACATTCATACTAAAATCTTCAAAAAGAGCCGTTCCATATTACTGTATAAATGGCCAATGGACAAAATGAAGTTTCCAAATCAAACATAGTATACCTGCTTCAAAGTTATACATAAAAGTATAAATTAGTAAATACAATTTTATATCCAAAAATTATTAGGGCACTACAATGATACATCAAATAAAGTAAATATATCTTTTATGTAACGGCACATCGACGACAATAAGTCGGGCAAGGTTCCGGTCTATCCAAGCAAGTCCCCTTACTAGTGGACCCGAGGTTTAGTTCGAGGGCTAACTAGGCTCGAGATAGTGAGCCCGGTCAAATCTTAAGCTCGACTTGATCTCCCTAAATTTTTTTATATAAATTAAAAGTATAAATTGATTTTTTTTAATTCATAATAATCACGCCTTGAGTCAGAACACGTTTGGACAGCCTAAGCTTAAGAACGAACCAATGTTTAGTCAACCCGAGCTGGGTCTGAACTCACTTGTCATCCATAATAATGAGAATTACCTAATGACTTAACATAGAAAGAATAGTTAATGAAAATATAAAATAAGTAAAATTAAAAAAAGAAAGTTTATAACTTTTGCAATATTTTTATTGTCCTTCACAAATATTTTCTGTGGAGATGGTCCATCGCAAATGGCAACACTAAAAAAGCTAAATTATTGAACGACCTGACCTACAGACTACAGTAAGGCTTAATGTGAGAAAAGACAAGTGATTACTGATTACGAAAACCAATTTTGATGTTAGTGTGAACATTACTAGTGGGACTTGATGAAATTGGGTCCCGTTACCTGATCCTACGGACCCCATCGCCCAGATTCCATTTCGCAATAATCTCTCCAAATCTCAACATTCTTCACACTTTTCCAAAGAATGAAGAGCACTGATCAAACACTGTGCATATGATTTAATTCACAACCTATCTTACACCAATAAAGAAGAATAAACAGAAGAAGAGAAGTGAGGAAATCTACCAATTATAAACAAATCCAATCAACCCAGAAGATGATGAGTCCTGAAATAATCATGATTCAGATTCTCACTATCAAATTCTTCTTCGTCATCGTCGTCATCACCACATTCATAAATAGTTCCTGCCAACGTCAGCTGATCATCCAAGTACCTCTGCAGGAGCGCCCCAACTTCGTCTCCCTCATCCGCCCTCGTCCTATCAGAACTGCACAAACCTTCTTCGCACAGCCGCAGTCGCTCCTCTTCCTCCTCAACATCCTGCCCGTCCTTCTTCCGGCGTCCGAACAACCGAACGCAGAGCTCGACGGCGCAGATGAAGGGTAGGAGAATGGGAGAGCAGATGAGGAGGAAGATGCAGGGGCTGCGCCGCATGCACATCCAGCCTAGCATGATGGCCGGCGTTGGCGCGGGGATCGCAACCGCCGTGTTGTGTGGAAGGAGCTCATGGCTGTTCTTGTTGCAGTGGTGATGATGGGCAGCGGTTTTGGGTTTGGAGAGGGGGTGGTGGCATGTGAAAAGGAGGGACTTATAAGTACATGAGGGTCACGTGATGCGTGTTTAACGTGTTTTCTTTTTTGTTAATTTTGGTAATTATTAAGGCTTAAGGATACAAAATTACAGTTTGAGAAAGTAATTTTTGTGATTGGAAAAACGAATTGGTAATGTTTCTTGTGTCACCAAAGTATTTCCTTCCTTTCCGATAATGAAATCGAAACAATTGCATTAAATGAATTCGATTCGTAGTACAAATTCGGTCACGAATTCGAATCACGAAAATAACCTTTTTGTAAAATATAAAAAAAATTACGGACAATTGATGATCTTCCCTCAATTATCGCAAAACATAGAGTGAGTAAGAAATTGAGTTTTATAAAAATTTGGTGCTATAGAGTTGATTATGTTTAATCAAATATTAACTTGGAATCAAGTAGCTAGGCTAAGAGTAACGTATGGATATAAGACTTCCACTAACTACAAAGTGCTACCAATCCAATCAATCAACTATCTTGACATTTAAGCCTAGCGAACACACTCTTAATATTGGTTTGATTTAGGGATGACAATTGTACCCAAATCTGATAGGTACCTAATAAAATTATCCGAACGGAGGTAAATATGGGGAGTAAATTTTTACCCATGGAGCGGGTATGGAGGTTAACAAAAATATCCGTCGGGTATGGAGATACCACCCCCATACCTGTTTACCCGTTATATAGTAATTACAATCTTGCCATTATATATATATATACATTCATATTAAATAAGCTTATCTAAAAAAAAAGAGACAGATAAATAAGTACCCAATGAAGGTCAAATTTCTAAAGGGTACGGGTATAAGGGTGCGAAAAAAATTTCCAATTGGAATGAGAGCGGGTATGAGGGTGGGGGCGGGTACGGGGATGGCATACCCGCCTCATTCCCGCCCCGTTGCCATCCCTAGTTTGATTGAACAATTTGAACCCTTTTAGTTTCATCCTTAATAGTTCATTGTTCTATGATCATGATGTGGGAAAAACATGAACGTAGCTTAAAATCAAACCATTTCATAAGTTTATGGATTAGTGATGATTCGTACTTATTCAAGATGTTATGTGGTCATCAAATGTAATCTGTTCACAATATCAAAGACGTTGCTTCTAAAAGAGTGATAGATTTGCGAAAGCAGAGATCTTCAAAACTCATTCTCACTGAACAAGTTACGATGCGATCATGCGAATACCACAAGATGAAGCACTAAGCACGGTTGAATCATAAAAGACAAACTATCAAGGTCAATAAAGCAAAAGATGAAGTGTTTTTCCTAAGTGAAAACCATCACTGCCTCATTAGTACTATTTCCTCGTCACCAAGCAATGAACTATAACTATAGATTTCAAGGGAAGATTGTCTGAAGAATGATTATTTAAGCTAATGAAAAAGGCACCTTCTTTTCCATTTACGGTACGAGAGCCCTCCACCTCAAAGGTGTTGATTGTCGGTGATAATTGGTTTTTTATCTTGGCCTTGAAAAACATTGTCAACAGCCTCACTGAAGTGAGGACTTTTGTCAAACAAGCATAGTGCATACTTCTCCAAGCCCCGACGCTCCATCCTAGCAATGTTTTCCAACCTAACAACATCCTAAAGTTCTCCATCACAGTCAAGTTCTGTCTTTTAAGTTCAATAGCAAATATCACACAAGGCTCCATCTCTGTTATTTTCACTTCTATGCAGAAAGAAGAAACACAAAAGTTTCAGCTTACAAAAACGCAACCAACCCGACCCATCATCGCCGTAACTTAACCACGGTGCAAGCCCTCGTCGTTTTCATTCGTCATGGATCCTCTCCATCTTTATCTAGTGTCTTCAGTTGTCCCCTCCGTTTTTTTCACCCCAGTGCAGACGCCCATTTTCTGTCTCTTGAAAACCCATAAAAAAGCCTATCCAGCACACAAAAGTAGCCCATAAAGCCCAGCCTTTCCAGCCCATAAAGCCCATCCCCAACAATAAATAAAGTTTTTAGAAGCCCATTTAAGAAGTCTATAGAAGTCCAGTCCAACAACAAATCTAGAAGAATATTGTGAGCTTTGAAAAATAAATGGCAAATGCACAAGACTCAGCTGCAGCACCTAAGAATTACAAAAGTCAAGGTAGCTCTGTTCTAATCAATAGGAGTTTGGTATCTCTTAATGTTGCTTCTCAAATCCCTTCCAAACTTGCGAGAAATGGCAGAAATTTTACTCCATGGAAAGCTTAATTCACCAATCTGCTCTTTGGCTATGGCTTTCTTAGTTACGTTAATAGAACTAATCCCTACCAACTACAAAATGATCCCATATACCTTTTTTGGACGCACTAAGATTTTCTCATACTTCTCAATATTACTATCATGGTACCACTTTAACCAAAAGATGATAAAGAAGTACACTTGCCAGTGCAATTTACCCAAAAATTAAAAAAAAAAAAGTCAACGTAATTGAGGAAGGTAACATGGAAGTTGTGGAGACTATCTTACTAATCATAGACACATGATTCGACTCGGGATCAAACAACACGAGTGTTAGATAATAGAATCATAATCACTATCAAGGAAACCAAATTAGTCTCACAACATTTGTAACTCCGGAAAATATCAGTGGCAAACAATATAGTTACAAGTATTAAGGACATATGGCGAAAGGACAATCAAGTCATTATAACAATTGAGTGCTTAACTCAGGTACCACATATCACATTACTTCTAATCTTTAAGGGGGTGCTTGGTTCACATAAGGTAATTATTATAATTATGATGGTTGATTAAAATGAATGAATGATTACCATTGTTATTGATAGTGGTTGGTTTATAAAAAATATTGTAATTAATTAATTACAAAATAAATTATATTTTAATTCTTGAATGAATTATATTTTAATTAATTAATTAAAAAATGAATTAACCAATGAACAAATACCATATATATATATATAATAACGGATCCAATTCAAAATATTATATGTTATTATTCATTTGGCATGCATTTCATATATGTAATGGTTGGATGAGAAGGTATCACAAATGACTCTGGAGTTTTTTTAAAAACAATAACAAATCCAATGAATCAATTTCCTTTACCTCTATAAGGTATTACACTGTTTTAAATAAATGTAATAATTATGATTAATTTTTAATAATTTTTTTATTAATGTTATGTTCTTTATATGTTAGATAAGTTCTATTTGATTTATTTAGGCTACACTAATGTGCCTACAAGAAACGTTTAAATATTGCCATTCTTTGTTAAGAAATGTTATTAAAAGATGTTAGATTTTTAAAAGCAAGATTTCCTATAGTTTCGAACATGTTGAGTTATGATATAGAGAAATAAAAATGCATCGTTATTGCTTGTTATGTTATAATAGTTATATTATAATGCATGAATAAAGTGACTAATTATTTGACAGTTTTATTGAAGATGACGAGCAAATTATGAAAGTCTAAATGAAGATGCAAGTTTATAAGTAGGTATAATACTACTCTAGCACAAATTTGGAATATGTTTGGAAAGTGAGATAAAATTACTAAATAAATATGGAATGATTATATTAGTTCTAATTGATTTAAATTTTTTAAAGTGATATTACTATTATGTTTTAAAGCATTATAGTATGATGAACATCTTTTGTTAATTAAAATGACTTAATTAATATTAATATCTAATAGTATAATAAAAATGTGATTACAAATTTCATTTAAACATGCTTTTATTTTTCAATTTTTCTTCACAATTTCAATTTGATAATTTTATTTTTTAAATAAAAATAAAAACAAAAACAAAAACAAAAACCAAAACCAAAAATAAAAAAATGAACAGCCATAAATTTATGTAATGTGATCTTTTGTTGGAGTTGGGTTGGCCTAATTCACACCCTTGTAGATAATCAAGTTTCATCACATATAAGAGGAAGACTATGTGAGGGATGGCAATGCTGGATTGGGCCTAAGGCTATACAAGGTTGGGCTCGATCTCCACCTGAGGCTTGATCGAGCTTGGGATTGCCTGGCCCCAGCCCAATTGAGTCCTAAGAGGATCGGCCCAGTCGAACTCAATATTTTATTTTATTTTTAAAAAATTCAAAAATAACATCATCTTTTACAAAACGACAACCCTACCTGCCCCCTTTTTTTTAAAGTTCAAAAATAACATCGTTTTTTACAAACGACATCGTTCTTATCACACCCGTCTGTCCTAGTGTTGGCTGGGTCTAGCTGGTTAACTTTGGGCCAGGCCAAGTCTAGGCCCAATTGCTAATCATATCAAATATGGGTGGGATGGCATCATCTATTGGTTTTTAATTTTATTTGATGAGTCTGATTTTACATCATTATTACTTGGAAGAACTTATCTTCAACTAATCTATTAAAAAAGGAAGAAAGGCCACGTCTTAATCTATTCCCTTTTTTATTTGACTATTGTGTTAAGGAGTCGGCCCCTCTATTAAAGGACGACCGGAGCACCAAGAAAAAAGATTTCGACCTCCAGGCGAGGAGGCCTCTCACCATCTCCCTCAGTCCTTTCGGGACACCCTGTTAAAAAGGCATAATTAGTAGGAATCGCAGGTGTTGGACGAAGACCAGGAAGTAGAGTTGTTAGAGGAAGAAGTGATAGTGAATACTGAGGGCCCTATCCCATCGGTAGAGTTTTCAACAAAAATTCATGCTCAACTGGAGAAATTGTGGAGGAATGCCATTATCGTTAAGCTGTTAGGGAGACAAATTAGATATGTAGCGCTATGGTCCAAACTAAAGGCCTTATGGAAAACAGAGAGCGACTATAAGGTCATAGACTTGACCAATGATTTCTTCTTGATCAAGTTCAAAAGCACCAATGATATGCATTATGTCCTAACAGGAGGTCCCTGGATTGTACTAGGGCATTACCCTACCTTACAATCATGGATGCTGAACTTCAGGGGTAGGAGTAGTTATCCGTAATGTAGTTGCATGGATCCGACTGCCTTACATTACACTAAAGTATTAACATAAAAGCATCTTGCGCAAGATCGAGGCATTAATTGGTCCAATCATTAAGATAGATTATTCTATCGAATCGACATCCAGAGCCAAATACACTCATATGGCTGTGGAAGTTAATCTTGGTAAGCCACTAGTGTCCCAAATTTTGGTGGATGGTGCACTCCTGAAGGTGGAGTATGAAGGATTACCCACCATTTGTTTCTAGCGTGGAAAATATGGACACATTCAGCATACGCAGTTAAACTAACACAAGGGAAAGAGCAAGGCAACCTGCCTTTGGGAAATAAGATGGACGGTCCGAATCTTGAGCAAAACGACATGCAAGTATCTTTATTGTCGCAAACGCAACACCTATATGACCCATGGATGATTGCATCACAAAGGGGATGATCTTGACAAAGGCTAGTAACGGGACCGTCGGGAGTGTTGTAAAAGAGTGGTAGCGAGATTCGAGGACATGGGTCGTGATTTGATGCGACTGCCAATGCTAATGATGATCTTGGGGAAGGAATGAGGGGGGGACCTTCCACAGTCACTCGTTACCATCTAGCACAACTCTCAATCCAATTAAAAGACCACATACTTGCCCTCTATCAATGGAAACTGATGGTGACCCCATCAACCAACTTCCTTTGTAGATCAAGTGCCTGAAGCCATAACAACATCTTCTTTATCTGTTCCTTCACGTGGCTTGGTATATGAAATTCATCCTACCACAAACCTACCATCCCATGCAACTAATCAAAGACTGACTCGTCCCATCAAAACGTTAATAAACATTTGGTTGTTATACTCTCGTCTCCCACATGAAGCCTACAGGCCCCCAATACCCAACCTTGTGACGACTCCTACTTCACCTACCCAGATATTATTGCTTTCAATTCTACTTATGTTCAGAGGGTGGATATAAAAGCCACTCCTCCAGAAGATCTGGCTCTGTTGCAACGGCCTTATACGTCACCCTCTGAAAGGTAGGGGACGCTGAGGATGCAGACATGATCGAGGATCAGGCTCCGACAAGGGCCTTAAATGCTGATGTCGCAACTGATACCGATACCACAGATACACTCATGGAGACTCTGGATATGGAGTAATAAGGGTCCAAATGGTATGAAGTTTAGTTATGTCACGTGGAACTATCAAGGGGTGATGTCCTCCACATTTCGAAGGATTCTCCGCAATATATGTCAACAATATCATTTGGATTTTCTTGCGCTACTAGAAACACGAGTGGCAGACGTGAAGGTAGATGAAGTAATCTGACGTAGCAGTTTTGATAGATCCCATAGAATTGAAGTTGTTGGGTTTACGGGAGGGATTTGGCCACTGTGGAAAGAAAATATGCGTCTCCGAATTATAGAAAAATAGCTTTCAATATATTCATTTAATGGTGGAGTCGGTTGAATACCCACTCTTTCTTACGGTTATACATGCTAGTCCACATCCTCAGGCTCGTAAATTTTTATGGTCGAATCTGATGCAATTAGGGAATCAAATCACTGGACCATGGCTAGTTAGTGGAGATTTCAATTGTATTATACATGGCTCTAAGAAAGTCGAAGGTTCGTCTGGAAGATCGTTCCAGCAATGGTTATTCAATACAAGTTTGCTCGTTCTTAGCTTTCAAGGCCCACAGTTTACTTGGGTAAAAGGAAGGGTTCACCAACAGTTGGACAAGGCAATGTGCAACGAATCCTTTCTAGATGCATACCTTACCACCACGGTTACCCATCTTCCATGTTTGGGATTTGATCATAGCCCAGTTATTACTAAGATAGTGCACCGACGAAGATCTAGTCAATCCTCAATAAGGTTCAAGTTTCTCGCTTCTTGGTTGATGAATGGTAACTTTATGGAATTCTTGCGAACAACTTGGCCTGAAAATAGGGGACTTCGTAAACAACACAATCATTTTTGTTAAAGGTGTTACACGGTGGAATACTGAAGAGTTTGGTAATCTATTTCGAAGGAAAGATAAGTTGCTACGTCGGCTGGGTAGCGTCCAACGAGTTTTAGACCTACACCCAAAAGCTAACCTCATTCAGGTGGAAGCAGAGTTAAAGCGGGATTTGGAACGAGTGTTAGCTTAGGAAGTAGTGTGATGGAAACAAAAAGCTTAGGTTGACTGGCTTGCCCATGGAGATCGAAACACATCCTATTTTCACCACGTGGTGTAACATCCCGGTCCCAGCGGGAAGGGTAAAATAGTAAATACGGGTTAACAGTGAGAGGTTAGTAATGTTATTATTTATTCATGCATAATGTGGCATATTGTATTGTGGAAAAAAAATGACATTGTTGCACATGAACTTATTGGTACATGCATACATTGACATTCCCGGTCGAATTGGTTATAACTGTATAACTGTAATGGGTTGAGAATTGTTGAAAATTATGGATTATTGATATTGAAAAATTAATTGGAGAGTGCCATTAATGATTTTCTAATATTGGAGAATTTTAGGAATTTTTCTAGAATTTTTCGAGGTTAAAACCCGGACAGGAAAAATGCCGGGTGGCAGACCGATTGGTCAGTGGTAAGAGAATTGAATGCATAGGGCATTGAATATGGGACACATGGGTATATGAATTAGTGGACAAGTGTTAAATTAGTGGGATTTAGATTAAAAATTGATTAATTAGAAGGAACCAATCAATGCTTGACAAATGGCATGTTAATAGCCATATATTAGTCATTTTTGACCTAAGATTTACTTCCTCCTTAAGCTT
>JANZLX010000211.1:5750115-5762893 GCA_025531955.1 Erythroxylum orinocense | reverse complement strand
CGACAAGAAAATTAATTAAGCATAATTAAATTGAAATCAAAAGAAATAATAAAATAAACAAACTCCATAACTGGTCTATTAATAAAAGGAATGAAAATAACAAGTGTATTGTGCAGAATCTTAAGACAATAAAAACAGAAATTAAATTAGCCTAAAAGCCTATGATTAAACTACTTAGAAATTGTAAAAGACTTAAACCATAAGAGATAAATAAACAAGATTGCGGCAACCAAAATAGGATGATATGCGGTGCTGTTAGATATTGGAAATTAAGAAGAAAAGCAATTTATGGTAGCCAACAGAGAGAACGTGCGTTGATCACTGCTAAAAATCAAGAACAAGAGAAAGTCAATTGCGGTAGTCTATGAGATGACAATAATACGATGACGCTACTGGAGTGTAGAAGAAACAAATCAAACAAATAAGAAGGACGTGGGTTGCGGCAGCCAATAAGAGAAGATGCGAGAATATGCTGGGACTGTTGAATGATGTAGAAGAAAAATAAGGGAAATTGATATGCGACAGCCAACCTCTCACGACTAATAACTATGCTGCTCTAAACTCTTAGAAATCAATAACTAGAAAATCAAGAACGTGGGTTGCGGCAATTACCTATTCTAAACCTAAGCTACCCTATTCTAATCCACGACTTCCCCCTTTGTTTAATCCAAGCCCATATATATACGGCAATCCCAGCTTCCTTCTTGAATTAAATTTCTTCTTTATCTTGATTTGACTTTGTTCAGATCATGTACACATCTAATTCCAGTGGGAGTTTTCTTGAAAAGAGATTGAGATGATCTTCGGTGGTTGTGTTCTGATTGGAGACAAATTCTGAAATTTTGCAGAGTTGAGATTTCTTCCATATTTTTCCTCTTTTTGATCCTTTTTCGTCATTTTGGCATTGGCAACCACCTGCAATTATTTAACAAATAATTCAATTAATTTACGAATACAAATGTTGTAAATTAATAAATATTAAGTCCAACATAAATGCATTTTAATTGACTTAACAGGGTTCGATAATGAAAATATTTTAAACAATATTCTAGGCGTTTTGTCACAGGGACTGGAGTGTACATTTCCATTTCGTGACTAGGGAGACTATTCGTTATGCAGATTTTTGTGAACCGCCATCAATGTTGTCTTCATCGATCTTATACTTGACATTTTCACCGTTATGGAGATTTTTGCAAACCACTATCGATGTTGTCTTCTTGGATTTTATACGTGTTCGCCATCAAAAAAGTACTAAGTAGGTTCAGAATAAAGGATATAGAAGATCTATACCCGAGATAACCTAGTGAAACGTAATTAAGAGGTTTTGCCTACTTCTGTTTTTTTTTTTAACTATCATTGTGCATTTTTTGTGGATGGGCGATCACTAGCCCACTTCCTCCTTAATTTTGCCAGAAAAAGCAATCGTGTTTCGGCTCGCTACACGTACACTCTCTTCCATTATCATCCCCACCGCCACTCTCTTTTTCTTTCACGCATTTCCATAAAAATTTAACATTGGGAGAGTGGCCTGCACGCTCTTACTATTTCACCGTTGGATCAAGCTATCACCATTCACCGCCATCCTCCTCAGTCAGATCATCTATCGGGGGCCGATGGGTTGACCACACTCTTCGCCTTTGTGAGTGAATAATACCCTTAAGCTAAAAGCAACGAAAACCTTGATAAACTGCCAGGAAATGAAATGAATTCAACTGTTGCCCGAAGCTGGTTTGGTTGATTAAAAAAGGAAACTACTTTTGATCTCTGTTTCTCCGTTGAAGTGCAATACAAAACAGCTCCTGAAAAGCAGATGCAACCGACAAAAACTGCAGGTGGCAATAATACAAGTGGTGGTGGCGGGGGAGGGGTCGTTGGTGGTGCTGGGGAACTGGGTCGCGGTGGACTCATACGTTTCCGTTCAGCTCCCGCGACATGGTTGGAAGCACTACTTGAAGGAGAAGATGAGGACCCATTGAAACAAAACCACAACTTGACACAACTACTTGCCTCCACCACCACCACCACCACCGCACCTTCGAGTAGGAACCCTGTTGTTGAACAGGGTATGCTTGAACCCCCTGGTTTTCAGAGACAAAACAGCTCTCCTGCCGATTTTCTTGGGAATTCTGGGTTTGGAGGAGGTGATGGTTACTTCTCTAGCTTTGGGGTTTCGTCGAATTATGAGTATGTTTCATCAAGTATGGATCTTTCACCTTCTGGTAAAAGGGGTAGGGAGGTTGAGTTGCAGCACCCTTCTGCTAAATATTCGTGCCAGTTGGTAAGTACACATTAATTTTAACCAACTTCACTTTCTTAACGTGTTTCTCCAACTTATCTTTCTCTTTGCTGAAAAATTTGGACTGGATTATCTGAAAAGGAAAATGATTTTGAACTATATAGTTGTAGCTGGTTCTACTGAATAAGTATATATAATTCCGGGTTTAGCTGCGTCAACGTTTAGTATTCTAGTTTTTGTTTTGATAGAAAGGGGAGCAGAGTGGACAAGTACCAAGTGGTGTATCAAGTTTGGTAGACATGGAGATGGAAAAGCTCTTTGAGGGTTCGGTGCCTTGCAGAGTTCGAGCCAAGCGTGGCTTTGCTACTCATCCTCGGAGCATTGCTGAGAGGGTGAGATTCATAAATCTACTTGTTATGGATCGAGATTGACATATAAACGACAGAACGTTTGTTTTCAGTCCTAAAGCAGCTTTACTTTTCTGGTGTTAAAGGTTCGAAGAACTAGAATTAGTGATCGTATAAGGAAGCTTCAGGAGCTCGTTCCACACATGAATAAGGTAAAAAAATTTTCATTTTCAAGTAATTTCTTGAGCTTGTGGACACTCGATTGAACAGTTTATTTCGATTTCAGAGATTTCAGGAGTTAAATGCTGATGACACTAGATCTCTAGATTATTATTATAGGTGCACCTTTTTACTTGTTCAAAAAAGATTTCCTTGTTCATTCAGAGTTCATACATTTTGTGAAATATTTTTTAACTTTAAAAGTTATGGATTTTAACTGCTTCACTTCTACATCTCTTCTAATATGATAATGATGCAACATTGATGAAAAGCCATTGAACTGTCATGTTACAATCCGCTTGAAGTGAATGTATCCCTCTCTTGTGGATATATTACTGGCTTATTCCTCGGATCTGATGTTGATAGATCCACATAGAAGGAATTCAAACTAAAGTAAATTGATCTTTTATTTATGTTTAAAATAGTTGTTAGAAGCAGTAGGAGTGTCTTTTTAGGATAATTGTAGCATGTTCTCCTTGTAAATATATGTTTGAGTGCCTCTTTTGCAAAATAACCTGGTGATTTATGAGTAGAAGATTCATTTGTGGTACTATACCCTGTAGCTATAACAAATGAACTGACCATATTGACAAAGACGGAGTTAAAATTAACAGTCTGTGCTTTGGAGTATGACCATCATCTTCCTGATGCACTCTACTTTTTGTTCTTTAATCATTCGACAATTTTGTTCTTTCAACAGCATCCGCAGTTGATTGATGAACTGTTTCAGTAAACAGAAAAATAATACACAAGATGTTTCCTAATTCCCTTACAATTAAAGAAAAAAAAATTGTTTCTGTTTCTTGTGAGATGATTAGAAATTGACTTCATTGAAGAAAACAAAATAATACGATGAAAACTTGGCCATTACTGGAAGACATAAATTCAAGCAAAATCTGCAAAAACAAAAGGGAAACAAAAATATCAAGTTACATGGGTTCCTTCTTCTACCATGATATTTGAACTCCTACAAGTTAAAAGAGTTAGTATTCATATGAATAGATGAACTTGAAGAATTTAGCAGTATAAAATAGTCTTATCAAATTAGGAGATTCAAAGGCCAAGATTTAGAACTAGGAGAATATGAGGGATCTATGTTTTTATTTGTATCTTTACATTTTTATTGAGATAGATGTATGTATGGGGTAAGTGAGGTTTGGTTGGTTAGCACCTTCTAGCTTTACCTGATATATGTTGTATATCAAGAGTTTCAAGAAAGTTGAAAGCAGTTTAATGTCTTATCAGGGTGCAATTTTATGGTGTCAAATATGGTGATGCTAGAGGAGGGGGAGCATCTGTCTTCTCTTAGTTCTCTGGACTGGTATCTCAATTATTAAAAAATAAATTCAAAAGATTTAGATCGGTGTGATATATTCTTGATGCCCTACATGCGGTAAGACTGTAATGATATAGATGCTTAAACAAAAATTGTAAAATATATTATCTCCGAAGAGTTTGTGATCCTTTTGTTGTCTTCTGAATTTTATCCTTAGTCTTTAACTCCGTAGAAAGAAGTTGAAGAAAATGATTAGTGTTTGCTTACATCGGGGGCACGACACGAGTTGATAGTAATTGCGAGTCACTGACTGAGTTTGAAGTTCAATGTAAGTCATAAAATTTTCAAACGAATACTTGCAACTCTGATTCAGATTTTCGCTAACTGGTTATGACTATGCCTGTCTTTAAATGTACAAACAAGCTGAGGGTGCTAGAAAAATAGTCAGTTTACATGAGATAACTCGTTAGCAAAATAGATCAATTTGTAGAGTCATAATTTGTCCAGATATTAGATATGTAGCTAATAGCTTCATACTTGAAAATGGCAAAAAAAAAAAATCTCTGGGTAATATGTATGTTCTTAAAAATGCTCCTGCATCAGTTCTGATGGGAATTTTTATCTAGAGCCTCTTGTGGATGGATTCCTTTACAGTGGAAACTTGAAGTGGTGGTTCAAATAAATAATGATTCGGCAGTGGATAAGTATTAGGCTTGGCTCGGTGGCATTGGATCTTTTGAGGGAGCTCAAGCATTGACTTGTAGGTAAAGAAAGATATGAGGGAGGTTTTTCATGTCTTAGAAAATATTACAAGATGAGAAATTAACAGACAAATACAATGGTTTTCTCAAGGAGACATGTGAGAAAGTATTGTAGCATAAATTGCTGAATTTCTTAAAGATTAAGATAACGGGGATGATAAGGAATGTGGATGTGGTGGGATTGAGAGTACAGAATTATAGAAAGTAGTGTATAAGAAAGAGGTTGTGAGGCAATAATTGAGAGTTCACCAAAAAGTTTCTTGAGATTGAGACAAATCGACGAGGTAACAAAATGAGTACATGAGTAATAGCGAAATGTTGTTTATTATAATGGTTGTAGGTAGGAATTATACTAAAACAATTTAGGCCCTTGAAGAATATTTCTTTGTGCTTACGTTCGGAGACATTGTTTGATTATGTTTAAAATAAGCTAAATATCTAGGGAGCTCGTGGTTGATCATTAATATTTTGAAGATCTTCAGTTTTATCATTATTACTTCAAATTTCTGCTTCATAACATTAGTTTGGCCTCATGAACATTAGATCAACATCTTTTAAATAAGCAATTCATGCACTTGCACTCGATTGAAAAAATGATGACCATACAATGATAAGTATGAGGATTCAGAGATATATAATGAGGAAGAGGAAGAAGATGAAGGAAAGTGATTGGTTTAGACTATAAAATCTCAACTTCCATGTTGCTATTCTTTTCATGGTTTTATTTGTTTTCCTTTTTTTTTAACATTGTGGACTGAATTTTACTTTATTTGGTTCACATATTGTGATTCGGTCCTGACAAATTTGTTATGAAATGACTCAATCTAATGATTTCTTGTTACTTGCAGCAAACAAACACTGCAGACATGTTAGAAGAGGCAGCAGATTATGTCAAGTTTCTTCAAAAGCAGATTGAGGTATTCCCCGTTATTATTCCTCTGACAACCATCTTAATTTGGTTTCTGGGAGACTAGTGAAGAAATGGACGTTTTGTGTTTACTATTTCTTTAGGATTTAAGGGAACATTAACATTTGAAATGACATTTGCTTGTTGGAATGTTGAAATCTCGGGCAGGAGCTCACGGAACATCAAAGGCAGTGCAAATGTATGGCTAGAGAACAACAGAACGAAGGTAGTGCCACCAACCCCGTAGTAGTTTTTAGATTTTACGTGTTGGATTGATCAACAATCCATTCTTTTGCAATGCAACAGGTGAGAGGCTGTCATGATGGTAACAAGTTTCATCTGTGGCTGTCTTGGACTTCTTTTTCTTTTCCAAGGTACTGGGTATGTATGATTGTAATGTAAAATAGTGTATACCAGAAATTTAGTCTCGTTAAGCTTCCTAAATTCATGTATTTGTTCTTCCCATTCCATTATACATTTAGAAAAAATATATGTACTACATCCCACTCAAGTTACATATCAAGAAGCTATGTAATCAATAAAAGTCCTCCTTTCTCATTGTCTTTTAATGACTTTTTATGATGAGTGATTGCATTATTTCAAACATCAACTACCATTAGAAAAAATGTTGCAAACTCGACTCGACTGGACCTGCCCTATTTATAGTTAATATGTTGCCAAAGATGGAAGATAACAGTTGGCAACAACATACCTATTTTAATAGATTACGGTGTCTATGGTGATTATCTTTGTTCAACAACTTTTGACCATGGGATGCAAATATGGAAAGTCTTAAGTTCAAAGTCTATTACCTCATTAACTTATAGTCAAAACATGTGAAGAAGTGGAATGCCATCTCATCCAAAGCCTTGTAATTCCTAAATCCTAAACGAGACTACTAGTTCATGTAGATAGTGAGGTTGAAGAATACCATAATAACAATTTAGTGGACTTGGCCTTAGACCTAAGTATAAACTCACAGCCCATATAAACTCACATCACACAAGCTTTGCCTGTGTCGATGACAATCATTCAAGTCCTGGTCATACTGGTTGCATCATTATCAAATCAATGAAAATATCTTGGTTAAGCCTAAAGGGGCCAATATGATTGTCTAGTGTCATTCATTATGTTGCACATAATGCCAAATTTGTCACTTCATTTTCTGCTTTCCTTCGTCACTTCACTTCATTTTTTGCTTTCCTTCGTCACTTCACTTCATATCCTACTCCTATACCAACCAGATGTGTAAACTCTAAGATAAGATCATGGATCTATATCCTTAAAAAACAAGGGGATTGGACTATAGTGCATAAGGATAAAACAGTACGATGATTCAATCACTTAGTAGCATAATACAGGCTTTGAAAGTTTCTAGAAAGATATGTGGTTTAGTCACTATTATTTCATTTATTCTTGTGCATAGTTTCTACTGAGATGTGTCCCATTAAAGTTCAGTTTTTTTAAAACATACCTATAAATAAAACGATACGTTATAAAAATTATAAATTTGAATTTTGCATATAAAATTGTTCTAGTAATTATAAAAAATAAATAAGGTATTAGTCGTTTATTAACGAAAATAAATTTATAAAGTAAATTATAGTCAAATATAATTTCTTATAATAATATACGTAATCCATAACAAGATCAAGTCTGTAAATAAATATAAAATTTATGATAAGATTTAAATTTTATAATATTTATATAGATATTAACTAATTTAAAATAAATATTAGATAATAATTGCTGATTAAGGTAATTATAAGTATTATCTTGTGTCGAGTTGAACTTTTTATACAAACTTTAGTCTTATTTTTTAAAAGTTTAACTTTCAATTGAAAATTTATTCATATTCTAATTTGTAAAAATTCAAATATTACAATTCTTAAGTTTAACCCATTTCACATGTAATTTTAGAGTTGATCAACAATCTTTTTATGCCTAACATGTATATTAAGGGATTTTGGTAAGTAAGTAGATTTGTTCTTGTATCAATTTTTATTAGTTTAAATTTTATTGGAAGAAGAGGACAATTATTTTTCTTTAAATTACTTTTAATTAGATGTGAATATTGAATAGTGAATTTAACTGTGTGGTTTAGAGCAATGATAAACAACCGATTTAACCATACAAATCTTGAATCGTTTAACTTTTCGGTTTAGATTTTAACTTTCCGGTTTTGAATTATTTTAATAACTTTTTGTTAAAATTGATCAATTTGTTAGTTTCCTCCTGGCCTTCATGTTTTGGGACAAGTTCCCCCTAGTGTTGGTAGATGGCTTGATCATGACTTAATTGGGATCTCCAATGTTAGGTAGTTTTCTAGCTGTGTAAGTTTTGCTCCTTTTGTTACAAAAAAAAAACATTTATTTATTTTTATTTAATAATCTCTTTTTTCAATTAAACTTCAAATTTTTCGATAAGTAAAGATAACCTCTTTTAATCATATTTTAAATTATTTTAAACTTTATACCTCTTTCCTTACTTGTTTAATTTCTGGTCTAATTTTTAAAAAATTGATTTAGAATACTGAATTTATCATGATATTTATTTGAATTGGTGGGTACATCTATAGAGGCAAATTTCGTTATTCCTTTATTATTAGTATCTTCTTTTTTATGGTGCAATCCAAGGAAACGAACACCATTCCGTACTGGCCGGTATATACTGTACCGATCGGTAAATGGAACGGTATTTGTTATGTGGATACTAGCCAGAGATACTGGTCAGTACTAGTAGTTTTTGTTCGGTACCAGCCACATATTGGTCGGTACCATAAATTTGGGAAACAGTAGGCACTTATTTGCAATTTTTGAAAATTTAAATCTTAAAAAACCCTCTTCTTGTTGTGCCCCTCACTGTCATCCTTAACCCTCCCGAAGCTTCCTTCTTCTCTCTCTCTCTCTCTCTCTCTCTCACTAACTCTCACGTTCAATCACTTCTCATTCTCCTCTTCATCTCCGACGGTACTACTCTCCCTCTCCGGCGATGCTGCTCCTTCCGTCATCCTCCCTGATCCACACCAGCATTAGAGATCCTCGGCTCCTCCACTTGAAGTCTCAAAGACGCCACCGTCTTCAACCCTCCTCCACGAGGACCACTGCACCACGTTATTGCCACCACTGAATGTCTGAAGGAGGAGAGAAGGCTACTGCTCGCCCAGATCTACACTCGAAGCTGTGACCCGTCACCTGACATTATTAGGTATTAACTTTGGGTAAATAATTAGTTAAATATAAAATATGTTGAATTATTTGGTAATATATATGTATGGGCTATCATAAATATTTATAATAGATAATGTATGAAAGTAGTGATGTAATAAATGTGTCCAATAAGAACTTTTTTCAAATTGTGAATATGTTGTAGGCTCCAATCATTTATACTTAGACTTAATAATGTCAATTAAAAATCGTAAAAGCAACTTATATATTCAAGAACCAAATATAGAATGGTGTACATAATATTATGGTTTGTTAGAAATGAAAAGAAGATTCAAAGCTTTAAATAAGAAAAAAAACATTTCCAAACAAGTTATATCATTCAACTTGATCCTCATGTTATGAATATATCCTTCAACTTGATCATCATGTTATGAATAGATGTGCATGAACAATTGTATAAGATATGTTATTCATTATTTGGTGATTATGTAAATCATATCATATCCTTCAACTTGATCCTCATGTTTGACACTTTGAATTGAAATTGTTCAAAATTGTTGGATATAGAAATTGTTTATATATGTTTTGTGGTTTTTGGAAATACAAATTGTTTTATGAATGTTTTGTGATTATTGAAAATGGAAATTGTCGAAAATTGTTGGAAATGGAAATTATTTATGTATGTTTTGTGATTGTTAGAAATGGAAATTGTTTTATGATTGTTTTGTAATTATTGGAAATGAAAATTGTTTTATGAATGTTTTGTGATTATTGGAAATGAAAATTGTTTTATGAATGTTTTGTGATTATTGGAAATGGAATTGTTGAAATTTGTTTAAAATGAAAATTATTTTATGAATGTTTTGTGATTATTAGAAATGAAAATTGTTAAAAATTGTTGGAAATGGAAATTGTTTATTTATGTTTTGTGATTGTTGGTAATGGAAATTGTTTTATAAAGTTATATCCTTCAACCTAATCCTTGTGTTATGAATAAATATGTATGAACAATTGTATAAGATATGTCATTCATTATTTGACGATTATGTAAATCATATCATACCCTTCAACTTGATCCTCACATTTAAAACTTTGAATTGAAAATGCTCGAAATTGTTGGAAATGGAAATTGTTTATGTATGTTTTGTGGTTGTTGAAAAAGGAAATTGTTTATGTATGTTTTGTGATTGATAGAAATGAAAATTGTTTATGTGTTTTTTTGTGTAATTATATATGTTGAATAATTGAATTGTTAGTTTTTGACTTATAGTGAGTTGTGTTCCATTAAATTGAATTGTGTATAATGTAATCTTACAAAATGAGTTATATTATATAAGATGGATATGCATATTGTGTAATGAAATTATGTGTTATTTATTTGGATATATGCATTTATTTATTTTTACAGATAAATAGAAGAAAGTTCAAGTACTCCTGATCAACCCACTTCAGAAAGATACAATAATCCAACTTAGGCTCATGCTGCATTAGTTCCTAGTATGAGGAACCATACTGTTTGCTTATTTTGTAACAAGCATTTGAAAGGTGGAGGAATCATCCGATTAAAAAAATATTTAACTGGGGTTAAAGGAGATATAATGAAAAAGTAAGTCATGAAGTGAAGTGACAAGTGAAAAAATTACTTGATGAACATCAACATGAGAGAGATAAAAGGGAAAGGTTGAATTATGAAATTGGTAGTGAAAGTTCGTTTTCTAGTTTTCGTGGTGATTGTGGAAATGTTGAAGGTGATAGTGATATTGGTATTGGTAATGTTCCATGTTAAGCTAAAAAAGAAGTACCTAAACCTGATGTGAGGAAGAGAAGAAGGCAGGTGACTAGTTTTTTTGCACCACAAACAACTTCCAGAGTCCAACCTTCAATTCGTAGTACAATGCAATCAAGAAATATGATTCACAATGTCGATATGGCAGTAGCTAATGGTGGTATGATACAAGTTCATCATTCAATGTTTCTCAGTCTTATTATTATCAACCTATAATCGATGCAATAGCCTCTTATGGTTCGAGATACAAAGGTCCTTCGATTGATGACTTAAGAGGTAAACTTTTGAGTTGTTTTGTTTCTGAAATTAGAAGTTATTGGACATAAATAAAAGTGAATTTGGCTACTTATGGATGTTCAATCATGTGTGATGGTTGGATAAATACGAGACAAAAGCCTATTGTTAATTTTTTGGTTTATTCTACAAATGACTCTATGTTTTTTAAATCTATTGATGCATCTGACCTCATTAGGAATATTGAGACTTTGTTTGCATTATTTGATGAAGTTGTGAATAAAGAAGGGCCAGAAAACATTGTTTAATTTATTACTGACAATGATTTCGCTTATAAAGCGGCAGGAAAAAGGTTGCAGAATAATTATAATTCTTTTTTTGGACTTCTTGTGTTGCACATTGCATTGAACTAATACTGGAGAATATAGAGGATCCTAGGTATTTCTTGTTATTGATAAGGTTATGTACAAAGCTAACAAAGTAACAAAGTTCATCTATAATCATGCATATGTAATAAATTTGATGAGAAAGGAATTTACCAATGATAGGAATTTGTGTCATCCTGCTGTGTCAAGATTTGTAACAAATTTTTTATCACTTCAGTATTTTGTTAATATTAAGAAATAGTTAAGACAAATATTTACAAGTGATAAGTGGATTACATCTCAGCATGTTAGGTCTAATGCTGGAGTGGAGGTTTGTAAAATTATACTGAAAGATAGAGAAATTTAGTCTCAATACCACTTTGTTATCCGAGTTTATGAGCCTTTGGTGAGGGTGCTTCGCTTGGTTGATAGTGAAGAAAAGCCAACAATGAGTTATTTTTTGATGCCATGAAGAGAGCGTCGAAAGCAATCAAGGTCAATCTAAAATATAGGCCTTCTTTGTACAAACCATATCTTTCAATCATTAATGAGAGAAGGAAAAAGACAACTTTCTTCTCCATTGTTTGCAGCTGGAACATTTTTAATCCTAGTGTCTATTTTAGACTGGATCTTACTAAGCAAGATGAAGTTAATAAATGAATGCTTTTAATTATTGCAAAAATTGTTAGCATTGACACGATGTAAGATCTCTTAAACTTACAAATGGAGCTTTATAAGTTGTCTTATAGAGATTTTGGAATGCCAACTGCAATTTGACAAAAAGGAAAATTTTGTCTAGGTATTAGTTGTTTCCTTTTTTTATTTGTTGAAATTAATTAACATTTTATTTTGTTTACAACGCTACTTTTGTTACAGTTTCTTGGTAGGATCAATTCAAAAATGGTGTTTCAAAATTAAAAAATTTTGCAATTCAGATTTTAAGTCAATGTATGAGTGTAACAAGCTATGAACGAAACTGGAGCACATTTGAGAATAGATTGAAGTATAAGAGGTTGAATGACTTGATTTTTTTTGTTACAATTTAAAGCTTCGAAAAAAGTAAGTTATTATCATTATTAATTTCGATATAATTTCTTATAATTTTATAATAATTAAATTTTATTATTTACTAGGAGTCTTAATATCACAAGTAGTTCAACTGGACCAATTTTTATTGATAATATTGATCTTTTGGCGGATTGGGTTTCTGAAGAACCAAATTTGGTAGATGTCAATGACTTGGAAAATAATATTTGATGATAAAGCATTAACATGTCATTTGGTGCATTAAATTAAAATAAAAATGATGATAAAGCTCCTCTCAATGAAGAGAATTTTGTACCAAATAATAACTGTAGTCAGTGCAGTTATAGCGGGTATCCTCTTGTAGATGATTGAATTTTGTTCCAGGTTTTTGTTTTTCCTTTTCTTTTAATTTTACTTATATTTGATGTTTATGTTAAATTCTATATATGTAATG
>JANZLX010000211.1:5721227-5750015 GCA_025531955.1 Erythroxylum orinocense | reverse complement strand
AACCAACACACATTTTCTTCATTCTTCATCATCAATTCACATCATACATGTATAATTAACACCATAGAATTCATTTAAACCATCAATTTCAAATGATATTCAAAAACTCACAAAGTTTCACCAAAAGGGAACAATTTCGGTTTTAACTTAAAGAATCCTTTGTATGAAACATTTCATTGATCTAAACCATGTTTTATTCATTTTCAAGCATGGAGAACAACATATCTTAACACCAAACTCAAAATCCTATTGTAAAGAGAGATGAGGCAAAATTTACCTAAACCTTCCTTTGGTGATATCTTCCAATCCCTTGAGAATTTCTCAAATCTAATGATAGATTTGAGTTCCTTGACCCCAAATTAGCTTTGAAGACCTTAGTTTGTGTTGAAAAATAAAAAAGAAGGGGTGAATTTTGGTGATGGCCAAAACTTCCTCTCTTACCTCTCTTCTCCTTCTTTCTCCTATCGTTTAATTAAAAGACATGTTTTAAGTCTTTAACAAAGGGGTGCACGGTCATAAAGGAGAAAGGTCTATAATTTTGACCTTTTTTTTTACCAAAATATGGTGAATTTACCATTTTGCCCTTAGATTGTATGAAATTACGATTTTACCCTCCAAACTTTCCTAAATTTACAATTAAGCCCAAAGTTTAGGAATTTCCAAAAATTTTATTTTTATTTTGGTCCTTGTACTTTTGAGAATTATAATTAAGCCCCTTAACTTTATAAAATTACACATTTGTCCTCCAAGAATTGAGAAATTACGTTTAAGTCCTTTAACTTTTGACAAATTGCAAATATGCCCTTATATACATCAACTTTTCCAATTAAGCTTTCTAAGTGTCCCATAAGTCTATAAATCATGTATAATCACTTCTGAGGAATGAGAAATCACTTAATTTACCCACCATGGTCATATCCATCCAATGAACCTGGTTTTATCCACTTAAAAACTCATATGTCGGAAATCTTCAAGATTCCATATTACTGATGAATTCCAATTTCATGTAAAGGAATATAATGATAAATCATTAACATATACACCCAGATGACTTAAATACATCTTCGAACTCATATACAACCTTATGTATATATCAATATACAATAGTATCTCTAAATACAGTACAACACAAAAGAGCTCTGAAAGTCCAGCGTTACAAGTCAATTAAATTAGTATCAAAGCCAAGAATTTTCATTTTCAAAAGTGTTATTTTCGTTTTCAAAAAGTTCATGAGCCTTAAGAGTCGAGTCTGGGTGTCGAAAGTCTTTAATCGAGAAGTTGAGTTTCGGATCGTTAAGTTGACGTCCTTAACGGTCGGATGATTTCAACCTCGATCAGGGTACTTGTCGACATTCCTTGGGATGTTTGGGATATTGGATAAGTTAGGCTTAGTTCGATCTATTTTATTAAACAATGTCTTTCTCTTTGATTTCGTAGAGGTAGCATTCCCCCATCTATTTGATTAGCCAAGTAAGAATTTCGAGGATGAAAATTTTTAAAAGGGGGAGAGTTGTAATATCCTGCCTCCTAAATTGTTAAGAGATTAAAATGTTAGATTGAGTCAGATGAGTTATTTTAGAAAATATTTCAAGACAATGTATAAACTTATTTGACATTTTCCGAGGTAGGAAAGGTTTTTACTAATAATATAATTGTGTATTGATTTTTTCTTGAATTTTGTTTTGATGGATTTTAATTAGTGAATTGGTAATAAGTGACAAATGGCTCAGTTAAATGGATGGAAAGTGGCTTGAGTATAATTGTGACAAGTGGCCCTTTTAAGTTTATGCCAAATGGCACTTTAGAATTATGACATTTGTAGCCTTACAATTGGTGACATTTGTAGTCTTGCAATTGGTAACATGTGTATTCTTACAAGTAGTGACATGTAGAGCCTTAAAATGAGTGACATGTAGAACCTAAAGTAAGTGACACATGGACCAATGAAATGGTGACACATGGATTAATTCGACCTTCTTGAATTTTTTAGAGAAAATGGATAAAAAGGCAATAGAAGTAAGAGTGAAGGTATGCCATAAGGTTAGAAGAGAGATATCGCGCCAAGGTTGACTATTTTAAGAAAGAGGTGGAGTTTGAACCTTAGAATGGAGTCCCAATTAAATTTACTAGTGACCGATAAGTATTAATGAGTTAGTTAATATCGGTGATCAAGGCTAAGATATTGATTCGTCAGGGATCCAGGCATTCCTTGCATATGTGATTAACATTTTAGCACAGAGGGTTGAATTGGGTGATGCCCCTATTATGTGCGAGTTCCTCAATGTTTTCTAGAGGAGGGACTTGGATTGCTACTTAATCAGGAATTTGATTTCACTATTGACTTAGTCCTAGAGTCGACACCAATATCTATACCACTATATCGTATGACACCAATAGAATTGAAATAGTTGAAGATTCAATTACAAGAGTTGTTGGATAAGGGCTTCTGCAGATCAAGTCATTCACTATAGGGAGCAGCAGTATTGTTTGTCAAAAGGAAGGATGGGACAATTAGCTTATGTGTTAATATCGTTAGTTAAACAAGGTTACCATCAAGAATAAATATCCACTCCTTAGGGTCGATGACTTATTGAATCAGTTAAGAGGAACTAAAGTATTCTTAAAGTTAGTTATGAGGTTTGGGTACCATCAGTTGGAGATTAAAGAGAATGATGTGCATAAGACTGCCTTCCAGACGAGGTATAGATTTTATGAATTTTTGGTAATGCCATTCGGATTAACAAATGCACCTGCGGTATTTATGAATTTCATGAACAAGGTGTTGCCTCCTTATTTAGATCAGTTTATCATAGTCTTAATTGATGATCTCCTGGTTTATTCTAAGAATAAAGAGGAGCATGCCAGAAATCTTCGAATTGTGTTACAAATACATCGCAAAGACAGTTGTATGCGAAGTTTTTCAAAATGTGAATTTTGGCTGAGGGAGATCGGATTCCTTCGGCATGTGGTATCAGGGGAAGGTATTTTTATAGATCCGATGAAAGTGGAAGCTATACTTGAATGGGAACAACCCAAGAATGTGACAGAAGTCCGCAACTTTTTGGGATTAGTTGGTTATTATCGGAGATTTGTTGAAGATTTTTTCATGCTTGCAACTCCTTTTTTTGAGGTTTACCCGAAAGGGAATAAAATTTCAGCGGGATGATAAATGCAAAGCGAGTTTCCAGGAGCTGAAGCAGTGATTAACTTCAGCACCAGTGCTTACCCTATCTACTTAGGGAGTAGGGTTTGTGGTATACAGTGATGTCATTCACTAGAGACTTAGCTTTGTACTATGTTGGTCGGGCAAGTGATCGCATATGCTTCTAAACAACTGAAAAAGCACCAGCTAAATTATCCAATACATGATTTCGAGTTTGCAGCGGTAGTATTTGCATTTAAGATTTGGAGACACTATCTTTATGGGGATAATTTTTGTATATAAATCGACAATAAGAGTCTGAAGTCCCCAAAGACACAGAAAGAGCTAATTCTTAGAAAAAGGAGATTATTGGAATTGATTAATGATTATGACTTAATAATTGACTATCACCTGGGAAAAGCAAATGTAGTAGCCAATGCATTGATTCGTAAGTCCTTTTCAATAGTAATTGATAGGCAATATCATTATATGACACATTTGATGAGTGTGCAGAGCCTTGGGGTTAAACTTTTGGAGTTTAATTGTAAATTTAGGAAAGTTTGGAGTGTAAAATGGTAATTTCATACAATCTAAGGGCAAAATGATAAATTCACCATATTTTGGTCAAAATTCTAGACCTATCTCCTTTATGACCCTGCACCTCTTTGTTAAAGACTTAAAACATGTCTTTTAATTAAAAGAGAGGAGAAAGAAGGAGAAGAGAGGTAAGAGAGAAAGTTTCGGCCATCACCAAAATTCACCCTTCTTTTTTATTTTTCAACTCAAACTAAGGTCTTCTAAGCTAATTTGGGGTCAAGGAACTCAAATCTATCATTAGATTTGAGAAATTCTCAAAGGATTGGAAGACATCACCAAAGGAAGGTTTAGGTAAATTTTGCCTCATCTCTCTCTACATTAGGATTTTGAGTTTGGTGTTAAGATATGTTGTTCTCCATGCTTGAAAATGCATGAAACAAGGTTTAGATGAATGAAATGTGTTATAGAGAGGGTTCTTTAAGTCAAAACTGAAATTGTTCCCTTTAGGTGAAACTTTGTGGGTTTTTGAATCTCTTTTGAAATTGATGGTTTAAATGAATTCTATGGTGTTAATTATAAATGTATGATGTGAATTGATGATGAAGAATGAAGAAAATGTGTGTTGGTTAAGTGTGGGTCGAAATGATGGAGAAGAGGTGGATGAATGTGATGAGTTGTGTAATTGATAAATGTGGCTTAATTGAAAAGAGTTCGTTTGACTGGAGTGATGGAATGTGTCATTGATTGGAAGTGCTACTATATGACAGGTTAGGAGCATGAATTATTATGGTAAATTATTGAAAATGAGACTTGAAAGTCAAGCACATTAGGTGTTTGATAAAATGCCTAAGTGAACTTGGTTTAGGATTTAAGGATTTTGATGTTGTGCATTGGAAAGAGGCTTTCATGTTTACTTAAAATAAACTTGAATTGTTGCTTAGATTGATGAATAATGACCTAATGTGCTTAATTATGTGTTGAAATGAGTAAGTGTGGGATTAAAGGCATTAAATGCCTTAGAAAATGCAAAAGAAAATCTAATGTGAATTGTAAGGAAGTAACTATTGGAGAAGCTTAATGGTCAAATCCTATAGCTTAAAGAGAGTGATACTGTGTTTTTATACGCTTATATGATTGTGTGTAAATGTGAACTACATGTTTAAGTAGTTAATACATTATATATTTTGTCATGTATAAAGGCTCGGGAGCTACGAATCAAGGAGTTCGTACTGAGGATTATTGAAGTTAAGGCAGTGTACACCTGAGTTGGGAAAACCATATCTATCAAATGGGATTAGATCATCCTAAGATATGCATGATAACTTGTATGTGAATTTGGAACCTCCCAATGCATAGTAGACTTGAATCTCAAATAAATGCTAGTATACTTGTGTATTTAATAAGTGATATTGTTTTGAATCACTCTTTGCACTTGGAGTGCAATTGATGCTTTTATTACATATTTTGAAAAATGATATTGTTTTCAACAAAACTGCACTTGAAGTGCAAAGGACAACGTTTTCTTTTCCGAAACTACATTTTTGAACAATTTTGCATCTGGAGTGCACAAGATGACTTTTATTGAATGAAATAATGTTTTGGAATTTACTTATGCACAATCAAGTCATGTATGCTGCATGTATTTGTTTTCTTTTAGCTTAGTGTCATGCCAAAGTTTCATTTTATCGGATGGACCAATAAATAAAGGCACATGCCTTACTTGATTTTAATATTTAATATTTGTATATGATTTTTTGTGATTGGTGAGATAACGATTGGCCAATTGTGTACTAGGCACAACAGATTTAGCGACCCCCATACCCTTGACGCTGGTACATAAAAGTCGAGTCCCCGTATTGACACTTTTCTATGGAAATTGCGGGTGATTCCATACTTAGGGTTTGGACACCGACAAGGTCATCACCTAGGATCATGACGCTCATGTCGAATGTAATCCGAACTCACCACGGATGAAAGTCGAGCCAACACTAGAAATCGGTGGGTATGCATATTAGTTAGGTCGACTAGTGGTGACACACATGATTGTTTTGGCTTATTCTAAGATTTGTATTCTGACGAGATTTAATTTATACATATGATATTTTTTTGCTTTTATGTACTGGAACTGGAACCTATGTTTACCGAATGAGTGATTAATAGGCTAGACCTATATGGTTCCTAATTAGTATAGGCTGAGTCATAGGCTAGGCCTATGTGTTTTTATATGATGTACGTTCACTTTATAGATTGTCTACACTGTCTTGTTGTGTATTGAGTTCTATTTGCAATATATGTTTTTCTGCTTACTGAGTAGATAACGTACTCACCCCCTTCGTTTTCCAACTATAGAGGTTCATTTAGTGAGCTTAAAGCTTTGAGTGGTTTGTGCAATCTTTTGACATTTTCGAGGTATTACCGTACGTGGGTAGTTTCCTGTTTTTTACTTTAGTTGCATAGTGACTCATGAACTGTTTTACTGCTTTTATTAATTTGGTTATATTGATATGCTTTATGATTATAGAAATTTAACTCTTGACAGCTTTGCTTTTGTAAAAGATATTATGTTTGTACTTTTGCTACTGCTGTTGAGATTGCTATGAGTGGGTTTTAAAGTCCTGAAGTTGTGGTAAAATTTTGATGTCAATATAGAAGTGTGTTGAAAATTGTTTGCAGGTATTTGATTGAGTTTAGGATTTTTAAAATACAATCGTTGTGCTATGCAAAATTTTTCAAAAAGAGAGATATTCAGTTAGCCTTGCATAGTTGGATTAAGGATACTGTGAATGTCCTTAGTTTGGATATGTGGCGGATGTTATGGGCTCGATGTGGTACCGGGTTGTGACAATTAAAATAGTATCAGAGCTAATACCCAAACCATTATGCTAGTTAGGTTGGGCCCTAAAGAGGGCTGGACCCTAAGGGGGTGGAGAGTTTTAGATCCCACTCTCTGGGCTATTACACTCTCTATCTCATCCACATTGTCGTCCTCTCCACTCCCTGGCGGTGCTCCAGCTCCACTTACGTGACTCTCCAGTGGTGCTCCTACATCTTACCTCTCCGGCGATCATCTTCGGATCTTCCTCCACCACGCGAACTAGTCTCCACCGAGCCTTATCCGGACCTCCATTAGTCTTCAGCCGTCCTCCACAACGACCACCAACCACCATCGTCTGCTCTCCAATCTCAAGTCGTCCTTTGTCGCCCACGCACGCAGCTGTCAGATCTGGGAATAATACCCAGATCTAAACCCGACCCGATCCGATCTGGAATAATACTTAATCATCGATTGTGAATTTCTGTTTGGGTGTGTTTTTTCACTTTCTGTTAGAATTATTTCTAGTTAATTGCATTTGTGTTGTGATTATGAATGGGAAGTTGAAATGAAATTGTGAAGCATTTGTGACTTTGTATGCCGTTGGTTGGAGTTGGATAATGGATTGGATTTGGAGTTGAATTGAATGAAAGGAGTATGGTTTTGTTATTTTGGTTCATTTGTGGTTCGGTTGGTTTTGGTTCATTTGTGGTTTGATAATTGATGACTTGATTTATGTTAAATTTTTTGGTCACTCACAGCATGGATTAAAACTTTAGAAAGGATTTCAAATTTCAGTTCAAAATTCAAGTTTCAACTTAACTTTATGATGCATGATTTAAAAGTTAGAAAGGATTTAAAGTTTCAATTTAACTTAAAACTAATAAATCGACAATGTAAATCGGAAAAAATTCAAATAAATAAATAATTGATATAATCTTAAAATTATTAAAATGGTATTTGAATATTAGGTAAATAATTAAATGAGTATAATAATAATATAATTTATCGTTGTCTTCCATCTACAAAATGTTGGATCTTTCAACCCATTGGGTTAGTTGTTGACCAAACATGCAATCACCATAGAAAGAATTTGTTGGAAAATTAGTGAAAGTAGTGAATTATATTGAATGTGGGAGGTTCTTTGCATATCAACAAGTGAATTATATTGAATATGAGAGGTTCTTTACATATCAGCAACTAGATGCCCTTGTGAGTATTATAGGTCTTATGTGGAGTCACTGAAACAAGATAATGCAACTCTTAAGATATACTCTTTAAATCTTAACTCTCATACTCATAGGCTTTACTACTCTCCAATAGGAAAGTCTATCTATTTCTGAATTTTACTCTAGTTTCATGCATCTTTACTTCTTTTGGCTTAATATAAAGATTTATAGACATTATTTATGTTGCATTGCCTCGTGAAGGACTTAGCGTTAATATTGCTAATTTTGTTGATGAAACTACTAAATGATTAATTCTTACAAAACTAACATCATCATTTTTTGTTATAGATAAATGGAAGGAAGTTCAACTACTCCTGATTAAAATGCTTCAGGAAGATATAATGATCCAGCTTGGGCTCATACATTAGTCTCAGATATGAAGAATTATATAATTTGCTTGTTTTGTAGTAAGCATTTGAAAGGTAGGGGAATCATCCGATTGAGGAAGCATTTAACTGGGGTAAAAGGAGATGTAGATCCCTGTAAAAAAGTAAGTCATGATGTGAAGTGACAAATAAAAACATTGCTTGAAGAATATCAACATGAGAAAGAAAGAAGGGAAAGGTTGAATTTTGAAATTGGTAGTGGAAGTTTCTTTTCTAGTTTCCGTGGTGTTTGTGGAAATGTTGAAAGCGGTAGTAGTAGTGGTAGTAGTGGTACTGGTAATGTTCGATTTTAGGCTTAAGAAGAAGTACCTGAACTTCATGTGAAGAAGAGAAGCAAGCAAGTGACTAGTTTCTTTACACCACGAACAACTATTGGAGCCCAACCTTCAATTCCTAGTACAATGCAATCAAGAGATGCGACTCATAATGTCGATATGGTAGTAGCTAGATGGTGGTATGATACAGGTTCATCATTCAATGCTTCTTAGTCTTATTATTATCAACCTATGATGGATGCAATAGCCTCTTATGGTCCGGGATAAAGGTCGTTTGATTGATGACTTAAGATGTAAACTTTTGAGTTGTTCTATTTATGAAATTAGAAGTTATTTGGATGTTCAATCATGTATGATGGTTGAACAAATAGGAGACAAGAGTTTATTATTAATTTTTTAGTTTATTCTACAAATGGCTATATGTTTTTGAAAATTTATTGATGCATCTAGCCTTATTAGAAATACTGAGACTTTGTTTGCGATATTTGATGAAGTTGTAAATAAAGTAGGATCAGAAGACATTGTTCAGTTTATTACTGACAATGATTCCGCTTATAAAACGACAAGAAAAAGGTTGCAGAATACGTATAATTCTTTTTTCAGACTCCTTGGGTTGCCCATTGCATTGACCTAATGCTGGAGAATATAAGAGATAATAGTTGAATTTGATGAGAAAGAAATTTACCAATGGTAGAAATTTGTGTCGTCCTACTATAACAAGATTTGTAGCAAATTTCTTATTACTTCAATTTTTTGTTTTGATAAAGAAAGAGTTAAGACAAATGTTTACAAGTAATAAGTGAATTGTATCTCAGCATGCTAGGTCTAATGCTGGAGTGAAGGTTTGTAGTATTATATTGGACGATAGAGATTTTTTTTCTTAATGTCAATTTGTTATTCGAGTTTTTGAGCCTTTGGTGAGGGTGCTTAGCTTGGCTGATAGTGAAGAAAAGCCAACAATGGGTTATATTTTTTATGCCATAGAGAAAGCGATGGAAGCAATCAAGGCCAATATGAAATATAGGTCTTCTTTGTATACACCATATCTTTTAATCATTAATGAGAGAAAGGAAAGACAACTTTCTTCTCTGTTGTTTGTTGTTGGGACATTTTTGGATCATAGTGTCTATTTTAGACTGGATCTTACTAAGTAAGCTGAAGTTAATAAAGTCATGCTTTTAACTATTACAACAATTGTTAGCACTGATGCGATGCAAGATCTCTTAAGCTCACAAATGGAGCTTTATAAGTTGTCTTATGTCTTATGGAGATTTTGAAATGCCGATTGCTATTCGACAAAGTGGATAACTTTCTCCAGGTATTAGTTATTTCCTTTTTCTTATTTGTTGAAAATTAATTATCACTTCATTTTGTTTATAACACTACTTTTGTTATTTTATGACATATAATTTCTTGGTGGGATCAATTTGAAAATGGTGTTCTAGAATTGAAAATGTTTGCAATTCAGATTTTAAGTCAATGTGTTAGTACAATAGACTGTGAACGAAGTTGAAACACATTTAAATTTATCCACTCCAAGAAAAGGAATAGATTAGAGCATAAGAGATTGAATGACTTGGTTTTTGTTCGCCATAATTTAAAGCTTCGGGAAAAGTATGTTATTTCTTATAATTTTCTAATAATTAAAGTTTGTGTTTACTAGGAGTCTTAATAGCATAAGTAGTTCAATTGATCCAATTTCCATTGATAATATTGATCTTTTGGTGGATTGGGTTTCTGAAGAATCGAATTTAGTAAATGTCAATGACTTGGAAGATAATCTTGGATGAGAAAGCATTGACATATCATTTGATACATTAAATTTGAATGATAATCATGATGAAGCTCCTCTCAATGATTAGAGTTTTGTACCAAATGATAACTGAAGTCAATGTAGTTATAGCGAGTATTCTTCCGTTGATGATTGAATTTCGTTTCAGGTTTTTGTTTTTTCTCTTCTTTTAATTTTACTTATATTTGATGTTTATGTTAAATTCTATTTATGTGATGTAATTGTAAATGTTTTTGTTTCATATCTAACTTCTACTTGATTGGTTCCTAGTCATAAACTCTTATTGTAAATTGTAATAGTTAAGGATATTTATTGTTCTTTTTATTGGATATTTTGATGTAATTATTATTTATTAAAATGATGAAATTGTATTATTGTAATATTTTGAATACTTTGTATTATTCTTAATGTTATATTTGTATTATGATGATTGTCTTTTTCATATTAATTATGGTTATTATTTATATATGAAATATTTAAAAATTATTATTATTTCATATTAATTATAATTATTATTTATTATTATGATTTTTTGAGATAGGGTTGATGTAAACTTGTAAAGTATATAGTACAGTTGTATAATATATCAATAGACTATTTTGCAAAATTTAAGAAATTTTAGGGAGTATCTCATAAATTTAAAAATTATCTGAAATAATACTCAGTATTAACCGATACTGATACAATGCTGTATCAAAACCTAATTCAATATTAAATTTAGTACGGTATTCGCAACTTTGATAGAATTATCATCAAATTGAATAGAAATAAACAAAAAACAAAAGCTTTATAGAAAAATTTAAAGAAGGTAAAAAACGGGGCATGTGCCAACATAAGTACAAAACAGAAGAAGCACATACATCAATCTAGAACCAAAACATATACTCTAATCAATTAACATATTTTATTAATTTTTATCGATACATTTACGTGAAACTCATATTTACATGTAAATAAAAATTAGTGACACAATTTTAAAACGGGTTAAACGGCACAATGATCTCCCGCCTTTTATGAATACTATTCCTATATATTTTTTTCATTTATTTTGTACTTCTTGTTCCAAAAGGTTGGTTCCTAACCTTAAGGGCCCCCAGTCGCAGGCCCGATCATTGATAGAGGAGTGAATCACGGTTTGATCCTGAGCAAAATCCTAACAGAGCGGTCCATTTTTTCCATTGCCGAGAGTCAAACCTAAGACCTTGTTCCAACTCACCCTATTAGTTTGCCACTCAGGCAACCCGTGCGGGCATTTTGTACTTCTTAGTATTATTTTATAATGGATATTGTTATAAGATATACTATTTTTTAAGGCATGACCTATGCAGGCCTACACATGCTGAGACTCAGTTGGACCGTATGGTCTCCCAATGTCCTACACGCTTCATAATTTTTCTAATGACAACCAAATGAAAATTATTAATTTTCTAACTTTGATGTGACAATATTTTAAAAATTAAATTAATAATAACAATAATATTCATAATAAATCCAGTTGATTTGCTGAAAAGATCTAATATTACATAATTATATTTTTAGTTAAATTAAAAAATGTTTTTAAATGGCAGTACCTTATGTTAAATAAGTAAATTAAAAAATTTAAATTTTAAGAAATTTAAAGTTTAATTAATATTAGATTATTATAAAATAAAATAAGTTAAAAATTAAATATAATTAAAAGTTTAAACCGATAAGATTGAGTTGATTGCGAATTATGACATGACACATGGCAGCAAATAAAACAAATAAGGAAAGGGCGAGGGAGGTGGAGGGAAGGAGCGTAGTGGAGTAGCATTAAAGTGACAAGCACTGGAAAACGAAGAAAGTGGGGACTGGGGACCTGTCAATATCATTCATTGGTCAAATTTCTCATAGATAATAAGTCGCCTTCCATGTTCAAAATTTAAATAAAAAAGAAAGACCCACCCAAAGTTGTGTAACAGAAACTCTATTCTTAAATAATATGTTCCGGTTTGATCTCATCCAACTAATTTTGTCGATTTCACTTATTAAGCCTTTGTTTAGATGGAAGGAAAGCAAGATAAAAGAAAGGAAAGGAATGGAGAAGAATAGGAGAAAAATTTAGACCAAATATATTTTCCACCAAATTGATGAGAAAAGAAGAGAAATTCAAGATAAGATAAGCCTGATATAAGTAAATTATCATTGTATCTTTATTAAATCTAACAAGTAAAGTCTAACAAGTTCTATAATCAAGAGTATAAAGGTCTTACAAAATTCTCTTCCATTCAATTCCTTCCTTTGATAAATCAGGAAAACAAACGAGAGAAAGGAAATCACATTTTTCTTCCATTCTTTTCTCCTCTTTTCTTCCCAATATTTCCTTTCATTTCCCTTATACAAGTAAGGATCCAAACAAATGCTAAAAGAATAAATTTTTATAAAATAGACTAAGCATAAAATAATAAGAACAAATGATAATTTCCAAATGTATAATAATGTATTTCATTTTTTAGTACAAATAGTGTAATTTGCATCATTTATAATAACTTTTGAGTAAAATTATTTTTTCGTTCCTTAATTTTGTTGTTGTTGAAGCAAAATATTTTTTATAAGAATATTTTTAGCTGATTTGGTTCAATCTATCAATCCAATCAGCTGAGTACTAGACATGATTATTAACAATTTAACTGTCAATTCAATCAACTGAGATGAAAATAGCATTTTAGTCAATATATATAATTTATAATTATAAAGATTAAATTCCTGAAATCATATAAACTATCACACTTTTTTTATTTTAGAAATTATCAAATACTATTTTTGTATTTTACTCAATATTGTCAAATAAGTTAAGAATAAGACTCTTTTAGGGTATTTCTAACTCCAAGTGTTAACAAGAATTCTACTAAAATATTGTTATTATCTTATTTATATATGTAAAATGATGTCATTTAAAATTTTGGAAGTCTAATTAGCCGTTCAACTCACATATTAGGTAGCAAAAATACGTCGGCTTTTTATGTGTATAAATAGAGTTATTAACAATAACAACAATAACATAACGATAAGAAAAATATATTAATTAAAAAATGTAAGACTATGTAATAGTTTTTAAAAATAAAAAAAAATGTGAGAACTTATAAAAGTCACAAGTATAAATTCCTATCTTATTAGCATCCAACTTAATTAAGTTTTAATTCGTTGGTAAATTTTCTGAATGGGTCAATAATGGCCACCGACTAGCCCCCTGAATTCGGTATAAGTCAAGATCTAATCTCTTTAATATCTATGTGAGTCACCACCACAGCCACAGGTTGCGCTTCCACTTTGACCTTGAACTTCTTAAGGGCGCTATTAACAGAATCCTGCAACCCGGGTCTAAGTGAATTAGCAAGGGTTCTTTTAGATTAGGTCAGATTATGGGTTTAAATCGTTTTTATATATGTAATTGTTGAAAATTTAGAATCAAAGTTTTACTTCCTGTAAATGACTTACTTAGCTCGAGTGATAATTAGTTTGGATATAAATAGTTTAAAAATACTTTCCTATAATTATAATTAGGATCTTTCTAAAATATCTCAACAAAAAAAAAATATTGTGCTGTATTAGAGTTTTTTTACATCAAATTGAAAACAAAAAAGTTATTATAAGAGTTTTGTTCATTTTTGTTAAATTAAATGTAGTTTTTAGAAAATAATATATTTTTAATCAGTATATTTTCAAATATTAACATTTTAGTAAATAACTTGACGAATTTAATTTTATGGTTGTTATTTTATTGGTTTTTGTAACCATTAAAATTAATATTATCTAAAATAATTTGTATACAATTTGTAAAAATAATCTATGTAATTTTTGTTTTATAATTATATGGACAACTAAAATATTATCTCTTGTTTTTTCATAACTATAAATGAATCAACTAAAACTGGTTACCCAAAGTAGAAAGGGTCTTAAAGCTACGCATCAACCTCGTAGTTGGTTTTCAATACCCAATTCAGCAGCAATTTGTTGCCTTTTCAGGTATTGACAAGTTAGTCTTCTGTCAGTTTTACTATATTTTATTCTGTCTCATAAAATCTTAGCCATTTATTCTACGAATTTCACATGACTCTCATGCGAGATCCACATAAATAAATAGTTGAGATTTATTTGACATAATAAGACATCATAATATTAAACAAAAAATCTGACCTCTATATCAAGCATATCAAGCAGCTTAGTAAATTGTGACGTTACTTGAAGCACACCTCCCTCTGCTTCATGTTAAATGCTGAAGACACTATGGAGCATTGCTCCTTTTACACTTTAATCATTATACACTAATAAATTTGGTAATTAAGTACCCAAAAAAATATTTTACAATAATTTAGTTATTAACTATATTAATTTATATTCATACAATAATTTTTTATAAAATTATTGTATTTATAAAAATTAAAATAAAATATTATTTGTAATTAATTAATATATTTGGAATAATATTTTAAAATTTAAAATTAATATAGAAAACAAGCCTTTAAATAAAAGTTTAAAGGCTATGTCATACACTATTCGTTAGCAGCAACAAAGTTCATCAATAACCAATTATACTACTCAAATATTAAAAAGATCATAACCATATGGCAATAGAAGAGGGTATTATTATTGCATAGTGACCATTGAATTGGATGCATCCACAAGAAGATCATGTCTAACTCTACTTTGTTCCTTGACTACATCATAAACTTCGAGGAAAAGTTCAGGGGCCATATCTTCTAAAGCAGCGATCTAACAAAAGTAATCTAGTCAGAAACACAATCAAAATGAAATAGAAAAGAGGGTAAAACAACAGGAAAACAAGATCGAGTGGGAAGAAAGAAAGAGTTTCTCTTTTGTTGAGGTCCTCACCACTATAATGAGACATTAAGCATAAGCTTAGCATCTAAGACACCTAAAAAAGTTATGAATATTCAATTTGGAGAGTTTTCTAATTCAGTGGGTTCTAGACTTAATCCACTTTCCGTTCGTTCTTTTGAACCCCTTTTCATGGGTTCCATGACACAGGATCTTACTTTATTCTGTGTGCATTTTCCTGTAAAAACACGACTTGGTTACGAGTAAATTATACAGACCTCCCCATAGTTTTAGTCAAAGTTTAATACGTGATGAAAGGGCTAGAAACGGACAGGAATAGCAAGTGGAATAAGTGATGCGTTACCTTGAGGATTCAAAAGGTGGATCGCCCCCTTCAGGCGTCATGGACGGAATCATGTTATAAGGAAGGAAGGCCATAACCCCTGCCCTTTTAAATATGTATTTTTTAAAATTATTTATATAATTAAAATTTTTTAAAATTATAAATATAAGTAACCCCTCTTTTAAATATATATTTTTAAATTACTTATATACTTAAAATTTTTAAAATTACAAATATAAGTGACCCCCAGCTCTCCCTTAGAGTTGAATCTGGCTCCGTTCCTGTCAGGCGTCCCACACCTCAATTTGATAGAGTAGTGAGGGGTAAATTATGGTCTGATTCTAGCCAATTTTTCGAAAAAGCGGCTCAGTATTTAATGCGCACAAGAAGTTACCACAGTAGATAAATCCTACACTGCCGCTGCCAAGACTCGAAGTCAAGACCTTGCAAGGATGGAGCTACATCCCCCACTTGCCCCTACTAACTTCAAAAAGTTTTATATAAAAAACTTATTATTTTAAATTTTTGATCTTATAAAAAAAATAAAATTTTACTTCCATTAAAATTTTGTTCACACTAAAAATAAAATTTTATTCTTATTAAAATTTTACCCTCTCATAAAAAGATCTTAGGACCAAACTGAACGTGCTCTAAATTTTTCTTTATTTATATATAAAAAAAGAAACATCAGGTACAAGGTGACATTTAATGGTTCCAACAATGTCATAGAATGCACTTATTGCACTTGGCTTGTGTAGGTCACTCTAAATCATAGCCATTTTACCAGAAATCACAAGAGAAGTGCTTAATGAAAGAAAACAGGAACTTTTCTAGTTAATCTAATCTTACCACCTAACCGAGTCACAAGCACCACTGCAGCAGAATATCCCAATCTGATTGCCTGATAAGATGTTAATCCAAAAAATGATTGATGAATTGAAAACAAAAGAAGAATGATTCTTCTTTTTACTTATGTGTTTGGTAGATAACTTTTAAGTTATATTTCAACTAATTAGCTGATTAAAGAATATTACTTGTTTTATTAATATATTTGTTTAGTTAGGAGCTAATTAAGTTGCTGATTCAATCTAATAAGTTACTTTTTGAAAAGTTATTTGAGAGTAGCTTTTTAACCTATTAGTCAATAAAAATTTTACTGAAAGATAATTATGTCCTTAACTTATTAATTATTTCAATCTATCTTAAATGTATGGGATTAATTACAACTTTTATCTATAAATTCATCAAAACGTCTATCTGGTAACTTAAATTAACAAGCAAGATATTGTTCATCGAATAAGTTTGTAGACAATACAAGGTATAAAACTAGAGATAGGATTCGAGTTTGAATTTTATTGTTATTGTTATTATTATTATTTTTAGATTTTGTTATTATATGTTCTATATTTTTTATTAGAATTATACATTTAATTATTTTAGAATTAAATATCTAAAATCTAAATTAGTATAAGAATATTTTACAAAATACTAAGATATATAATATTCATACCTTATAAATTTTTTAAAGTTATATATTCGTAAATCATTTTATATATAAACAGATAATACTAAACAACTAATTTATCAATTATCAAATGATAAATTACTAATATAATCTATTAATTAAATCAGTTGATATAATCAGCTTATTAACTAACAGTTAATACAATCAGCTAATTTTTAAATATAGCCGAAATATGAAATAATTATTAAACAGAGCCGAAATATGAAATTATTGCAGAACTTTTAACCTAATTAACTATACGTGAGACATTTCAACACATGCATTGATAATAATTCATCTGTCTAATTCCCTGAAAAGGAGAGATCCTATTAAAAGTGTACAGTTCTTTTATGGAAGAAGAAGAGAGTTGTGTAAGTTTCATGAGTGTTCACTTTCAAACATTATCTCTATCAATTCAAACCTACCAAACGCCATAATTGCAATAGCCAATACTCACACAACCCTCCTCTCCTCTCTCTTCTGTAGACTCTATACAGCCTACAAATTTACCGCCAGTATCTCCTTTCTCTTTCATTTTATATTCAAGGAAGGGTCCACCTTTCCTTTTTTACTCCGCCTAACACCAAAGTGTCTTTTTCCATCTTTCTTACATATGTTTCTGTCTTCGTGGGTCAAGATGATCACGTCTTGTCCTAATCTTCATCCTTAAACTCTTCTTTCCCACCTTCCCTTCTCTTCCCTTCCCTTCTTTTACAACAACAATTATCTCCCTCTTCTTCTTCCCCTGCTTCTTGTACTGTTGAAATGTTACTCTTTCTCTACCCATCACCACCTCTGCTCCTTTCACTGTAGTTATCAGGAAAAAGAAGATACAGTAGGCTGTGGTGATAAAAATAGTGCCTTTAGGACTATCTTTTGAAATTTAACAAGTAGCCTCTTCAAGCTTCAACCCATATCCCAACATGACTAAGCTTGTAGTTGAAGTTCTTGACGCAAGCGACCTCATGCCCAAAGATGGACAAGGCTCTGCTAGTCCCTTTGTAGAAGTGGAGTTTGATGAGCAGCGACAGAGGACTCAAGTCAAGTCTAAAGACCTCAACCCTTGTTGGAACCAAAAGCTTGTTTTTAATGTGAACAGTCCTGCTGATCTGCCCAACAAGACCATTGACGTTGTGGTGTCCAATGATCGAAAAGGGGATCAGACCAGGAGCTTTCTTGGACGTGTTAGAATCTCAGGCAACTCCATCCCTTTGTCCGAGTCGGAAGCAAATATCCAGAGGTACCCTCTTGATAAACGTGGCATCTTTTCACACATCAAAGGTGACATAGCACTAAAGATTTATGCAGCTCATGATGGTAATTTTTATCCTCCTGCTCCACCACCAACCGCTGGTAATCTTGAGAGTGAAGCCACTCCACTAGGAGCAATCAATACCAACAAGTTTGATGAAGATGATATAGCTGAAGGGATTAAGAAGAATAGCAAAACCAAGACGGAGAAGGAAGTTAGGACTTTTCACTCTATAGGAACAGCTCCAGGGCCAGCTCGAGCAACAACAACAGATAGTCAAGTTCCTCCACCTCATATTTCTTCTGGGTTTGGATTTGAGACTCAACATGTTATGAAGGAAAAGTCGCCTGTGGTTGAGACAAGAACTGATTTTGTTCGAGCTGGCCCTCCTACAGTAATGCAAATGAATATACCCAAGCAGAACCCCGAGTTCGTGCTGGTTGAAACTAGTCCACCGGTGGCTGCTCGACTGCGGTACCGAGGCGGGGACAAGACCGCCAGCACCTACGATTTAGTGGAGCAGATGCATTTCTTGTTCGTGAATGTGGTTAAAGCCAGAGATCTTCCTGTGATGGATGTTAGTGGAAGCCTGGATCCATACGTTGAAGTCAAGCTTGGGAACTATAAAGGGAGGACTAAACACCTGGAGAAGAATCAAAATCCAGTGTGGAACCAAATCTTTGCTTTCTCTAAAGAAAGGTTGCAGTCCAATCTGCTTGAAGTTACTGTAAAAGACAAGGACATTGCGAAGGATGATTTTGTGGGCAGAGTTTTCTTTGATCTATTGGAAGTCCCTCTTCGCGTACCGCCGGATAGTCCATTGGCTCCTCAATGGTACAGGCTGGAGGACAAGAAAGGGATCAAGATCAGCAAAGGAGAAGTTATGCTTGCAGTTTGGATGGGAACACAAGCAGATGAATCATTTCCCGACGCTTGGCACAGTGATGCTCATGACATTAGTTACACAAGCCTTGCCAATACAAGATCAAAGGTATATTTCTCGCCCAAGCTATATTATCTTCGTGTAAAAGTCATCGAAGCTCAGGATCTTGTGCCATCGGACAAGGGTCGCTTGCCGGAGGCATTCGTGAGGGTTCAACTTGGGAATCAGATGAAGGTTACCAGGCCTTCACCTATGCGAGGTATCAACGCAGTTTGGAGGGACGAGTTTATTTTTGTGGCATCTGAACCCTTTGAAGAGTTCATCATAGTAAGTGTTGAAGACAGAGTTGGACCTGGAAAGGATGAGATCCTGGGAAGGGTGATCCTATCAGTCAGAGAAATCCCTCGTAGACTTGAGATCACTAAGTTTCCGGATCCTAGGTGGTTCAATCTGCAAAAGCCTTCATTGGCAGAGGAGGGTGGTGAGAAAAAGAAGGAGAAATTCTCAAGCAAGATACTGCTTGTTATATGTTTAGAGGAAGGGTATCATGTTCTTGATGAACCTACACATTTCAGCAGTGATCTCCAGCCATCATCCAAGCACCTGAGGAAGGCAAGTATCGGAATTCTTGAACTTGGGATTCTGAGTGCGCGAAATTTGATGCCAATGAAGAGCAAGAATGGCAGGACAACTGATCCATATTGTGTGGCAAAGTATGGGAATAAATGGGTTCGAACCAGAACAATTATTGACACCCTGGAACCTCGTTGGAACGAGCAGTATACTTGGGAAGTTTATGATCCTTGCACTGTAATTACCATTGGCGTCTTCGACAATTGGCACATTAATGGTAGCAAGGATGATGCTAGAGATCAGCAAATTGGTAAGGTTAGAATTCGGCTATCAACTCTAGAAATGGACCGAATATACACACACTACTATCCATTGCTGGTCCTGACACCATCTGGATTGAAAAAGCATGGGGAACTTCACCTGGCATTGAGGTTCACCTCCATAGCTTGGGTTAACATGGTCACTCAATATAGTAAGCCATTGCTACCCAAGATGCACTATATCCAACCACTTCCTATAACGCAAATGGATTGGCTCCGCTTCCACGCAATGCAGATAGTTGCCACTAGGCTTGCAAGAGCGGAACCTCCACTACGGCGTGAAGCTGTGGAGTACATGTTGGATGCGAATCACCATATGTTTAGCTTGAGAAGAAGCAAGGCCAACTTCCAACGCGTAATGTCAGTACTTTTATGCGTCACAGCAGTATGCAAATGGCTAAATGAAATTTGCTACTGGAGAAACCCTGTAACAACATGTCTTGTGCATATATTGTTCTTCATACTGGTCTGCTACCCAGAAATGATACTCCCTACAATCTTCCTTTATCTCTTTGTGATTGGTATGTGGAATTATCGGTTTAGGCCGAGGCATCCACCGTACATGGATACTCGGCTTTCTTATGCTGAAAATGTTCATTTGGATGAACTTGATGAGGAGTTTGATAAGCTTCCTACTACAAAACCAGCAGACATTGTAAGGATGAGATATGACAGGCTGAGAAGTGTTGCTGGGAGGGTACAAACGGTGATAGGAGATTTGGCAAGCCAAGGGGAAAGGTTTCAGGCTCTATTAAACTGGCGTGATCCTCGGGCTACAGCCATTTTCATCTTCTTCTCACTCATCTCTGCTGTGTTTATCTACGTTACTCCATTCCAGGTAGTGGCAGTGCTTTACGGAATGTTCTTCCTGCGACATCCACGATTCAGGAGCAAGTTGCCCTCTGCACCCGTCAACTTCTTCAAGAGATTACCATCCAAATCAGACACGTTGCTATGAGTTGGAAAAACATTTATTCGCTTTGTTTTTTTTTTTGTTTTTTTTGGGGTCTAAGTAAATGACACAGGAAATAAATTTACTATTACTATTGCAGCAGGGGAACTGAAAGGGATCGTTGATCTTCATTCTTTCATTCCCTGCTGCCCAGCTCCCATAAAGATGCTTTTTCCACCGGAAAAGCATATCCTGCTCCAATACATGTAGCCGTTATTTTTTTCCCCCTGCTTTTTATGTACAAATGTGTAATATTGATAAGAAGTTTATAAATTAAAAATTGCAAGAAAGCTGCACCGAAGCTATTGGAGTCTAGTCTAAGAACAAATATTAGTGACGGGTAAAACTTTTGTATGGTCGGAGTAAGTACATTACCATATACTTTGATCAGCGGAAACTTTGAAGTTCATCACAACAACATCAAATGACTCCATAGCTCAACGCTTACTATCATAAAGTTCGTTCTAAGGTAGGCAGAGTTGGAGCAACGAAATTTTCGTACAAAAGATTATGAGAGCTCTTGTGGAAAAATGGCCCAAAAAGACCGAAAACTTTTACTTGGAAGAAATAGTCCCAACTCCCAAGTGTATTAGTAAAGCGATAACTGTGAATAAGCTGACAAGCACCCCTCCAAGGAGAGTCCTATCAACAATACCCCATGCAGCCAGGTTGCCCCAATGCATCTCTTGTTTCTTGCAGGGTTGTGAAGCAATCCCATTCTCCACCATTTTGTTAACCTGGATTTTCCGCTTCCTTAATAGCCACCCGATCAGATTTCTTCTATTTTGTTCCTCAAGCAATGTTTTGTTCTGTGATATAACAGTTTCTTGTTTGCATTTCTCTGATCCGCAAGCACTAGGCTCTGGTTCCCTTGAACATGTACAGTCCTCACATGAGTCAGAACATGGTGAACGCTCGTCGCTAGTAGAGATTTGCTTGATGAAATTTGTCTCCAATTTTGGGTTTACAGTCTCAATCACCTCTCCAAAAACTGACCACCTTCCAACGGAGGTAATCTTAACAATAGCTGAAGTGCCTAGCATTGTTTCAGGACCTACAACAAGAACCTGAATATATCCCTTTGTGTGGCCAACCTTGCAAAAAATGAAAGAACAATCATTCAGTTCGAAAAAATACACAATGAAGGAGATCTCTTTGAATTGTTAATTAGCACATGTAAATAAAAAGACTGGAACAATCTATACAATAGAATAAAACTTCCTTACAAAAATAAGCAAGAGAGAGAGGGCAGTGTGGACGTGAGAATGCACTCAGTTAACCTTGCAAACAGAAAAAGTTGGATGTATTTGAGCTTCAAAATTTTCCCATTCAATTTGATGTTCAAAACGATGGGTAGAAGGGAAAACTTGTAACCAACAACAGCACTATAGTTGCCTATGAACACAGTTCCAAGGCAATTAATGTGGGACTAAGATAAGAACTGATACAAAAAATGAATAATGTCTTATCTACTTGACTTTAAGCTCAGTACATCATGAGGAAAAGCTGAATCCAAAGGCTCATACAAGCTGAATGGAGAAACTATATGGTCTTACCAAGTGAATTCCATCAGTTGCTATTTCGGTAATCCATATTCTTTCTACTCTGCCATTCATATGGGTATATGGAGTGAAGGCCTCAAAAACAGATGTCAACTCACGGCTCCGTTTCTTCACTATATTACTTGGAACTTTCTTCATCCGAGCAGCAGGGGTACCTGGGTTTTCAAACAAGTGAAAGAATTGTATTAAGTGATTACAAATACCCCAGAACTGAAATCAAATGCCACACTAAGACCAAAACGTAATGTGCAAAATTTAAGGACTCAACAAACAATTGCATGTATGAGAGGAGTGAAAAGTAATCAACATTACACCTGGTCGAGGGTAGAATTGTGAAATATGAACCTGAGGAAATTTGTACTCCTCAATAAGGCTGACTGTTTGGGCAAAATCGTCATCTGTTTCACCTACAAAACAAAACAGTGTTTATCATATATTTTAGAATCATCCAAGCAAACTTCTCCAGCTCCAAGAATATCATGCACAAACCGTCCAAATTCTCAAGAATAGGTCTTTCGAACTATCAGCCCAATCATATGAAAACTTGAATGAAAACAAATCAAACATTTAGATTTTCCCGTTTAACGGGGACCAAGTGCCTGTAGTGGCTAAATTGTCTAACAGTCCAAAAATATTAACTCAAGAACTTTATGAATGTGAAGTGCAGAAAACCATGAGCAGGAATTGATTCTGCAAACAAACCAGGGAATCCACAAATGATATCAGTAGCAATCTGCATCCCTGGAACTAGTTCAGTCAATGTATCTACCACAGTCCTGAACTGGCGCACAGTGTATTCTCTATTCATTGCCTGAAACAAAAATAGTGACACAGATGAGATATGATCATTAAATAGAAAATGCAGTCAGCAAGCTCACGTAATTTGTGCCATTTGGTCTAAATCACTGTGTGCTTTATTTCTTTACTTTTTCACGACTAGGGGGGTATAATCACTTTTAAGGGTTGTAAAACATATATCACTATAAGCAATAAAGGAAAAGCAAACATCCAGCTGCCAAGATTCATTCTACTTACACTCAATATGGCATCACTCCCAGATTGCACAGGAACATGAAGAAAGGAATACACACATGGGTGACGCAAAACTTCAGCTATCTCATTCAAATGCTCAAGGATAAAAGGAGGATTTGTCATCCCAATTCGAAGCATAGTACTGGCATCAGAAGGGAGTGCAGCAACAATAAAATTCAATAATTTTGGAAGATTAACCCCAATGTCACGACCTGTAAGATTTTAAGAATATCAAGATTTGCTCAATAGCTTAACTGAAGATAAAAGGAATAATAGCCAATGCAATTATTTTTCTCAAACAACAGATGATGATTTGGATGAGCTTAAACTGAGCTTCTAAGAAGCTGACTTTTGATGCTGAATAATATGGAGACTAGTAGTTCATTTTCATTTTCAACAGTCAACATGCTATACATTCATGGATTAATCAATATTTACAGAACATACCTGAGAAAAAGCTCAACCATTATCCATGTTTTAAAACAATGCCACGTAACTAAAAGAATAATTACAACTAAACCTAAAAATAAAAAGAATTGAAACGACATGGTATAGCAGATTCAAAATTTCATAATACCAGCTAAAATTTTAAACCATTCAAATTACAGTTGCATTTTTTAGGAGAAATTTAAGTAGGTAAACAGATATAACTTAAGTGGTTAGATAGTTTATCCAACCTGTGAGATAGTAAGTTTAATCTAATCATGCTAATATTTTGTTGTCATAATATATTGTTAGCAAATGCAGAAATGAGTATTAGTTATATAAGTGATGATCAATAATCAATTGTTAAATGTGTACATGTAGAGATGGAAGGTCTGAGGTTTGTCTCAAAATAAATCTAGGAACTTCTACTATAATTAATTAAGTGACTCAAAAGTTTGAATTCATAAACAGAATGGTTGAAAGAATTACCATATGCTCCAGTATCTTCACTGCTCAACCATATTTCCTTGACTCCGTCAGATACAACAGTTCTTACACGTTCTACCTGGAGAAGAGAAATTTCAGATGGAGAATAATCCCATATCAAGGAAGATCAATCATTCTAGTAAAGACTTACAAGGCTGTCTATAGTGTAGCTCCCTAAATGACCACGGGCATGCTTTGTCTTGCAGTAAGTGCAAGCCCCCAAACAACCAACATTAATCGGAAGAATCTCAACAAACTTGTTCTTACGTACCTGAGGGGAATATCAAGTTTAATACATGTTAAGAAAAGAGAAGTCATAATCCAAGAAAAATGTGATTCAAGATGATTAAATGAAAGTGTATCAGCAATTTCAAACTGACATCTTATTTTCTTCTTCACCCATTGGGTGGATGGGGAGTTGTTACATGGGAAATCCTCTGTGCGTATGTAATGTTAGTGAGTACGATGGAGAGAATATTTTGGAATATAAACCACCAATAAATCCTATGGCATGGAAGGACATATTAAAACCACAATATGACTGTAGACCTATCACCTTTGGAAGATCAAGAGCTGGCAAAGTCTTGCGATTCAACAGCCGCACCTCATGACCTTTCAGAGTTTCCTCTACAACTTCAACCACACGGTCAATTTGTTGGACTCCAACTATACTGATTCCTTCTAGCTCTTTCAAGTTTCGACTTCCTTGGGGCACACAACCAGCAACTACCAATGGTTTTTTTGCACTTTTACCTTTTGTTATCAGTGTATCCATGGCAGATTGACTTGGCGACTTTACAGTGCATCTGCATCAGGGAATACATATCATCAACACCCAAGCAATAACAAGTTTTTACACAGTCCAACAAAGAAATACATTTTGCATGCCGTCCTGCATTACCCAATTCCTTAGCTTCAGGAAACTGCAGGGTTTTCCTAAACTGTTAACTGGTGCTGATTTCATGTGGTCTACAAAATGGGGTTAGCTGATGATTACCCTTTGGAGAGGCAGGAATTCCCACAAAAAGTCTTTTCCACTCATCTAAAGTCCTCGTGCGTCTATCTAAATTTACTTTCTCTAGAAGTAATAATAAATGGATAAAAGGAAATTGTTACTGCAACTAAAACTGTCTCTAGTATGTTCACATAACCATTTAAAATCATCAAGGACAAAACACTCATAACATCTGTGCAGCTATTTCATCCAATATCTCAGCATGGGTCTTTTTGCTCTTATAGGGGCGCAGTCTTGGTGTTAAGTACATGAGCTTGAATTTTCACAGAACAATAAGAAATGGCAGAGAACTCACGTGTTAATCAGCCACAAGTCTGCTTCCTCAGGATTGTCGCTTAGTGCATAACCAAATGATGAAAGCTGACCGGCCATGTATTCACTGTCACTCTGTCATAAAATGTCCATTTATTGGGAAAATTTTGTTTGGTCAGGATAAGGCATGTCTTAAAAAAATGCAAGAATACCAGATAGAATCAGCCATAAAAAGAGAAGAAAATAATGAAATAGAAGACAACTCAACTCCCCCCGAGCCTTCATTGAATTTGTCTAAGTGAGTCCTTTGTACACTCTTGACCTACAGTACCACTGATGCTATAGGCCAAGTTCTCAAATTTTCAAAACATTCAAGCCTATTCTTTTCACCATTAGCCACCATTGATTTTCCTTTTAAAAAGACCACGAAAAGAAGCTGCTATCATACAGCAACCTTATGCTGCCAACATCACTGTCTATACAGAAATGTTTAGACATGCACAATGATGTATGACCGCTGATCATATGGAGAGGCTCCCAAAAATATGTCATGATTGTGATAATCTTATTTAATTAATTTAGAGATGTTTCAATGATGTTCTTAGTTTCTTTGATCTTTCGGATGTTGAATCTCCAATTGACAATCTTTGATGTTTGTCATGAATCAATTTGGATTTAACTTTAAGTCTGACTGCTAGCAACTCTATTATAGCTGACACTTCTAAAACAATTGGTTTCAGGACTGCTTAAATTTGTTTCCTCAACAACACTCTTTTGCTAGGCAGAAAAAAATGAAATGAAAAGTTGTGTTACTTAACAATTGCCACTAAAGAAAATGCCATTTTAAAATAATGATGGAATCCTCAATTTCACAATACTGTTCAGCATCTACGAACGACGCAATAAAGGGGAAAAAAAAATTCTGTATCCAGAACTGAGTAGTATACTAGTATTAAATGATCCTCATTCAGCTACAAACCAAACCTACTCATCGTTTTTTGTAGAACTGTAAGTTTACTGCCTTGGTCGTATACTTCCCATTCACAGAATGTCAGTGCACAGAATAACCTCTAGAAGGATGTTAACATTTTCACCGTCACTCAGCTCCAAAAGCAGCTGGGAAAGTAAAGTAACACATTTTTTATCTTGGACCATCATATTACATAGAAAGCTTCAACAGCCTTCAAAACTTCAAACTTTTCTTTTTCAGTTCTCAGTCTTTAGCTTCGTAATACTCTAGAAGTATAACCTTTCCCAACCAGAAGGGTATCCACAAGCACATGCATCAAAGGGACAATTAAAAATCAAAACGAAATCAAAGGGCAGATCATGCTGCTCATTCAGTGCACATAAGCTGGCATTCACCAATATGTGCTGAATTTAATATATATAAACCTCATACTAACAACTTAACAACATTTCAAGGAGCAAACTACTGCAAAAAATCATCCGGGTCAAAACGAAGCACATGTAGAGAATTTGTAAACTACATCAAACATCCAATTACGAAGTGGGATAGCCGTGAATTCAATAAAAGAACTTGCCTGATTGTGAGAGCATCCAAAAGTCTTGATATATATAGTCTGGGGTACAAAGAGATTGAAGAACGTAAGAAAACGTAACTGGCACATATAAAAGAACGTAAATTCAGAGACAGATAAAGGGTGTGTATGTCTTCCTCACCTGAGTGCCGGGAACTTTCGGAGAGAAAGGAGATTGAGTGAGGTTATGGGCAGTTAAGCTAGGTTTGTTTTTGATATGCTTTCTGGGTTTTACTCCAACACTATTAAGCGGCAACCTAAATCCAGGAGGGGCACCATTGCCACTTCCAACCAGCAAATCTTCGATGTCTTCCATCGAGGTACAAAAGGCTGAAGACAGAAAACGCAGTGTTCTTTGAATATGAAAAATTGATAAAACGTTAAATCTAACAGCTTTTTGATGCATTTGTCTGACCCAAGTACTAGGGCTTCTTACTTGGGCAGATTGAACCTAATCTACACTAGCTGGCCCATTCAAGTCCCTAATCTCAACCGAAATTTAAAATTAATATAAAATCAAGTGATTAATATTTAAAAAAAACAAAGCTAACTGGTAAGATAAAAAATTTAAAATTTAAAAGATTTAATTGGTATTAAACTATTATAGAAAGGATTAAAATTAAAGAAATTAAAATCTGATTGAAAAAGATTATTCTTATTACTTAAAGAATTTAAAGTTTAATTAAACAAGAGATTATTAAATAAAAATTAACTGATTTATTTTAATTTATAATTAATAAAAATTGATCGATTAATTAATAAATTTATCATTTTTTTTAAAATTATTAAAATAAATCGAACTGAAAAATTAAAAATTAAACCACAAAGTTAGACGATTAAACCGACTAAACTGGTTGGTTTTTTTAATTTTACATATGATCAGAGGATATTTAAGAATCTAGTAGATGAATTAGTGTGAAAAAATTGAGTCCAAATTTAGTTTTGGTCAAATAAGACTATCAATCATGTTATATTGATAGTTTAAATACAATTCAGGAGGTGGGAGAAGTTTGATAATGTCATCATTTTGATTAGTGTTATACTTATTTATTTGATAATAAAATCAAGTTGTGATAAAATGAATAAATAATAATAACAAAAAATCAGAATAAGAATTAAAAACATAGTCTTGAGAAAATACATTTCTTTATTAATTTTGAAAATTAAAATTATTATATATAAAAAAAGAAAATTAAAATTATAAAATTGTAACCAAAGGAATCTTTAAATTTTTAATAGATCCTTTAAGTGATAGTTTTAAATAAATATATTACTTAATAAACTAAGAAACAAATAAGAAAAATAGGAATAATAGTTTGATTAAAAACATAATTTAAACAACCATAAATTATTTAAACAAGTATAAGATATTTTTTAGATACAAATTTATCTTCTCAAGTATTTTATTTTTCAAAATTACTGAAAGAAATTGAGTTTATGACAAATTTCTTAGTGAACGGTTTTAATTAAATATCTTAATTTGTATATATAAAAGCCCTAATGGATTAGACCTGGCAAACGGGCGGGTGGTCCGGGTATGGGTACGGGTCTTACGGGTACGGGTAATAATTTTGAAAATCCATACCCTGCCCAGCGGAAACGGGTAATGATTTTGAAAATCCATACCCTGCCCAGCGGGTATGGGTAGACCCGCGGGTTACCCGCTATATATTT
>JANZLX010000211.1:5709772-5721127 GCA_025531955.1 Erythroxylum orinocense | reverse complement strand
AACCACGGGTGGGTCGGGTACGGGTAAATATTAATCGGGTAAAAAATATATCAACCCATACCCGGACCGTTAGGGCGAGTACGGGCGGGTAAACGGGTGACCCGCCCGTTTTGCCAGGTCTATAATGGATAGTTAAAAATAAAAAATAAAAAAGAAGATGTGACCTATAATATAGAATATTGCACGAGGAATCTTGAAATCTGCACAATTTTTTTAATTTCATAATTTTGTTCTCTGTAATTCTGTTTATTATTAATATGGATGTAAATATACTTTTGCTACTATCAATATAAATATATATAATTAAATTATTAATTGTTTAAGTAATTAAAATTTAACTAATAAATCATTGATTGCAAACAAAGAAGAACGAATTATATTATACAAAATTAACAATTTTAAAAAAATAAATTTGGTGTTTAATAATTTTTCTTAATTATGCATGTTTAGTAAAAATATAACATAATTGATTTTTAAAATTATTTAACAAATATATTTTTTGTTATATTAATAATTAAATGATATCGTTTAATTTTTGTTGTCATTAATAAATACCAATAAGTTAATTGAACTTTTATAAATAAAATACAATTTTAGTTTTAAATACTTTTGAAAATAAATATCATTTTCAAATTATATGTTTATTAGCAATCTTAATCTTTAAAAATAACTTTATTATTTGAAATGTTTAATTTTTTAAAAAAATCACTGATACATTTTTAAAGACAATCAAAATTCTATTATACTTGTTTAATTGAAAATAAAATCAATTTCTAATAATATGAATAAAAAATAAAAATGTGATTGCCATAAATAATTACAACATAAAAATTAATAACAACAACAATAATCTAATGAAAGTTCTGCTAATACGTGAATTATGGAGAGGTCCAATTATATGCAGTCTTATCCCTAACTAGTAGAGATATTGTTTTTGATAAACCCACTAAAAAATATAAATAAATAAAATATCTATATGTAAAATACAATTATATATATATATATAATGAAATAAATAATACAATACATATAGAACAAGCAAAAAAATCTAATAAATCATTACAAGAAAATATTTAGGCTAAATAATTAGGAGGAAAGTATTACATATTACATGCTAAGCAACATACAAGACATAAAACTTAAAGAAAAATTATTAAAAGACCTACAAGAAAGAGAATGACATCTTTATGTAAGCTCATTTGCCAATATCCTAGTACACTAAGGTTTTCTATTGAAGGCCATGTCCTCAATAATTTTTAGTAGGATCATATCATTTTTCATCACCTTCCCCTAGTTCTTCTTAGACATTCCTTTTTTTGTTCTCTTTCTCTTATAGGGTCTAAGTACATCTTCTTGCATCTTCTCATTAAAGCGACATAATGTCTTCTTTTAACATGTCTGAACCATCTAAGTCTTGTATCTATTAGCTACCTTTAATTTGTCTCTTACCATACATTTTTGACCTTATTTCTTTTAGTGAGGCTAAATATCCAATTGAGCATCCTCATTTTTGCCCCCATTAATTTATGACTATGCAACTAATTGATGGGTTAACACTCCGCCTCATAGAGCATAGCTGGCCTAATCACTAAACGATAAAATTTATCTTTGAGCTTAAGTGGTATCTTCTTATCATAAACTTCTGATGCACTTCTTCATTTAAGTCACTTTGATTTGATACGGTAAACTATGCCTTTATTAATCTCTCTATTGCTTTGGACGATAGATCCTAGATACTTAAAACACTTTGTTTGTGGTACAAATTATAAACCAATCTTTAACTCCACATTAGAAGCTATCCTATAGCTCGAAAAGTTACACTATAAGTACTCAGCCTTAGTTATGATCAATTTAAAGCCTTTCGACTCTAATGTATCCCTCCAAAGTTCTAGCTTGACAATGACACCCTATTTTGTCTCGTCCACTAAAACAATGTCATCAGTAACCAACATACACCAAGGCACATTCCCTTGGGTATTCTTGGTGAGCTTATCTATTTCTGTTGTAAACAAAAAAGGACTCAAAGAGGAACCTTGACATAGCCTAATATTAATAAAAAATGTCATGTATCTTTTCCTATCATCTGTACTTTGGTCTTTACACCTTTATATATATCCTTAATGACTTTTATATAGGTTATAGGAACTCCCGTAACTTTTGAATACCTCCACATATTGTTCTAAGTGTCTAGGATCTGTCATTTAAAGGAATGGAGATATCAATGAAAACATAGTTCACCATATCATATTAGGTTGGCTTAAATAGAGGAGTACATTAAGAGTTTAATGTGACAAGAAGATATCATTTAAGTTAAAAGGTAAATTATATCGTTTAGCAATTAGGCCAATCATACTTTATAAGGCGAAGTGTTGGCCCTTCAAACAAGTTAACAAGAGATGAAGATGCTTTTTTGGATGTGCAACCTTACTAGAAGAGATAAGGTTAAGAATGTAATAATAAGAGACAAATTAAGGGTGACTAATATTGATGAAAAATTAAGAGAAATAAGATTTAGGTAGTTTAAACATATTAGTAGGAGACATCCTGATGCTTTATGGGAAGATTGTACTTAGGGACTATAAGAAGAAAAGAGGAAGCCCTACAAAAAACTGAGGGGAAGTGATCTGGAATGATATGACTTTGTTAGAATTTATTGAGGTTGTGATCTTCAATAAGAAACTTTGGTGTATTAAGATATGAGTAAATGATCTCACATAAAGAGGTCATTCTCTTTCTTATAATTCTTTAAACCTTTTTCTTCGATTCTTATATTTTGTATTTAGCCTAAATATTTAATATCTACTACTAATTCTGATAATTATTTAACCTAAATATTTTCTTACCTAGCCTAAACATTTTCTTATTATGGTTTGTCTATTTTATTAATTTATTTATCTTTTTCTTGTTTGTGTATTTATTTACTTGTTTTATTTTATATTTTTATTATTTACCTTGTTATATATTTATTGTGTTATCTATTTTATTAATTACTTCTATATTTTATTTGTACGTATTTTTATTTTATTTTATTTTATATATTATTATTATTATTATTATTATTATTATCATTTATGTCTATTTTTATGTTTATTTTACAATTACTTTCATTATTTTTAATAATTTTCTTTTATTATTCTTTATTTCCATTTATGTTTAATCTTTTATTTTTATTCTTTACCTTGTTCTATATTTATTGTATTATTATTTTATTACTTATATATTTTTATTTGTATTTATTTATATTTATATTTTATTATTATCTTTTATGTCTATTTTAATTTTACCTTTATTATTTTAATATGTATCTTTATTATTCTTATTCTTTATTCTTATTATATATATATATTATATTTTTTTCCTGTGAGTCTATCGAAAATAACCTCTCTACTAGTTAGGGTAAGGGTGTGTACTTCTGGACCTCTCTAAACCCTGCGTCTCAGTAGGACTTCTACTGAGATGTTGTTATTGTTGTTATATGACTTACCCTCAAGCTTTTTCGTCACAAATACTGGCAATTGTAGCTTCATCAAGAATAAAAGATCGTTCATCTTGTTTCTCCATATGTGGTAATTTGTGTCATTCAATTTAGCAAAACTACTAAATCTACTCTCTATGGCTTAACACAATAATAACTAAACCTGACCCTAATAATAACGGTTAGGTTATGTGGGAGGAATTTGGTGCATAATCAAATAATACAAAAAATTAATCTTACCATCTTTATGTTAATCATGGAGCAAAATAATAAATAAAATTACGAAATAGGGTACACTGAATTTTTATGTGGAAAACTCCCTCAAGGTGAGGAGTAAAAATCACTGGCACAAAATAGTATTTCTTCCACTATTAAACATAATGAGTACAACACAAATTCCTCTCTAAAATTAGTTAATGCAAAATACTAAAAACAACCTTTAAGAATACAATTCTTGGCACTTAAAGAGAAAAAGAGACCAAAATGCCCAAGTTGAGTTATGCAGAAAAATACTTAATATTTTTCTCATCTTACACTCACAAACTCCCACTATTTTATGATCATCAAATATTTGATATAACACTCAAATATTTGGCTTTGCTTTCAATCTCTCTTTTTAATTTTGTCTTGCTTTTATACATGTAAAAACATAGCTAAAACATGGCCAATTTATAGCCTTCATTTACTTGGAGACCAAGTCTTTAAAACTTGGGGACAATAGATGTTTCTTTTGTTATTCATTTTTGCTTGGTGAAGGATTGGCCATGTTTGCAATCTTGCTTGGCATACTTTTTTTTAAAGTTAAAGTCAAGTGTTCCTATTGATAGGACCCACTTAATAGTCCCTTATTAGTCTTCCCTCTAGGAATGCTCCTTATGAGTCTTCAATTAGTGTGTGTAGAGCTCTTCTTAATCTAATTTTTAGCATTTTAGAGATATCTTTACAAATAAAGTTACAACAAGTTATTTGCTTGAAATGGATTAAAGAGCTCAAATTTTTATTATTTGGGACCAAGCAGATATGTGTTTTATAAAATTATTTTAGCAGGCCCTATTGGCAAAGAACTCTTAGATTGCTTCAAATATTATATGTCTAATCTTAGGCTTTATGGAAGAAAAAACCATTAAAGCCATCTGGGCCTGGGGCTTTGATGGGGTTCAATTCAAATATTACTTTCTTTACATCTTGAATAGTTACTATGTTGCACAGGGAGTTTTCCATTTCTTTACTGATTGAGTTATTTATGAAGGATCTAAGGAGAAGGAGAGTGGATATACTAATTACTTTTTGTCCACGAAAATTACTAAAATAGTTGTGGATTTCATCCTTGTAAGGAAATCTTAGAACCATCAGCTCTTGTAAACAAGGAGATCTTATCTGTTATGGGCTTGGCCTTGAAAGAATTATGGAAAATTTTATGTTCTTGTCATCATTTGTGCATTAGTTGATATGTACTCTTTTCTTCATTAAAGGATTTTGGATCGCATTAGCTCTAGCATACTCCTTCAGTGCCATTTCCTCTTCTTTTTTGATTTGAGGATCATTATGGTTTTGATACAGTGAAGCTTGGGCTTATACCATTTTGGTTTTGTAGCTTCCATACTTTCCTTAGTGTTAATTTGCCTTTTAGCATTGAGTTTATTCATTTCCTTCTTGAAAAAGTCAAGCTTCTTTGCACGTATAAACATTTTAGTTTCCCGATTTTCTTGCTGCATGCATTGGTTATTACTTTAGCAAAGCCCCTTTCCTCCACTAGGAAGTTATTGAATCTGAAAGGGCTCCTCCTAATATAACTAGTACCCGAATGCTGTATAATTATAAGATAATCATATCAAATTCTTAGGGATTCAAAGACTGCTTTACTTGTACAAAATTTATCAATCTAATCTTCATTCACTAGAGCCTAATCCAATTTCTTCCTTAGTATCCAACATTGATTTTGTTTATTGCTCTAAGAGTAAAACCAATCCTCCATCTTCAAGCCAGTCACTCATATGCTTTACATGCATTCCCTAACGTCAGATGTGTAAGATCTTAGCTTGTATATCTCTCAATCTCATATGGAGGACACTATTAAAATCTCCAAGTACTATTAAAGGCCCTTGCATTATTGACTGAATATCCCTTAGTTTCTCCCATAAGTCCTTCCTTTGGAAGTTGAAGTTTGAGGCATATATGAGTTTGACATTTATTCTATGGTTTCTTTAAAGTAGTATCACTTCAAGGTGCCTTTCTGGTCATTGAGTCGATTAGGTTAACCATTAAGTTTTTTGGTTCATAAGCCACAATTATATTACCAAGGTGGTGGTATTGATAGTTTGATAAAGGTGTTTAAAAATTACCCAAAATTTTTGGTTTTACCATATTATCCTGCTTCAGCTTAGTCTTTAATAATCCTAACAAAAGAGGCTTAGTCTCTTTAGTAAATTCTCTAACGACTACTAGTTTATTAGGGCAATTTATGCCTTTAGTATTCCATGCAATAATGTACATTCAAAGGACGAAGAGATGATAAGGCCCTTGCCTTGCTTCTTTACTTGTTTTCTCTTTTTGCTGCTTTAGAATTATCCTTGTTTTTGCTCCATTATGGCTTTTCTTGAAACATTCTCTTCAGTTACATCCTTATTTACATCCTATTGTTCTTCACTTAAGGTGGTGCTGAGGATTGTTCTAGTATATTTCTATTTGCTTCCTGCTCCTTGCTTAAGATTCTTTGCACTAGTACCAGAGTATTTTCTACCCCAATTGGGTTGAAGGTAGAGTTTGCATTACGGCTTGGTATTATATTCTAACTAGGGGCTTGTGTAAACCTGATTGACTTCTTTTAAGTAAGTCAATATTGAATTAACCGCAAGTGCACGGTGTAGCTGTAGTTAATATCGGTAAGTATGGGTCGATCCCACGAAGATGATGAATACTAGTAATTATCATTATCCTATTATCTAGTATACAAATTTGGTTATGATTTTTAATTAAAAGAAAATAAAACTAAAGCAGGCAAAATAAAAAGGCAACAATATTGAACAGAGAAATAAGAAATCACTTAGAAAAACTATCGATATCAAAAGATTAATATTTAGGTTTTGAATCCCCCTAAAAACCTTAACAAACTGATCTTTTATTATGCAATTATTTTATTGATTTATTGGAATTTGAAGATTCCTATAGTATGCTAGTAGCTTGTCTTGAATCTTTTAATAACTAATCCTAAAGTTTTCAACCGAATTACTCAGGTTAAAGTTTATAAGATTGCTTTATCAATTTGTGAATTCTTCTATTAGGTTTGACCCTAATATGAAAGATTTATGTCATTATAACTCTAGGGCTATAATTACCTCCTTCCAATTACTGTATATTTATTCATAAACAAGATTTCTCAATTGCTATGTATGAAATTAGGTTATGATATAATATTCTGAATTTATTAGAACATAAATAACATATGTAATCAGATCACAATATATCAACTAACCAATTGCATTAATAAAGGATTCAAAACATATTAAAGTATCAACATAGGGTTCATCTAGTCTAAACACTAACAAGACATTTAGTTACACATAATAGAACATGAAATTAAACATAAACTGAAAGATAAACGAATTGAAAACAATAAGTTCATAATTCTAAATCTCCTTCATTATCTTTTATCGAATATTCTTATAAGGTAGATGTTTAATATTGCATTTTGATAGATCTTTCGATGATATCTTCGCGTTTTCTACTTCTTTGAACCAAAATCACCCTTGAGAATGATCACCACATCTGGAATCACCTCCTAATGTCTGCTCTCCTCAATTAGCCTCTAAACATTATATTGAAATTTAGGGTTTCCAGGACTTACAAAATTTAGTACACGATTATGTATCAAACTGTGTATCTCCAAAAACGCTTGAAATTGTGATTTTGCACTACTAGGGAGAAGTGCATAGGTTGATGCATGACCATGCATGACCGTGCAACCCTTCTATGCTTCAAATATTTGTTTTATGTCATGTTTTTATTCAAATTCTTCCCATTTAAGTTCGTGAAAGCAATTATAACCTATAAATGCACTTAGAATTAATTAGGTACCAAATATCTAACAAAAGTATAAAATATCAAGAAAAAATAAATCAAATATGAGGTATAAATATGATAAATTATACATTTATCAAGATCCCTCCCCTGAGGTTGAAAGAGTGCATCTAAGATTCACCAATCCCTCCTAATCACCGTTAGCAAAAACCCTTTTAGTTGGCTTCCAAACTTTACCTTGATGTTTGAAATTAGGTTTCTAATTATAGGAAACACTCACCTCATCTTCTACTAGTTTACCTTCCTCATTAAGCCTTAAGATTGGGATGGCTTCTCGAAGTTCTTGATCTAACTCCACACTAGTACATAATCGGACAAACCCAATGTGTTTTCTTTTTGCAATTGTTTCATCCATACAAAAGCGTATACCTAGGTAACTAGTCAATAAACTAAGCCCCTTGGTTATCTATTTTTCTAAGGGCCAGGACATTGTGTATGTGCACTTATAATATAATATTTTCATATTTGACTTTGTCCAGCCTGATGATCGGTCTCTAGAATTGGAGGAAAAGAGGTAGATTGAACATCATGGACCACATTCAACTATGAGCTTTGCTTCATTTACACTCTGAGATGTGAACAAAACTTGATTATATTTTAAGATTAATACTTGTATCAATCTACGTTTTCGCCTTGTATGTATCCATCTTTTGATTACTTGGAGAGGTAGTCTACAATCGATGAAAATTTCAACAATGACGGTGTTTCATGCTTTATCTCATTCTTTTAAAACTTCACCGTCTAGTGCTACAATCTTACCATTCTCCATATTATAGGGAGGGCACTATTGCAAGTGGCTTTTCTAATGAGTCTCCTACCACTTTCCTTCGGTTCATCCTGAGTCGGTTAGACCCTAGTTATAGTTGCTTCCTGAGGCTTGCCACTTGAGTTTGATAGCTCTTTGCTCTACATGGACGAGGAAGAGGGGATGGGTGGAAATGCCAATTCCATGTCATCTATCACTGCTCCTGTTGCTTACATTTTCATAGTCTTAGAAAAACAGGTTGAGAAGGTGGAAAAGTTTGAAAAGTAGTTACCAAAAGAGATAAGAGAAACGGGAGATGTGAACTAGTAATGTCTACAATGGTAGAGAATCAGGGTGGGGGAAGAGATTGAGAGTGTAAGAGAGAAAAGGTAAATAAGAAGAACTCAAGAACCAACACTACAAGTGCACACAGATAGGTGTGAATTTATGGTCAGCAAGTAAAGGAAATCTAGAGAAAGGAGAGAGCTTCTTACTTTCACCGTTTTTTAAGGAGGAGATTGATATATAGATACAAATTTATTTTCACATTTAATACGTATGCCATACACACATATATATTTATATAATGTTTCTTTAATCATTTAGAATCACAAAATGTAAAATTTGCAGTTGATATTTAATGTGTAAATATTTTTTAAATAATTAAAATATATTAATTATTAAATATTTGATATTTATGAATAAATTTTGATTTTATAAATAAAAATTATTATAGAAAAATGGATTAAAACAAAATTTAAAACGATTTAAAATATATTAAAATTAAGAATAGTTTATTATATATGAGTTTCTTTTTTTCGTTTAAAATATATAATTTTCATGATTTTACTTATTTTTAAAAATATTCTCATTACTATAAATCACTTAAAATGACAAAGTATGGTTTCACTTAATTTTTAAAATATATTTATTGCTATAAGTTACTTAAATTGTTGCTTTTACCATAATACATCATATATGCATATTTTAATTAATAGCACATTAACAATTTAATATTGTGATATATGTATATATATATATAGTTTATTGTTACATTTAATACAAATGCATACACATATATTTTATATAATACTTAGTTAATCATTTAGAATTATTAAATGTATAGATTTAGTATTGTAGATATTTAATGTGCATATTGTTAAAATAATAATAATAATAATAATAATAATAATAATAATAATAATAATAACTATTTGCATTTTGTGATAATTGATGTAGATAAATTTCAAAATGATTAAAATATATTAAAAATTAAGAATAGTTTATTATATGTGAATTAAATGTATAAACGTATTATTATAGTTACTCATTATGTACATATTTCAAAATAGCTAAAGTTTAACTTAATTAATTTTAATTTTGAATTTGACATGTATATATCTAGCTCTAATTACTATCTAGCTCTAATTACTACTGTTCATTATAGCGTATGATACATTAGGATTATGACAATATAGAACAGGGTGGACTTCTCTGTGGATTCGGAAGAAAAGAAAAGGTTAGAAAGAAGACAAATGAAGAATGTAATTAAGAGCTTTAATTTAGAATCCCGCAGTCTTAATGCATATCTGCTAAAAAGATGTAAAAATATATCTAGTAAGCCTTATTAATAATGATATATGCAAAGATTGGTTTATCCTTACTGTCTGACACTTCAAATCCAAATATGGTAATGTGATGACGATGATTTGTATATATAGACCAATTCCTACCACTGTTAAGCATAGACAGCAGAGGCATATAGGATTCAGATACCATAAACATGAAGCTTTCAAGCACCCTTTTGATCTTAACTTTCACTTCTCTCTTTATTTCTTTTGTTGCTGGAGGAGGTCGTATTTCTTTTAACAGTTATGAAGTCGACAAGTATCCTCCTTCTGGACCTAACCCTCGTGTGCCTCCTCAGTCACATCTTGACCTTGCTCGGGCGATCAACGGACGAGCTCCTTCTGGACCAAACCCTAAACTACCACCTGAAGCGGCAACTGTTGGAAGGGCAGAAACTTATTGGATAGGAAAGAATACACAGTTGAACCGTGAAGGATCTTTTCCAGAGGACTTTAAGAGCGGTTCAGACTAAGTTTCTTCCGGAGATGAAGACCTATACATTTCTTCGTTGAAATAAACGCTACCTTTTAAATTGACTCGAGTTTTTCAGTTTGTTGTATCTCACCTGTTAACGCATTCAAAGTTATAATGAACAAATCTACAGGTTTTACGTTACAATATTATTCTTTTCTTCTTTATCCCAAAGTCACTTTTTGTGCATGTTGGTGTTGCTGAAAGTGATCAGAGCCTCGAATATGATTGGATAGGATGACTGGAAATCAGCCAAGCTACTCAATTGGATTGACTTTAATAAAAGCCCTACATGTGGATTGTGAATACGTTTACGAATTACGACTGTTTGGTTGGTACGAAAATAATTTTTTTAAAATTTAAATTATTATGTTTGGTTCCTTTTTTTTTTTGCGCATCCAAGGTATCCACCGACGGAATTAGTGACTAATCCCTTTGCTGTGGGAACATCTTCAACACGGGAGGACTACAGCTGGCCCAGGAATTTGTTGCATTCCTAAGGGTAGGGATCGAACCCCCAATCACTTGGTTAAGCGACGAAGGCATGTACTACCTACGCCAATCCACTAAGTTTTTGTTCGTTTTTTTTAATAGCTAGAAAAGTAGTATCATTTTTTTTGAATTCTAAATGTCTAACACCCCCTTAATATTTAGATTACTTTTCTCAGGAATTTAATTTAAAAATTATACCGGCCAATTTAACTCTTCCTTCTCTCTCTACTCGACTTTAAAATATATAAATTTTAAATAAATTTTAATTTAATAATTAAAAATATATAAAAATAAATTTTAGCTTATAAATAATAATTTTTAAATTATTTATTTTTAAAAATAAAATATATAATATTTATTAATAAAATATTTAAATAAAAATAATTTATTTTAAGTTTTATTTAATTTATAAATATTATTAGTAATAAATATATTTATTATTATTTTAAAAACAAAAATTAAAAAT
>JANZLX010000211.1:5683787-5709672 GCA_025531955.1 Erythroxylum orinocense | reverse complement strand
ATAAAAATTGAAATAATAAAATAACTAATTAAAAAAACTTTGAAAAAAAAAAGGAAGGAAAGATAAGAACGGGGGGAAATTTCAAAAAAAATTTAAAATTTCCAGTATCAGCCGATATTTAAATTTTGAATATTTTTACTCTTCAGGTTCATATTTTTTTCCTTATTTAACGATTTTAATTTTTATTTTATTTATAAGAATATAATTGAAAGCATAAGTCAAAATTAAGTTACATTCCATAAAATGTTGTTGCATACTAAACACTATAATAAAAATTCACCCCCTTTCTTATTAGAATTCTTATAAGTATCTAAACATGTGAATATTTTTACTTTCTATAGATTTATTTTTCAAATAATTATATTCCAAATTCACTTTACTTTCCTGTCAACCAAACGGGGCGTTATTGTTTGGCCTTTTAAGGTTTATATTCCTGAAGTGAAAAATAAAACTCTTTATGATTCACATTACACTGATAGCTAAAGTATAATTAAAAAAGTCCACACGAAATGCGGGTAATCCAGCTAGCTCTACACAACAAAAGACTACTCTGTATACCAAGGAACAAGGTTAATCAACTTATTCTCAAGCAATATCACAGTATACAACTTCTTACAGACAGGAGCCAATTACAATTTCCTTTTCCGATTACATGTTTTTGTTTATTTACAAAAACTTGATGCCACAGGTAAAAAGGTGTGTGGCTCTGCAACTTCTTTTTCTTATTCATGTGATCTTTTCAAGCCAAATTAAGAACTCAAGGAAAGTTTCAACTGTACAAAGTGCTTAGCCTGCAGAAGATTATATTCGTTCAGGATTTCCCCACTTTCTCCTCCCCAATGATCCATCTTGTCAACCAACTTGGATCTTTAGCAAGGGATTTGCTAGAGATTGGTAAAATCCCAAGATCAGCACCAACCTGGTCATACTCCTTGAGAGCGGCTTCCATCTCAGCCTCAATATTACTATCATCCACATCAATTGCGTTCACCAGCAGAGCATCGGCATAATGCTTCTCCCTTTCTGGGTCGGGCTGGAATGGTTCCATTGTTGGACCCTGCTCATCATGACATATTCAATTAAAACAAAAGTTTACTTAAATGTGATCTTACTCATTAATTCCAACATGCCCCTTTTAGCTTGATAGAGAAACAATGAAAGAATTAAGACCCACAAACTACTTTACTTTCTTTGCACTGCCAGCAGCATAAAATTTGCTAATAGAATTTCTTAGCGATTAGCAAAGTTATCCTTCCTAATAACCAGTTCAATTCATGAAATAGGAAACAACAAGGTCACCTGACATAAGTCGGCATAATGTCTGTAAATCTCACTGTTTTCATCGTGATCACCAAGCAGCGTACCACCATACCAACCACTAGCTTCATCAACTGACATCATTGTAAGGTACCTTAATCATAGGAAAAATTATGTCAAACAGTTGACAATATCCCTCTTTGCTTAGATTATCCAAAGAAAAACCAGAGGGAATGCAATAGCAAGGAGAAAATAAGCACTTCCTTTACAAGCTCTGACAACAGACTCAATTACGGGTCGTCCCCTTACTGTTTTATTAAATTTCATTATTTATTTATTGTCGAAAATTAGTCTTTAGGTATTACAAGTGTATAATATTGCAATTTTTTTGTAAATTGCTGCTTAAGTTATTATAAATTCATACAAATAGTACATGCGAATTATTTTTACAAGAAAATTTACCTGCATAATACTAATTGTATCAGAAACTAATTCTCATCCATTTTTGTAAACTTAGATAAAAGGAAGGCTTACAAAGTAATAGAGTTAGAAGTAACTTTTTTACTGTTGATAATAAAGACATGTATGGTTTAACAGTTTGAGTCAACGCTTTTGGTCTTGGGACAAGAAGCTTTTTATGATTTTTATTACGTAAAATGTCAAAATGGTTCAATACAAGAACCAAACTGGCTTCCTGACTGCTTCACAAGTTTATTGTTTAAACTAATCAGTTTGGTCTGATATTTATAACCAAGCATTTATTAGCACTATGCCTTCCTCTAAAATCACAATAATTGTTATTTGCAAGCTAGGAGCATTGCATCAAATATGGCATTTATCTTATCCAACAAATTTGATCTAGTGGAGCAACAAAAAGGGATGTTCATGACCATGCATTGAACCTAAAATCAAGAAATTGAGCTTGACTTTTTGAGTTTATAGCATACCCATAAAACCAGTCTAATCCTACTATTTACTGCATTAAAAAAAGGTAAAAGAAAAAAACTAAACTAAAGGAAATACCTCTGGAAGATATCCTCCTCATTCATGTCACCTAGAGATGAAAGCCAATTCAAATCACAGTAATCAATTCTATCCTTTTCAATTTCTCCAGTTTCAAGCTCCCCTTGTGACGCTTTTGGGTTTGCACTGCTATTATCATACTTCCTCTGACCAAAAAGCCAATTTGGGCTCTTGAGCTGTATCTCACTACATTAAATGTAACACATGAAGGAAAATATTCAATTTTCCACAAACAACAGATCATGCTAGCAATTAATAAGGTACAATGTAAAACAGTAATCCAACAGCTATAATAAAGAAAAGAGGAAAGTCTATTGATCTATTATTGCATTTTCAAATTCAACTAGAAGCTTCAACAATAGTGTGCCATGATAATCATTTTGTTTTTCTAATTCTCCAACTTATTGTATTTTCCGAATTTGCTCCTTTTAAGATAATTTCTACTTTTGGAACATTCTTACTATTGTTAGCACATAAATAAAGTCATAAACTTCTTATCTATATCTCTTAATCATGGAAAAAAAATTTATGGACATTATAGTAGGAAGATTTCAGCAAAAGAGTAAACCAAAAGATAGATAACTATTATGAAAAAATATAAAGAGAGGATTAATAAGATAATTGTGACCAAATTCCGAACAGAGGATGAAAATAACGTAGTTAATAATTTTGCAATGAAATTAAGATTAGAATCGGCAAGGCAGAAAGAGACTGAAAATGTTATCTTTTGGCATCTTGATGGCAATGAGATAGCTTACAGACCCACAAGCGCATGCCAAGATGTCACTCTAAGAATGTAAAGATCGTAGATCAGAAACAGCTACAAATAATGCACCTGTCCAGGTTAATTCTGCCATTTTCCAGACGTGATTTATGGGTGCTTTTGTCTATGAGTGGGTGAGTTTGATTTTGAGTAAGTATATTTCTATTAGATATCAAAACTCTAGAGATGTAACATGTTAGAAGATAGAACTAGCAGAATCATGTTAGAAGCATAACAACCACATATGCAAACACAAGAGATAATGAAATCAACACGTTTATGATGTATACACACAACACAAGATGACTAAATCAGAAGACAATAACTCTGTTAAAAGGAAATTACGCTGCATCAGGTGCAACTCCAGAGTTTCCAGCAGCACCACGAGGTCTTTGGTCAGGTTCACTACAAAGTCTTACATTTTTTATTGCACTGCATGTCCTCTCAATCAATTTATCAAATGAAGTCAGCTTCATTCGATAAAAATCTTCCCTGCATGCTGGAATAGGTGCAAGAGTCATCCCAACACCTAAATGCTTAACACTGATGTCTGTGGACTTAGCATCCAACGCCTGGTTGCTGGACAAGCTACACAAATACTCAAAACATCATCACTTGGAATAGACAGGGACATCCTTCAGCCATCTATCTACCAAATTCAGTCCAAGATCACAACGTAAGATTCTAACTTTTACCAGTAATCCAAACGAAGGTCTTCTTCTCCAGTCCCAGAGACATGGAGATAATAATCTGAATCCAATTCCCACAGAGCAGGTTTTCCTTCTTGTGGTTGGAAATAACCCAAAAATCTAGCAAATAGTTGGGAGTTGCAAAAATGGACATTTAGTAGCACATTAAGCAGTGAGAACTGATGGTAATAAAATGTAGTTATGCAAAGAACATAACACATTGTCACTGCACGAATATTCAAACTAATATGCACAGCTAAGATGTAAACAGACTTGGTAATGGAATTAAAAAAAGTATAACAAAGAAGACCAGTACAAGTTTATTGCATCTTGCTTTTCACCATCAGTGTAGGCATTGCTGTAGTATCGCTTTATAGACTTGAGAAACTCACTAGATTGAGTTGTCGCTTTCCACTTTCCCTGTCTCTCTGGAAACACCTGAAGCAAATGACCATGAGCTAAGTCAAAACTGAACATGAACGCCAATTAAGTGGAGAAGACAGGAAGAATGAAGAAGAAATAATACAGTATTATGAGCTGCAGAGCCTCCGTATTGCTGGGCAAGAGCATCCCCCATGCTTTGGTACATATCCATAAGAGCAGCAGCAATGGTACTATCAGGATCCACTTTAGGTATGTCGGTAAGACCCATTGCATGAAGCTGGCGTCCCAATGCTGCTAGGCCATAAGCATACTGAGCAACATTTGTACGATCCAGGCAGTCAACGCAGTTAGTGCGAAGAACTCCACTTTGAAAACGAGGTGCTTCACCACCAAAATTGTCTAGCCTATTCTGTTGATTAGAATTGGTATCTTTTTCCCGATTTATTACCGAACTTAAACTGTCATTGGTACTTCCCATCCTTGCAAGTTCCCCAGAGCCAGTCCTCATATCTCTAAAAAGTATATAAAAGTCAATGAAAGATAGGATCTACGTCCGATAAACGATTATATTGTCTAGAAGCTATACTATGTAATACATACTGGACAACACTAAGTTTCCAGCTTAATATTAAGTGCCTCAAATAAGCATCCTTAAAAACCAAGTGTTATGCTTAGAAGAAGATTTGCAACGTTACAATAAATGCTTAAATGTATTTAATCTTTGGGAACTACTACCTGCCAGTGCTTGTCCGATTAAATTTGTTGGTTCTCCTCTTAACAATGTTGGGTTTCCCACTATAGTAAAACCCAGTCAAATCAAGTGCTTCACTTGCCACAGCACCCAAAACAGCCAGAACATTGGCGGACTTGCTTTAAAAGAGGAAAAGAGAGAGAACAAATGAGTCAGCTCACAATAATAAATGAAGGAAGAAAACAGAGTAAACTGATCATATTCAAAAAAAACCAAATGGAGTTAGGTAAATAATTAACTATGAATGCATGGCACACGAAACTCATAAATTTCAATTTCCTGATTTGTTTTCTTACAAGTTAGGGGGATACCATACTTAAAGGCTGTTCTATAAGTTAGTTGATAAAACTAAGTTTACTAGAGGCATTCAAGAAGACAAGATAGAGATTTTCAAATTTTGTATTTGAACAAAAGTCTGAAGACCAGAATAAGTACAGCAGTTTAGGACAAGCTGTACATTTCAATCAAATACTTCCAATAAGCCCCCAGTGGTAGTTGTAGCAAATCTACCTCTTAGCAAACTTGTGAAAATCCCAGTGGATAAATTTTAGATGATTTTCTTCTGGCATAATTGTATTCAAATACCCAACAGCATTAGCAAACTCACGCCTCAGCATCATTTCTCTTGGCCGTTTCTCAACAGTCTGCATTTTAGCATTACGATAACTGTCAGGATAGTACTAAATATTAGAAGATAGGTCAAATGAGTGTTCTGATATGAAATATAAATGAGAGGAACATGTGAACATCAATCAAGATAAAGTTGCACACACAAATTCTTCATATAACTATCATTCACTTGTGTCATCAAAAAACGTAAGACAAATGCCACAACTTAGCCTGAAAAAAAATTGAACAGTGTAGACTGCACAGCTAGTATATGAACAAACCTTAATCAAATTAAGTACAATTATAGGGTTGCCATATCTCCTTTCTAGATCTTCAAAATGCAGTTTGGTTGCCTGGTAGGTAGGATCATAACGTTGCACTGATGTATAGATAAGATTAAGCATCAGAGGATAAGCAAATCATGCAGGAAATACCATCACAGAAATCGATAACCAGCAGTTTGAAAAATTGAATCAATTTCCCTACAGATGATATCAGGTTTAGGACTAAATCTTGAAGCTTCCTGGGACCAGAAGAGGGGAATAGAACCACGCATCTGCACAATAGAGCTCATTTTTCCCTTGCATGATCCAGCTTCTTCATCAAGGACAATTTGTTCTGTTTCAACATCATTCGCCACCCTTCCCCGATCATTCACTCCCCTTTTCAAGTAACTGCAGTCAATTAAAATTCAACAATTACAATATTAACAATTGTCAATAGCATACTAACAGTGACAGCAGTATCAGGCAGGAAAGTAAACCTTGTCAATATGGTGATGTTATCAGGTTCAACATTATAATAACATCATTGCTATAATGTGAAACTAAGAATGCTTCTTATTTGGGATCTTCAGGTTCAGGTTTTTTTTGGAGTAATCATTTAGGTTGATGGGTTCAGGAAATAATAGATACTTTGTTGTCAAAAAAGAGTTTGTATATGTAACTCTAGGAAAATATAATGAAAAGTTCAACCTTTTGTTTATAATGGATGCAGTGAACATTGTTATCATCAGGTCACATTGTAGTGACATTCATGAACACATATCATTTTTGCAGAAAAACTTTGAAACCAAATATTAAAGAAATTTCAGTAATATGTTTTGGGGATAAAGACAGTAAGATCAGCTCTGGCAAACATAGGAAATATGTTATTGACTTGATGAGCAAAAGCAGAACATTGTAATCAAAGCAAATGGATACTCCACTGTGCTTCAAATTATGTAGCCAACATGGAGACCAGTTATTCATATTACAAGATATTTGGGACCAATTACAAATTAATCCCTAGATATGCAATTCACTTTGCAATGAGTGATGACTCTTAGACTCTCAGGAAGTACTCATTTCATGCAGTAGTAAAAATAATGAGATATCTCATAGTTCAAAATGGGAAAAATTATTATGCAAGGATCATCTAACTTGTAGATAATATGTTTTTGTTAGTGGATTTTAGTATCCTGAAATATTAAAAAACAAATTGCACTTGCAAAGTTTAGTCTTAAACTGGATATCATGCTATAACCCGTACCACCTGTCAATCAATATGGTAAAAATATTTAGTAGCAGTTGTTACGAAATATCTACATTAGGAAGAGTAATATCTACATTAGCGAGAGTATGATCTCCCTCTTTAGTGTATGATTTCCTATTTATTACTAAGGTTTTCTTTCCCTATGTAATGAATTTTATATAAATGATACAAGGGTCTTGAATATTCATCAAGCCCTCTGTTTTTCCCACTGTTCTTCACATGGTATCAGAGTCACACTTCCAAACCTTAAAAACATGTTTACCATAAACCCTGCACCTTCCATTCTATCCAAAACACTTACCTCCACTTACCAAAACCCAAAACCAAAGACCAAATACATAGAAGCAACCAGGGGGTGCCAACGACCACCAAAGTACCGGAGGGGTCACCGGAAAATCACCCACGAGTCGGCGTGTGGGCGTCACACATCCTCGTCCAATGACCACCGGCAGCAACAGTTAGATGGGTCAGCTCGCCATTGTGTCCTGAATTGAGTTCCGGCCTTACTTTGTGTCAAAACTGACCAGAACATGAGTTTTTGTTATAACAGTAAAGTTTTATGCATTTCGAAACATCATCAGCAGTGTTTTAGTGTCCGTTTAGCCAGGAAATTCATCTAGCATAACTGGGAGATGTCAGATTTCAGGAGCAAATCATCCACAGGTGTTCCAACAATGGGTTCCTCAACTTTGTGAATCACCAAGCAATGTTTGAACGGTAATAACTATCCTTTTTGGTCTAAGAATGTTGAATTGTTCTTTCGAGGTCAGAGAAAATTGTCCCATCTTACATTTGATCCCCCAACTGATCAAAAAATACTAGAAAATTGGCAAGGTGATCATGCACAATTACTACATATTCTTTTCGATTCTATGGAACCTGAAATTTCAGTCCTATTCTCTCATGTTAGCACTCGTAAGCAAGCTTGAGACTATGCTAAGCTTCTTTACTCTAATAATATGCTTCGCATGTATGATATTTCTGTTGAGTTATTTCAGTCCAAACATGAAGGAAGTTTGATTGAATACTTTGGGAAAGTGAAACGTGCTTTTGAGGAGTTGAATTCTCTACTACCGATCACATCTGATATTAAGGAGATGCAGATTTAAAGAGAGCACTTGGTAACTACGACGTTTTTGACTGGATTGAAACCTGAGTTTAAGCCTGTGCGAGCACAAATCTTTGGAGGAGCACACTTTCCATCCTTGTTGAAGTATATTCGAGACTCTCTCGCTCTATGACTGAGGCGACTTCACCAAAGAATAACTCTAAAAGGTCAACTCTTGGGAACACGATCTGATTCACAAGTCAAAGGGAGCCATGGGGGAAGTTGAGGAGGACGCGGTGGCCGAGGAGGACACAGCAGAGGCTCATGACTCCATTGCACACATTGTGATAGAGGTGGACATGATGAGAAGTCTTGTTGGGATAAATATCCCCATTTGCGAGTTGCTTATATTGCGTCTCTTGAAGAACATTTTTCGGCTACAACTTCACAACCGTCTATTACTTTGTCTCAGGATGAGTATACTAAGTTTTTGCAGTATCATTCAGCTCATCAAGGTAGCCCAACCATTTATTATCCAACTATCACTAGAAAACAGTCATGGGTAATAGATTTTGGAGCCACTGACAATGTTTCAGGTAAAATAACCAACTTTAACCATATCGCTCCTTTACCTGCCTCTTATAGTGATAAACTTACTATTGCTGATGGATCTACTACCAGCATTAAAGGTGTTAGATCCTCTCATCCTTGTTCTTCTCTCACATTACCCTCTACATTATTTGTTCCAAACTTTCCTTTCAATCTTATGTCTGTGAGCAAATTGACTAAACAACTAAATTGTTTTGTATGTTTCTACCTTGATAATGTCATTATCCAGGATTTGAAGACCAAGATGACGATTGGAGAAGGGCATGAATCGAATGGAATGAACTATTTTGACAAGTTGCAATCATCCATCGCCTGCCCAGTGTCAGTCTCTCCTATTGATATCCATAGTCAATTGGGTCATCCATCTTTGGAAAATCTCAAGAAATTAGTGCCAGGGTTAGATTCCGTTTCCAGTTTAAATTGTGAGTTGTGTCAGTTAGGAAAACATCATCGTAGTTCGTTTTTTCCTTGAGTCAATAAAAGAGTTGAAAAACCCTTCATGTTAATCCATACAAATATTTGGGGTCCGATTTGTGTCAAGTCTAAGTTAGGATTTCAGTATTTTGTAATTTTTGTTGATGATTTTTTCCGAATAACTTGGTTATATATAATGTGAGATCATTATGAACTATTCTCTATTTTTTGTTCTTTCTATGCTAAAATTCAAAATCAATTTAATACCCGAATCAATATTCTTCATAGTGATAATGCTAAAGAATATTGCTCTACCTCATTCTCCAGCTACTTGAAACAAGGTATTCAACATCAATCTTCCTGCCCACACACTCCTCAACAAAATGGGGTAGCTGAGAGAAAAATCTAACATATTGTTGACAACTCGTACCATGTTAATCCACATGAATGTACCCAAAAGTTTCTAGAGAGATGTTGTACTTACTACATGTTATCTTATCAATCGAATGCCATCTTCTGTGTTAACGGGTATAACTCCATTCTCAATTCTCTTTCCCTATCAAGACCCTTTTTTCCATTGCTCCTTGAGTATTCGGATGTGTTTGTTTTGCTCACCAAATTCAGCCCAACACAAATAAATTAGATCCAACAGCTATAAAGTGCATCTTTCTCGGGTACTCTAGTTTGCAAAAAGGGTATAAATGTTTTAGCCCCTCATTGAATCGTTTTTTCTGCCTGCTAATGTTACATTCTTTGAAGACACACCATACTTGTCTGATGCTTAGTCTGTCTCTACTGATACTGATGCGTGTCTATCAATTTCTTTTGTTCCTTTCCAGGCAACTCCCACTTATGTTGCTCCTGACACTAATCCTACTCCTTTGGAACATCTCTCTCATCCTGATTTGCAGGTTTATACTCGACGCACTCATCCTGAAGTACAACCAGACGATTCACGCTCATCACCGTTGTCTTCTCCGTCTTCAATTCCATCATATGATGATCTTGATTGGCCCATTGCTCTCTGTAAAGGACGAAGGTCTTGTACATCTCACCCTATTTCAAACTTTGTTTCTTATAACTCATTATCACCTTCATATGCTGCTTTTGTATTTCAAACTTTGTTTATTATAACTCATCACCTTCATATGCCGCTTTTGTATCCACTTTGTCTTCTATAACTATCCCTAAATTTGTTTCAGAAGTTTTGGATCATCCTGGATGGAAACATGCCACGGAAGAAGAGATGTTGGCTTTGCAAGCTAATGCTACATGGGACTTAGTTCCTCTTCCACATGGTCAAACAAGTGTGGGTTGTCGTTGGGTGCTCAGTGTTAAGGTCAATTTTGATGGCACGATTAATCCTTTAAAAGCTCGTTTGGTAGCTAAGGGTTATACACAGGTGTATGGAATGGATTATACTAAAACCTTTTCTGTTGTTATCAAATTGACATCTGTAAATGTTTTCATTGCATTGGCAGCCACCCATAACTGGCCTCTTCATCAATTCGATGTGAAAAATGCCTTTCTCCAGGAGACTATTTTTATGGAGCAACCACCAGGGTTTGCCGCTCAGGGGGAGACTAATCTAGTGTGTCGTCTTAACAAATCTTTGTATGGTCTAAAACAGTCATCAAGAGCTTGGTTTGAGCGCTTTAGTACAGTGGTTATAGAGTTTGGTCTACATCAATGTGGTGTGGATCACACTATGTTCTATCGTCACTCTGAGGCTGGTTAAATTCTTTTGATTGTATATGTTGATGATATTGTTATTACTGGAGATGATAAAGTAGGAATTCAGTCTTTAAAGTCATTCCTAAAGACTAAATTTCAAACAAAGGATCTTGGTTTACTAAAATATTTTCTGGGTATCGAGGTAGCAAGGTTGAAAATGGGGATTTGTCTATCTCAGAGGACGTATGTTCTTGATCTTCTAGAGGAAACAGGTCTGTTGGGAACAAAGCTAGTTGATAGCCCCATGAAACCAAAAATAAAACTTAATGCTGATACAGGAGAGCAGTTGGAAGATCTAGGATAGTATCGAAGACTTGTTGGTAAATTGAATTATTTGGCTGTTACTCATCCAGATATTTCATTTGCTACAAGTGTGGTGAGTCAGTTTATGGGATCTCCACAGACTAGTCATTGGCATGCAGTTATTAGAATTTTGAGATATTTGACAGGTTCTCCACGGCAAGGTCTTCTTTGCCAAAATCATGGGCACATTCAGATTCAAGGGTATATAGATGCAGACTAGGCAAGCTCTTATGACCAACGGTCTACTTCAGTCTACTGTGTATTTTTGGGTGGAAACTTGGTGTCATGGAAAAGTAAAAAGTAGTCAATTGTTGCACGTTCTAGTGCTGAATCTGAGTACAAGGCTATGGTGTATACTACATGTGAGTTGATTTGGTTTAAGCATCTTCTCAGGGAACTTGGTTTTGAGCACTCCACTCCAATGAAACTGATGTGTGATAATCAAGCAGCCATTCATATTGTCTCTAATCCAGTCTTTCATGAGAGAACCAAACATATTAAAGTGGACTATCACTTTGTTCATGAAAAGCTTCAAGAAGGATTGATTGATTGAGACACCATATGTCAAGTCAGAAGATCAACTTGTTGAATTACTCACTAAAGCATTGGGGGGGTAACAGTTGAAACCTTTATGTAACAAGCTTGGAGCTTATGATATGTATGCTCCAGATTGAAGGGGAATGTTAGAAAATATCTATATTAGGAAGAGTAATATCTATATTAGGTAGAGTATGATCTCCCTCTTTAGTGTAAGATTTCCTGTTTATTACTAAGGTTTTCTTTCCCTATGTAATGACTTCTATATAAATGATACAAGGGTCCTGAATATTCATCAAGCCCTCTATTTTTCCCACTATTCTTCACAGTAGTGTTAGCTTCTCTTCATCTAAGGCCTATAGAAATGTAGGGCAACTAAACAGAAAGGTATGTTGTTTTAGGTCCAGAATAAACAGAAAGTTCATTGTCAATCTTTTAAAGGAGAAACTTGAGCAAAATGATATCAGTACCTACTTCTGTTGATTTGGAATATCAACTTGCTAATTTCTCGACAAATCAACATTTCTCCAAAGATAAATTGGTAAAGAGCAAGTAACACATGATATACATGATCCAGCTTAATAGGAAGTAGAACATTAATTAGGCCACTTTGTACTTTTACCTAAAGTATAAGTAAAGTGACAGACAACATGTGGATATATTTTTGAACTCTTCTAACACCTTCACCTAACAAAATAAAAGCAATGATTCAGCTACATTAACTCGTGCCAAGTCAAAGATATGTGTTTGATAAGTTGGTGTCATCTGGTATAGAAGAAATATAAGAAGCATCAGACTATAATTCAATGAGATGAACACATTTGAAGAAACTCACCAAGAATAAAGAAAATATCACATATGAAACACAATTTGGAAAAGAAAACAAGGACAGAGCATACCGAGTCCCAGCAAAATGCCGTGAACGCCTCGATATCAAAGCAACACTAAAATCCCTCCCAAAGATCGATAACCTAACCTGTTACCACAATGTCACGAGGCCTCACATGTTAGATAAACATTAAGAGAGGACCAGGCATAATGATTGGAAAGACTTCATCCACCGATCATGCATGATCAGTTAGTTTCTTCAGATTACGGGTGGTTGCAAGTATTGGAGAATATAGTTTCTATTCCACGAAATCATAATCCAGAACATGTATAATGTAGCATTTTAGTGTTGAGTAAGGTGACAAATTTAAAGTTTCTTTAAACATGATTCTTCTTTCAATTAAAATTGCAAGAATCTTGAAAAGCTTTCTCCATTTCAAGTCTAACTATTAATATAGCCAAAAGTTCAAGTTCAAGTAGACATATTGCAGCTATAGTTAAATAATTAATCAGTGTCATTTAAAGTTTATCCCGAAGAAGAATGGAACCAATTAACGGAAAGTATAAGAGCAATTACTTGAAAAATATTACGATATAGCAACAGGGAGATTAATTGGATGTCTAAAAATTAAAAGCACAGTATGGGTGGAAACAATTCAATATCATTTATCGGCTATGATGACCAAAACTATTAACAAAAAGAGATGCATACCTGCTTAAAATGTCCATGGACAAGTGCTATTGTCCAAATAGGATTGCTACATCTTGATCGAATGGATTGTGTTAGATATGTATTCCACACAAATATGCTTTCATATGGCATATTCTCGTCTCCCATTGTTAACATGCTCTTTTGCAGGCTTTGCATAATGGGATATGTATAACTAAAGAAAAAATCTTTTGTCAAATCCACACTAGATAATAACTTCTTGTACCTGCATTTTAAAGATAAATGAAACTATTCTGAGGCCAATATCTTATTGATGTAAATTAGTAAATTCAAAACATGCACCTCCATTCACAGGTAGCATACCAACTATAACACTGGCAATAGAATTGCAACAAGTATATCTAAAAACAATATCACTTTAGTTCCACACATTCCTAGAAATCAGTAACTTTGAAGTGTGAACTGCAACATGCAAATAAAAACAACGTATGTTTGTGCATACACATGCAGGTATTTGATAATTTTATCGAACTATGCTAATCCCATATTGTCCAGCATTTGCCGCAATAATTGGTTACACTAGCACTGGATAATTATATTTTATCCCATCATTTCTATCCCTGGGTGTCTCAGCAGACAAACTTCAATATCAGTAACCAACTCAACAATTTTTATTTTTTTCAGTACTGATTTTTGTTGTTGTAAATGGGATACATAAAGGTGCAGGAGCATAAAACAAGCATAAGTAAGTAACAGTTTCTCTCATCCTGTGTCGTGACAAAGCTGAAATGGATATGTAAATCATGCAACCATTATGCCAATGAGATCTAACTTCAAGTATGAAATGCCAAAATAATACATAGACTAAAAAAACATGTAGAGAATAAAATGTAACAAACAAACATGAGACACAAAAGAAAGTAAGCCAAGCAAACAAGAATCAACTATATGCAAGCAAAAGGAAAGTCAAGTACCTCAGCTCAGTTTTTGAATGAGCCAAATCAGTTTGAATTGTTACATGTGGAATTGTAATCAACTGGGTCTCATCTATACCATATATTGCATGACCACACATACATCCTATTTGGCGGCGCTTTGTTACTAAAATCAAATAATATGATTCAAGAAACTTCATGCAGCCTGGAATTCCAAAAGCACATATATTGTTATCACAAAGAAAACCATCTATCATCAAAATGAGCAAAAACAAAACATTGCATTAACACTAGCCCGCAATTCCATAAAACTTCGCCACAAAGTTCAGGCCCCCAGTAGCACGATTTCCTTCTGCAATCCGCTGAAGCAAGTTTTTGATTTCTTGCGGTGAGTAAACCACCGGGTCTTCACTAATATTGAGATCAGATGGCTCTGACCGGTCAATTTTCAACACCCGAAAGAATTTCTTATTCCGATCACTCCCAACTAGATAAAACCTCTGCTCAGGTAAGAAAACAAAGTACAGGGATTCAAGAAACATAAAATTATCTAGAGGAAACAAATTTTAACGACATTATCTTATCGCTCTTTCCATTTCCTTTAAATTAAAACATAACCAACACAGCAAAGACTTAAAATTTCATAGATTGCACCCCATTCACATACCTGTCTGGTCTCGTACAGCCGAAACTTCTCGAGAGAGTAGGAATTGGGATCGGCCTCAGGATCGTTGGCAGGGTGGACTTTGGCGTAAGGCAGGAGATTGGACTTTGAAGTATCGGTTTTTGACATTATCGGAGGATTATTTACTTCCAAATACCGATTTCGCCAATTCGTTGCGAGGGATAGTTCACTGAAATCGGAATTGGGGATTGGGAATTGGGAGGTTTTATGAATTTTGGGGACTTACCACTGGCTTCTTCCTTGTGTCAAAGAGAGTCATTTGTCTCTCTTGTTTTCGTAAGGTCCAAGGTTTAATTAATACATTGGTCTTCCCTTTGTCTTTTTCAACGGGCAGAATCTGTCGGAACCCTTTTTTTCCCTCAAAACGACGTCGTTTTAAGTCTTTTTTCAGAGATGCGGTTAAGATATGTCAAGTCATAAGTCATACATTGGTTCAGAGATGCGGTTAAGATAAAGTGTTTACAATTAGCCATCTCTAGTTTTTTATAATTCTGTCATATCCAATTGTTTACAGTAATGCCATCTCCAATTATTTGTAATTCTATCATCTATAGTTATTTACAATTATGTCATTTCAATTTATTTACTATTATATCATTTTAGCTTATTTACAATTCTACCATTTCAAGATATTTGTGGTTTTTGCTGATAATTCAAAATGATGATGATAATAATAATAATAATAATATGTTATTGTGATTACTTTGAGAGGGACGACTTGGCATGTTTTATTTTTACATCTGTGCTTCGAATTGAATATTTTATCCATTCACGTGATATTTTTTACTATATTTAGGATAACTTTACATGTCTTTTTTTATTACTAATTGTTTGTTATTTCATATAACATTTTGTTATGCTAATTTTTATTATCATGTTTTAAATATACTTGAATATTGTATTCTTACGAATTTACCTCTCACAAGTACAGACATTTGAATGTTTTTTATTCATATTATTTTCCAATATTGATCTTTTTTTATTAAAATCCATACACATAATTAAGTTATCATATCGATGAGTTCATCCTTTAGGAAGATGCTTAGATTGGTGAAGAGAATCCATTATATATCATGAACTAACGTAATTTTACTATCATATCGACATTTGAGTGATGCATTTAATTATGAGGTTTAATGTATTACTTTTATCTATGAATGAGTCCATTTTTTATACTTAATGGAGTCTAACACTCAATACTCATTTTTATGGATCATTTTAAAGAAGTTAGAGATAGAATGAATAACATAATCTTGTATTATATATACATTAATGTTGCTTTTATGTTTTTTATTCAACTTTGATCAACCCTCAATTATCTTTCATTTTGAAGCTTAGTGGGATTAATTACGAGTAGTGGGTTGAATCTTTTATGAAGAACTTAATGATAATCAAATTGGATATGACCTTGAGAGAATACTATCCTCTGAACCCTTCTATTAAGACTTTACTAGTAATAAGAAGCTTTAAGACAAATAGGAATACTTGAACTGATGTTGTTTGATCATTATGAAGTATCATATGAAGGACTTTGTATGTGCTAGCATTTCAAAGATTACAAATGCTAAGGAATTTATTGAAGCCATTAATACAAAATGTAAGTTCTCCAAGAATGAGAATAATGAACTCTTAAGCACTTTGTATTATGTTATTTATGATGATGTTAATTGAATTGGAGAGCATATTGACAAGATCATGGCTTATTATCATAAGATTAAGGTGATCAATATGGAGCTTAATAAGGATTGCATTACGTGGTTTATCATAGGGTCTCTTCCATCTCACTTTGACCTTATTAAGTCTCAAAAAGAGCAGTGGACAAGAGGAGGAGGACATGAAGAAAGGAAGGGTAAGAAGCGTGGTGATCATTATAAACCAACTGTCAAAAAAGGAAGCCTCTACCAAATAAAATCAATAGCAACAAGCCTTTCAAGAAACATAATAAGGGCAATAAAAGGAATAGGCAAATAGTGACTTTAGTTTCCAATGCTCTTAAGAATGAAGGCTTCAAAGGAAAATGCAATTATTATAAGAAGTTTAGGCATAAAAAGGCAAATTGTTATAAGCTTAAGTTTAAATTAGAAAAGAGAGATAATTTATTGGTGATGTTTGCTTAGAATCCAATATTATTTATGTGCCTTCCAATACTTAATGGTTAGCCACATATGATACAATTCATATTACCAATTCCTTGCAAGAGATGACAAACAACAAAAGGCTAACAAGTGTGGAGTATATGACGTTGCAAACATACTTTTAATTAAGAGGAATTTAGTTTCTATATTTATTTTTGGATAAAACTAGTTATAGTTTTCTTTTTGGATATAGAAAAAGAACTTTATACTATGATTTTATTTTAATTGAAAATATAATTTTGACAATAATCTTTATAAGCTTGATTTGGTAAATATGTCTCTTTTTACTTCTTCTTTTAATATTATTGTCACCACAAAGAGGTCAAACTTAAGTGAAAAATCTTCTATTCTATTATGCAAGTGAATGTACTATATTTCTTAACAAAGTATGATTCTTTGGAAGTCTTTAAAGCATTTAAAGTAAAAGTGGAATTTTAAGAAGGGAAAAGGAGCAAAGTGGTTCATTATGACAGAGGTGGTAAATATTGTGAAATACATGATGAAATAGGATGTAGTCTTAAACCTTTTATAAAGTACCTATACGAGTGTAGCATCGATGCTCAATACCCATTATCCAATATACCTTAGTAAAATAAAGTTACAAACATGAGAACTCACACACATCTTGACATGATGTGATGTATATTAGGAAACAATTTTGTACAATAGTTTTATAGGGTGATGCTTTGAGAATTGTGACTTATATTTTGTTCTCAATACACCTTATGAACTACAGTCATTAAAAACCCCCACTTTACATCACTTCTTTGTTTAAGGTTATTAAGTAGAAATGAGACCCTACAATCTATAACATGAAAAACTTAATCCGAAGACCATCAGTGGCTACTTTATTAGTTATAAAGGGGCTTCAGATCCTATTATCTATCATATACTACTAGGATTATTGAATCAGATTGGGCCATATATTTTGAGAATGGAAAAGGCCTAAGGGAAATTATGTTCAAAGAACATCTGAAAAATCATTGTCCTTATACTTGTTGCTTTCACTCCAATAAGTGGCCCTACGATTCCTATGATTGACCAACATTTAGTAGCCATTCAAGATGAACTCATTAAGCATGTAGCACAAAATGCTCCAGTTGTAGTCATAGAAGATATGCATTTAAAGAGATTAGAAAGGATTCATAAACCTGTAATCTTTGATGACTATTATATACTTATAAGAGCATAAGTATGTCATTGACCCAACTACTTATAATGAAGCCATATCTAGTCCTTAAAATTTCATAGCCTCATTAGATGTAAACGAGTGTTCAAGACCAAACATTATGTTAAAGGTCAAGTGGAGAGGTATAAAGCAAGATTAGTTGCTAAGGGTACAACCTACAAAAAAGTATTGACTCTAAGGACACCTTCTCTCATATTTCTACCAAAGAATCTTTATTAACCATTATAAAAATTATATCTGATTTTGACCTATAATTGTATTAAATAGATGTAAGAACGACTTTTTTAAATAAAGACTTTAGGAAAGATGTCTACATAGTTTAACTTACTAATTTTGATGTTGGTTGGAAAAGAAAACATGATTTGTAAGCTCCAAAAGTCAATTTATGGCTTGAAACAAACTTCAAGGCAATAGTATATCGTGTTTAATGAAATTATCACCGGTAATGATTTAATTTTTTTTTGTTCAATATACATATATGAAGGTTAGTAAGAGCAAGTACATATTTCTAATTTTATATGTTAATGATATCTTACTTACTACTAATAATATTGGTTGATTGATTGAGATCCTAGTTAAACCATTGAAAAGTAAGAATTCTAGAAAAAAAAATCCACTGAAAAAATCTAAGGGATTCTCACTTATCTTCAAATTATTATGTTCAAGGATTGTGGTGAAGCATTGTAAGTTTTGAACATACAAATTCTTTGTGATAGTCTAATGCTGTTATCAGATTGTCTCAAAGCGCCTATATTGATCATATTTGAAATAGGTTTAATATGCAATCTTGTTCTTCTGTAAAGGCTCCAGTAGTGAAGGATAGTTAGTTCTACAAAGTCAAATGTCCTCAAAATTAAATTGAGAGATTAAATGAAAGTAGTCCCTTAAGCTTCAGTTATTGGCAGTCATGCTTAAGTATACAGATGTCTTGATATTTCCTTTGTGGTTGATAGATCCTTAAGAAATCTTACATATATATACTGAAAAGTTAAGGAAGTTAGGAGGTATCTTCAAGGTACTGAGGATCTTGTATTGACATATCAACATATCGCTACTCTTTCAAAAAAATAACCTTCAATTATGCAAACTGCATAGGTAATAAGAAAGCCACTTCTAGGTACAACTTTATGATATTAAGAGGAGTTGTTTCATGGAAATGTGTCAAAAAAACATTTACAACTTCTTCGACCATTGAGGCAAAGTGAGTGATATGATGTGAAACTATTTGTCATGCAATATGATTGTAAAATTTCATTTTAACATTGAGAGTTATGGACTCTACTTTGAGGCTACTAAAATTATATTATGACAATTTCATGGTTTTGTTTTTATCTTGAAACACTTCTCATTTTAAGCATATTGACATCAATTTGCATTTTATTTAAAAGAAAGTTGCAGAATTTCTAATTACTAATGAGCACATGCCTACGAGCAGTATGTGTTGGCCGAATCATTAACTAAAGACTTATCTATTTGTGTGTTTCAAGAATATGTATCTCATATGAAATCATCAAGAGCCTAATTTCTTTTAATTTTAGTGGGAGTTTTGATTTTATGTATATTTTCTAAGATTGATTAGAATTTATGTAATATATGCATATTATGAATGCTTTTTTTTTTCACTATTTAAAACATTTTCTAACTCTACATTTCTGATGACTAACAAATCAATGATATTCATTATGATGAATCCATATTGATATTATTAGTATACTTTTGGGTTGGAACTGCCTAATTATGTAGGACCAATACATTATAGTAGTTTATTATCTGTGTATGATTAGTTTGGTTACGCATATTGTTATGAAAGCATTACGGTATGATCATGTTGTCTAAGTGGGAGATGTTGAATAAATTTATACGGATTAGCATAATCTTGTGACAATTAACATCTTAATCATATGTATGTGATATTTGGGTCATTTACAAAATGAAAATTACATTATTAACTATACTATAGGCCTTTAGGTTAATTCACCAATCCTGTCCAAGCCTAACCATTAAGATTGAATTCACCATAAAATGTATTTAACTTAATTGATGAAAATCAAGAAAGCATTCAAGTGGCATGTTGCAAAGGTTGGAAAAGTATATTTAACTATAATTTTTTTCATTATAGTTAGGGATAACAAATATGACCCGACCCGACTTCGGCCCAGGTTGAATCGTCATGGACTGAGATTGCTTGACCAGACCGGGCCATAGGAAAATGATGTAGTTTTGTCAAAAATAATGTCGTTTTTTTTAATTTTTTAAAAAAACATACCCATTGACATTTCTAATCATAGTTTGTTCTTGTCTTACTCCTACCTATTAAGGATGTGTTCCAATCAAATTTTGTTATCTTTAGGACATAATTCTTTAATTTTATTATTTATACATGCTTCAAAGTTTTGAAATTTTATTTAAATTAATTAAAGCATATCAATATTAATCAATTTAATTTTATTATTTGTTGCTCGAAATCTTACCAATGTTTAGAGCAATTTCTTGACTTTATGATATACAAAAAGGGAGCTCTTTTAGTAATATAATATATTTATATTACATAAAGGATTATATTAATTTGCTACTTTACCCCATATTTGATTTGGTATTCCATGCATTAAGAATTCGGAGCACTTGTATAAGTGATTATCTTGTAATTTAGTCTACAAAAATATTATTGAACAGGAACATGGTTTTTTTAGATAGGTACACAAGCAGATTCTCAACTTACAATAGAAAACGAGTAAAAGTAGTGTTTAGCTGCAAACTTACGTTCACTAGAATCCTGAGGTCTCTTAACTAAAAGAAAGAATGATAATCGTATGGTCTAGGTCTTCCAATTTCACTTGGTCTAGCACCTATCCACGTTATCTTGAAAACGACGTTATTTTAAATTTAAAAAGATTTGTGCAAACTAAAACGACATCATTATATATTGTGAATTTAAAAAAGTTTGGTTGAATTGAACCAAATAGGTCCAAGACGTAATTATTGACCATAGAAAAATAATATTTGGACTCTCGGACCAAATAGGTCTAAGACGTAATTATTGACCATGGAAGATAATATTTGGACTCTTAGAACTAAAATTAAACAATTATAATTGAAATTCTTAACATTCAATCGTTTCAACTCATTGTTAAAATTGTTAAATAATTGAATTTATTCCAATTAATTTTGTGTAAATGAATATTTTGAATATCTAAAATAGGAAAATTATAGCGGTTGATTCGTATAGGAGAATGATAATAGGAATGAGAATGATAATAGTGAGAAATGATAATGGATATTATCATTATAATTATGATGATTAGTTTATAAGAAGGAATGATTAAGTGGTTGGTTTGTAAATAATATTAAGAAATTAAAATTTATTATATTTTAATTAATTAATTATATAATTAATTACAATATATTAATTAATGAATAAATTATATTTTAATTAATTAGAATGTAATAATTAGTTAATAATAATATTTTAATTAAAATATAATTAATTAAAATATAACCAAACCACCGACAAGCCGAAGAAGTATAACCCAAAAAAAAAAGGGAATATCGTAACGTTGTGTTACTAATATTGGATGAGCACCAGTAACCTTGACGTGGCGGCAAGGGTAAAGATGTCCACATGTACACGCGACCAGTAAGTCGGTGGGCATTTCGTAATTTCGACCTTGAAGACCTCTTTTTAAAGAAACAAGCTCTAGGGCTGAATCCCATTCTGACATAGTTCCTTAATCTCCCTATAGCCAAACAGATTGTGGTTTCTCCCTCTCTTTCAAGGTAGGCTTTGTTGATTAGGGTTAAGAGGTGTCGCTTGTTTTGATTTCGATTCTTAACTATGTGTTTCTTCGATAGAGTTATTATTGTTCTTTCGATTTGCTCGAGTTCTAGATACGTTAATTGTTCTATGATGCTCTGTTCTGCTCCAAATTTCATCTCTTGGTGGTGTATGTTTTCCGATTGTAGGATGAATTTTCTTAAGACTCAAGGTGGCTTGTTGGGTTCCTTTTATTTTTTTTTCAATTAGATCCGGAGATTAAGCTGTTTGTTATTTGTCATCCCCATCCTGTGCCTTCTTATGGAGTCGATTGATATTTGGTGGAGTGTCTCTCTTGTTTGCTATATGACTTCGATGGCCCTTTTTTTTTTCCCCCCTTGATTGAACTATTTGGTTTAAGAATTGTGAATTTCTTTTTCTTGGACGTACCCACGAAAGATACGTACCTTGTTTAAATTTGGTTTATGATCTTGATGTTTCCCAACGAGTGAAGAATATTCTTTGGTTTCTTGTGTCCATCACCTTGTGTTTTGGTAAATATTATCACGATTTCAACAATATGCTGGTATGTTTATGTTCAACTGTCTCACGGGTCTGTGGTGTTGGTTATGGATTCTCAATACTGAGACGCGGTGTCTTTTGCTCTTTAACAGATGCAGATTTTCGTGAAAACCCTCACTGGCAAGACAATCACCCTAGAGGTTGAAAGCTCCGATACCATTGATAACGTTAAGGCCAAGATTCAAGATAAGGAAGGCATCCCTCCTGATCAGCAGAGGTTGATTTTTGCTGGAAAACAGCTTGAGGATGGCCGCACCCTAGCAGATTACAATATTCAAAAGGAGTCCACCCTTCACTTGGTCCTCCGTCTTCGTGGTGGCATGCAAATCTTTGTTAAGACCCTTACTGGCAAAACAATAACTCTTGAGGTTGAAAGTTCCGACACAATTGATAATGTCAAGACGAAGATTCAAGATAAGGAGGGCATTCCACCTGATCAGCAGAGGCTGATATTTGCTGGAAAACAGCTTGAGGATGGTCGCACCCTGGCAGATTATAATATCCAGAAGGAGTCCACCCTTCACTTAGTCCTCCGTCTACGTGGTGGCATGCAAATTTTTGTTAAGACCCTCACTGGCAAGACAATCACCTTGGAAGTCGAAAGCTCTGACACAATAGACAATGTTAAGGCCAAGATTCAGGATAAGGAGGGCATTCCACCTGACCAGCAGAGGCTCATCTTTGCGGGGAAGCAGCTTGAGGATGGTCGCACCCTGGCGGATTATAATATCCAGAAGGAGTCCACCCTTCATTTGGTTCTTCGACTGCGTGGGGGTATGCAGATTTTTGTGAAAACACTTACTGGAAAGACCATCACCCTGGAAGTTGAGAGCTCTGACACGATCGACAATGTGAAGGCCAAGATACAAGATAAGGAGGGCATTCCCCCTGATCAACAAAGACTGATCTTTGCTGGAAAGCAGCTAGAGGATGGACGAACACTTGCAGACTACAATATCCAGAAGGAGTCTACACTTCACTTGGTGCTTCGTCTTCGAGGTGGGATGCAGATCTTCGTTAAGACCCTTACTGGGAAGACTGTTACCTTGGAGGTGGAAAGTTCAGACACTATTGAGAACGTGAAGGCAAAAATTCAGGACAAAGAGGGTATTCCTCCAGACCAGCAGAGGTTGATTTTTGCTGGTAAGCAGCTCGAGGATGGGAGGACCCTTGCTGATTATAACATTCAGAAAGAATCCACCTTGCACCTTGTTCTTCGCCTTCGTGGTGGTAACTGAGTTGTGTGACCTGGTGACTGCTAGTTCGTTTCTATGTCGCGGTGTTAGTGTTGCCGCATTGAATAAGTGTTTTATCACAATTGTAAGCCCTTTGTTTCTATGTTATTATGGTTGTTCAAACTGTGTTGTTATCATATGTGTAATGGCATGTTTAAGGTCACCGCTAATGGTGATTTAGTAATGGAAGTCGTTCTATTCTATTACAACCTTGCTCTGAGCTTTACATTTCCTTCCTTTTGAGATTACATATGTTCCGGCCGAGTCTCGAGTTTATCCGAATACATTCTCATCATCGAAACATAGAGTATAAGCAAGACAGGTGTAACCTTCAATCGACTGGGGACTATTTTTTATATTATTATGAGTGATGGTATTTTTTGTACATAAATGTGATGTTATTACTATAGTATGATGGTATTTTTTAAATATATTTGATTTTTTTATTTACATAATATTTACAGCTTGTTAATAAAGCTTTCTAAGGTTTGTATAAGCTCATTCATCAGGTTAAAGGTAATGCTAGTCAGTACTTCAGCTTTGTTATACCTTACTGTAAAGTAAGCAGGTAACATCCGTGTTTGAAAACATAATGATTCTATTTAAGGTAAAGAGAAACATCAGTAGAAATGAAAATGAAAAAAAAAGATATGTAAGCGTAATTATTTCATAATTAGTACAAATACAAAATTCGTGTTTTTAAAACTGTTGTGATTTTTTATATTTTAGAAATAAGAAACAGTAAGAATATTAGATGAATATATTTTAATAAAATATTTTTTCAAGAATTGCAATAAAAACTTGAAAAAAGAGAGAAATAAATACTTTCTCAATTCCTTTTTATATTTGATAAAGATTTGGAATTTGTTGAGTCTTGGACAACTATTGGAGCATAGTTATGCAATTGGTTTTGAGAATAATGAGTGCTTTATTTATGACAATAAAGATGGTCGAGAGTTGATTGCCAAGATTCAAATGGAGAAGAACCAAAGCTTTCTAATAAATTTCAATTATGGTGGAGATCAAGCGTTGGAAACTCTGAGTAATTGAATACTCGTGGCTTTGGAACAAATACCTTGGGCACTTAAATTTTTGCAGTTTTAAAATCCATCAACAGAAGAGGATGGCTTATGAATTGCGAAGAATTAAGGAGAAATGTGAAGTTTGTGAAGGATATGCACGTGAAAAGCAACATGGATAACCATTTCCTAAAGGAGTTGCACAAACAGCCAATGAAAATTTGGAGCTTGTTTGTACGGAATCTTTGTGTACTTATGAGGATAACATCTTATGAAGGTAGTAACAAGTGTTGTATTCTCTTTATTGATGATTTTTCAAGGATGACTTACGAGTATTTCAAGAAACAAAAATATGAAGTGTTCTAATATTTAAGAAGTTCAAAAGTTTTATTGAAAATCGAAGTGGCTATAAAATGAACTTTGTTAGGAGTGATAAGGGGAAAAGAGCATAATTCAAATACATTTCAAGAATTTTCTAAAGATGAAGGCATAGAAAGACAACTCACAATTGGATATATACCACAACAAACTGATGTAGTTAATGTTGTGAAAATTGACCGGATTAGAGCAGGTTCGCAGTTAAAATATGACTGAGGACTAGTAATGAACACACAGATTTTACGTGAAAAACCCTCAAATTAAGGTAAAAACCACGAGCAAGGATAGAAGACTTTTACTATTTGGGAAAACAGGAGAATTACAAGGAGAAACTAGACCCACAAAAATATACAGAATATTTTTGCCTCTCTTTTTCTCTTTTTTCTCTCCACCTCACTTCTCTCTATTTTTCTCCTCTCCGTTTGCTTCCTTTCTCTTCATGTTGCTCCTGCCCTTTTATAAGCAGGAGAGGCAGTCATCGCTGCCATGGCCGTCCATCTTTGACAGCCACCAGGTGGCTTTGACAGCCACCATTTTTGCCCACCAAGGTTGACAATTCTCCCACTTGAAGATTTGATTGAGAGTCAATCAGATCTTCACACTATTCTTTCTACCTTGCCGCTTCATGTTGCTTACGTCTCTGTCAGGCCACACGAGGATCGACACCACATAAACTTGTCACCATTGATTGCTTTGGTCATAAAATCTGCCAGGTTATCCATTGTATGAATTTTCTGTATGTCCACTGTTCCTTCTTCCACTTTCTCACGAACGAAGTGATACTGAACTCGGATGTGTTTTGTCTTTGAATGAAATGCTGGATT
>JANZLX010000211.1:5658722-5675495 GCA_025531955.1 Erythroxylum orinocense | reverse complement strand
ACCAAAGGTTCACAAATAGTTCAACAACAAACCCTAAAAATTGTTTTAGCCAATCATAATATCCATAACATCCCTAACAATCAAATAATCCATGATAAACATCCTAGAAGAGAAAGAAATTGAAATAAGACTAGACGGGGCAACTCCTCCTCTTCTTTACCCAATCTAGAAAATCTGGATTATGGGGTGCTCTTTGCCTAATCAAGAATGAAACCTTGAATCTCCCCTATCTTTAGGCTTCTTAATTTGTCTTTTAGCTTCAGGAAGCAAGTTCCACGACCCTCTGGCGACTCTCGGGATTCTATGTCATATAAAGTCGTGAAATCCTAAAAAAAACATGAAACCCGCGTGTCTCTTCAACTTCCAATTCCTACGATTGTAGGCTAACTTAATAGAAACTTTTTCCATAGATTTCCCACGATCATGGAAAACATGCCCTTTTTCACGGCCGTGGGTTCTTGTTTTTCAGCAGCTCCACTTCTCTTCTCTTCTCTTCTCTTCTTTTGGTCCTTAGCTCAATCACAAAGGTGTCTACCCTCCATTTCTACACCAAAATAATCAATTCCTACCCTAAACCAATATCAAACACAAAAAAACAATTATGAAAATCAAACTAAATAAAAACACACAAAACAAGTCCTAAAACACAACAATACTAACCTATCATGTAAGAAACACATACCAAATACTTAGAAAAACACATACTAATGCACAACTATCAGCAATACATAGTTATATTTACAATACATAATTTATATATCAACAATACATAGTTATATTTACAATACATAATTTATATACAAATATAATTCAAAAGCCAATTTTTTCAAAATATTAGTTGAAATTAATTTTAACCATTACATAGTTGAATTCAACACAATATCCTCATAACATATATATATATATATATATATATTAAAAGTACCATAACCATAACAAATCTTATTGCAATGTTCATTATCATAAACTTCATTTCTTTTTTTTATCTTTTCTTAATAAATTCATGTCCTCCTTCATAAGCTTCATTTTTTTCTTCAAATTCCTTAGTTGTGCTTGTTTTAACCTCCTTCTTTAACATTGACAATTCTTTCTTTAATTTTGAATCACTTTAACAACTCTCTCATTAAATTTTTCATTGTGCCATTTGAAAAAGTTGCATCTCCTAACCTAAAATATTTAATTTCATTATATAGACCTTAAACACAAGTTTTGAATCAAATAACAATAAATTCTCAATACATAATTTAGGCATCCATGGAATCTTTGATCAAAATCATGATCATTTCATGAAGTCCTTAATGGAGCCTTTAACCCACAATAGCAAACCACAAGCCCTACATTTGAACTTACTTTTATATTAGTCGATGATAATGATTCCATCTATGATAATGATTCCATCTGCATATTAAAGAAAATCACAATGTAAATTCACATACAAAGAAAAAATTAATGCCAAATATAAGATAATCTTTGCTAAATGATTAAATTATAGTTATACGATTAGGTCAACTAATTTCTAGATAAGATAATCTTTCAGTAAGGTCTAAGATGAGATAATCTTTCAACTAAGTTAAATATAAATCCTAACTAATTAATCAATTCCAATGTACTGTAAACATAGAAAGCTTAAGAAATATCTATCAACTAATACTTCTTTTTCTCCAATAGAATAACATCCTTGGCGATAAACACAAATATAAGTCTTTAAACTTCCTTATTGCTTAAGGTATGATTGTCAATTGCAAGGATGAATGTAAATTATCCTCATTTATATCCTTGACTAAACAGTCACCAAACTCGTAATATCATAGTATCCTCATTTGTATCCTCTACTAAACAATCATCAAACACAAAATATTAAGCAAACTAAAACATCAAAATTCAAAAAGCCCTTTCAAGAAACACCCAAACTCTCCTATCACTTAAAGTTTGATTGTCAATTGCAAGGACGGAGATAAACCTAAAATGACAACAATATTCAAATTGTATTCATCATTATCCTCCCTTAAATCCTTTATCTAACAATCGCCAAAGAAACATCCAAACTTCTCGTCACACAACTTTTGCCACAACTTCCTCTCCTTGACTGACCAACTCAACACCATCTTTCATAATATTCCTCCATTTTATGACATTCCTTTTGAAAAAAAAAACTCTAAACAAACAAAGCTCAGGCAAAAAGATGCAAAACAATTTGCATTACCATAGGTTGTGACAACGGTGATGGATGGCAGCGATGAACGTTGGCAAATGAGAGTGATGATACAGTTTAGATTGCTAACACTTCAAAATGGAAGGGCATTTTTCATATTGAGGATAATTAGTTAACATTCCACCCATGAAGATAAATCCACAAAGATAAATGGAATTAAGGATTTAAGGAATTAAGAGTTTCATATGCTTCTATTAACTTGGGAACTAAGTTAATTAGTCAATAGGCTAATTAATTTTTTTATTAGTTTGATTAAGTTAATTTGTTAAGTTAATAATATTTAGGGTTAAATTACTTGGGTGGGTCTCACAATTTTGAATATTAATCTAATTCAAATATTTTTATTTAAACATATAAGTATCACGTCAAATTCAATGAAATATTATTAAACATATATTACGTCATTACTAATCTGCTACTAGTCCAAAGGTGTTATACTTCTATCATTTTTTTAATTAACTTAGAGTTGAATTTGATCGTTAGGGTTCGATTTATAACGTAAGAGTTAAATAAACTTTTTTTTCTCAAAAGTTTTTAACGAAAATTAAAGAAACTAAATTAAATATGATAAATTATATGTCTTCACAATTCTTCTGACATTTTAAATATTGACCATAAACGATCATATTTGCCACTATAAGAACCAAAATACACAATTATAATTGAAGTTCTCAATATTCATTGTTAAAATTTTGTGGAAATGAATATTTAGAATATCTAAAATAGGAAAACTAAAACCGAAGAACCAACTAGTCAAAGCCAAAGAATTACAACAACAACATTGGGAGCATCAGATAACGCGTGTCACTAAAATGCGGCAAGGGTAAAGACGTCCACATATAACCAGTAAGTCGGTGGGCATATCGTAATTTCAGCCTCTGACGACCTCTTTTTAAAGAATCAGCCTCGGGTAGATCATCATTCTGATATTATTTCCCAAATCTCGCTGCAGCCAAACTCGGAGTATTCTCTCCCTCTTTCTCAAGGTAGGCTTTTTTGATTAGGGTTAAGAGGTATGCTTGTTTTGATTTCGATGCTGAGATCTGTTTGTCTTCGATGGAGTTATTATTGTTCTTTTTGATTTGATAGTTTTCTAGATGTGTTAATTGTTCTATGCAGCTCTGATCTGTTCGAAATTTCTTCACTTCTTGGTGTGCATGTTTCACGTTATGGGGTGGATTTTCTTAGACTCCCATGGGGGTTTGATGGTTTCTTTTTCTTTAATTATTAGATCCGGAAATGGATCTTCTTTTCTGTTTCTGGTCCTTGTCCATTGCTTTCTTATGGGGTTGATTGATATTTGGTGAAGCGTGTATCTTGTTTGCTATATGACTTCGACGGGTTTTTTTCCCCTCGATTAAACTATTTGGGTTAAGACTTTTTTTTTATAATTTTTTTGATGAACCCATGAAAAATACCTGCTTTGTACCTCGTTGTTTAACTTGGGTTGATGATCTTGATGTTTTTCTCATGGGTGAAGAATGTTTGGCTTCTTTTGTACATCATGTGTTTCGATAATTATTATCACGACTTCAGTAATATGCTGTTATATTAATGTTCAATCGTCTTATGGTTGTTTGGTGCTGGTTTTGGAGAATGTTGGTTTTGGATTCTCAGTACCGAGATTTGATGTTTTTTCCCCTAGCAGATGCAGATTTTCGTGAAAACCCTCACTGGCAAGACAATAACCCTAGAGGTTGAAAGCTCGGACACCATCGACAATGTTAAGGCCAAGATTCAAGACAAGGAAGGCATCCCTCCTGATCAGCAAAGGTTGATTTTTGCTGGAAAACAGCTTGAGGATGGCCGGACCCTGGCAGATTACAATATTCAAAAGGAGTCCACCCTTCATTTGGTCCTCCGTCTACGTGGTGGGATGCAAATCTTTGTTAAGACCCTCACTGGCAAGACAATCACCTTGGAAGTCGAAAGCTCTGACACAATTGACAATGTCAAGGCCAAAATCCAGGATAAGGAGGGCATTCCACCTGACCAACAGAGGCTTATCTTTGCAGGGAAGCAGCTAGAGGATGGCCGAACTCTTGCAGATTATAACATCCAGAAGGAGTCCACTCTTCATTTGGTGCTTCGCCTTCGAGGTGGTATGCAGATATTTGTTAAGACTCTCACTGGCAAGACAATTACTTTGGAAGTCGAAAGCTCTGACACAATTGACAATGTTAAGGCCAAGATCCAGGATAAAGAGGGTATCCCACCTGATCAGCAGAGGCTCATCTTTGCTGGGAAGCAACTTGAGGATGGACGCACCCTTGCGGATTATAACATTCAGAAAGAATCCACCCTTCATTTAGTCCTCCGGCTGCGTGGGGGTATGCAGATTTTTGTGAAAACGCTAACTGGAAAGACCATAACTCTGGAAGTTGAGAGCTCTGACACAATTGACAATGTGAAGGCCAAGATACAAGATAAGGAGGGCATTCCCCCTGATCAGCAAAGACTGATCTTTGCTGGAAAGCAGCTGGAGGATGGGCGAACACTTGCAGACTACAACATCCAAAAGGAATCGACTCTTCACTTGGTGCTTCGTCTTCGTGGTGGGATGCAGATCTTTGTGAAGACCCTTACTGGGAAGACTATTACCTTGGAGGTGGAAAGTTCAGATACTATTGACAACGTGAAGGCTAAAATCCAGGACAAGGAGGGTATTCCACCAGATCAGCAGAGGCTGATTTTTGCTGGGAAGCAGCTCGAGGATGGGAGGACCCTAGCTGATTATAACATCCAGAAGGAGTCCACCCTGCACCTTGTACTTCGCCTTCGTGGTGGTTACTGAGTTGTGTGACCATGCAATTTATAGTCCTTTTATGTCATGGATGGTGGTGTTGGAGCTTTGAATAAGTGTTTACATCATAATTGTAATCCCTCTGATTCCTGTTATGGTTATTCAAACTGTGTTGCTATAATGTCTAGTGGCCTGTTATGGTTGCAGTAATGTGCGTTAGTAATGAAAATCATTCCATTACACCCTGCGCTGAGCTATAATGTGCTCCTTTCTTCTTTGAGAGATTGTTTCGGCTCATGCTTGATCTAGTTTTCTGTCATCCACATTGACAATCATGTGACTTCCTCAGTTTGGCATTTAGGTAAACATCGTTTGATTGATTTGCAGCGAGTAGCTATACCAGTATGTGCTATTAAATAAGCTGTAGGACGGTTTTGTTTCAACTCCTGTAAATCCTTGTGTTATTGTAAGGCTATGGACAAATTATGTTATTCTCATCTTAGCTGCTATGTTGAAATTGTCACCATAGTTATATAGAAAGCACTGTAGACTATGAATGTAATTACCCAGTCTTTCATTTAGTTTGCGACTTGTGAAGCACAGAGAGACGTTTTTTACTACATATTCAGATTACTAATCAAAATATTTATAAAATGAAGCATCATTATTTAACAATATGAGAATTAGTTATCAATATTTTAGCAATTGTTCATATTAAATTAAAAAACTGTATTTTTTTTTCTATTTATGTTATATATGACAATTTTAATTCTTTTCTATTAATGTTTTATTAACTACTTATCTAATTGATAAAATTAATTTATCTTATTTATTATTTAGTGTTCTAATTATATAGTAATAAAGGTACAGTCATATTGATAATTAATTAAGTTTTTGTCTTGTTGAGATAAAAAAAGCTTCTTAACAATTGAGGGACTTGGGCACTTATTCAGTATTTTTTTCCCCTAATTTCGAACACTTAAATAAAATGATAAAACTTAAGCAAATATAATTATTTATTCGAAAATTTAAGGAAAACTTAAGCTGATGTGATATTTAAAAATTAATATTTTTCGAAGTTGCAGCAACAGAGTCTACTTAGCAACAGCCTGTAGTATCGTCAGCTAATACTAGTGGCTGTGTAGGATTGCAAGTGGATAGAAGTTAACCACTTTCTTTCGAAAGACTCGACCATGGTTGTCAAATGCTTGTTTATCTGGGAATTGGCGTGAGCACATTCTAAAACAACAAGTGGACATAAATGGAGCTATCTGTGTGGTTGGTTGTATGTATTGCATTACGAGGCATATAAAATCCCATTTCATAAGGCGAAGATATGGGTCAACGACTCAACTTGTTAAAATTGTGAAGCCACATTTGGGAGTAAAGTCACGCACCATCTTCCTTCATCAGCTTGGAAGGATCGTCATCAGGCTTATGGTGGATAGGTGGGAATGGGAGAAAGCGGAAGAACACCAACCCATTAACTCTCTGGATTGATAGGCAGTGTTATAATATGAGAACTTTATGACTGACTTTTAAAATAACATCAATTAAGTTTGATATAAGTAATACAGAAAGTGGCTACATTAGAATTGGGTCACTTCTGAGTTCCAATTACTTGAACTTCACGTAGGCGATCAATGATCAATCCAGAAATTTAAATCATAACCATCAGAATGGAAGAACTTCTGGAATTACAAACCATTGTTTATTCTATCTTGCGTAGTCATTAATTATTCTTGGAATGACAGTAGTGATCCATTCAACCATCAGGCCTAGCATTGAACTGAAGTGCCACCAGTAAGGTGGAGAGTGCAGTTTTTAGGTGCGAGACAACAATTGCATCTCGGCGGCAGTTTCTTGTCACCTGAAGATTGGCAAGTCATGAAGTCGACATCCAAGCAGTACAACGGGCAAGCTTTGGCTGCTGCAACTCCAAAACCCACATCCGTTGATGCAATTCCTGATATTCATGAAGTTTGAAGGAACAAGAACCATAACCCAAAGATGTAAGAAAACAGGAAACAAAAAGAGAAGGTACGTACCATACAGAATGAGAAGAGCAAATATTGCTTTGTAGCTACCCATTCTCTGTAACCGATGTTCTGAGGTTATAGCAATGGAGAATATTTGTATAGAACCCCTCCCTGCTTTAGGGGTTGAATGAACTCCATTGCTTATCTAAACCGTAACTTGGATTTTAGTCAAAAAGTCGACTTTAATTTATGGCTAGTTATATCATTTTCTTGACTTTTAAAGAGTTAAAGAGTCTAAACTATGACCAAAATATATTTAAAGAGATAAAACTATGTTTTCTATGAGCTGATTCACGTTGTAAATCTTTCACTTGATCTTCTCGATTAGAATTGATTCGAAATTTTTTTAGTAAAGGTAGAATGATAATTTATAAAATAGTTTATAAATATTATTAATTAAATCAAATATTAATAACGGAGAACTAATATAACTGATCTTAAATAAAATAGTTATTATTTTAATGTTCTATGTCTAATCAAAACATTGTAAAATAAAATGATTGGTGGCTAGGGTTTAATGTATGTGAAGATTATAGTTTTGGAAAAATGAAAATGATCAGTGTCTGACAAATAGGTTTGAGTTATTCTAGGTTAATAGTAGGTGATTCTTGATCTAGAACAAAGATTGTTAAGCATCAAGGTATGTTAACTCTTAGGCCAAATCAAAGGTTGTTTTGCTACAAGATTAAAGCCAACTAAAACTAAGATAAGCATATTTTAAACATAAGTTTAAGTGTGACTTAAACTAAGAACGAGATCACGTATTTAGCTTTTGAATTAAAGTAATCCTATGACTAAATTAAGTTATTTAAAACGTGGAATAATATCAACCCAGTTCGAAACATAATTTTAAAATTGTTTTCAAATCAATTTTTAATTTCAAAATTAAAGTAATTCGTTTTTCTTGATTTGGTTAGTATTAATAATTATATAGATTCTTAACTAAATTTTAGAAAAGTTGTTTCTGAAATTAAAATAATTATTTTTAATTTGATTGAAATTAATTAATTAGATTCCTTAAAAATAAGAAAATTATTTTATAAAATAATTAAGAAAGGTGTTTCTTGATTAAATTTATTATTTTTATTTAGAGAACCATTATTCTGTAAATTCACAAATTATTTCTTTTTTATGAATAATAAGTTTCTTGATTTATTAGAAAAATTAATTTTCTTGATTAAATGAAAAAGATGTTTCCATTTATTAATTGAGAAAAATGGGCTTTCTTTAATGTTTTTGAAAATGGTTTTTTGAATTTATTAAAGAAAGATTTTTAATTAAATAAGAAACTAATTCTCTAAATAAATAATATGAAGGACTTTTTAAATTAAATTTAAAAGTATTTTATTTAATTTTAAAATCAGTTTCCTTTAATATTATAAAATAATTTTCTAATTAAGAAAAATTATTAAATTAGAAATAGTTTTCTACCTGGATTAAGATCTCTTACTTGTTGAATTTTTTAAAAAGGAAATTTTCTAAATTCTAATAGGTAAGAAGCATAATTTATAGAAAAATGTTTTCAATTAATTTTTTTAAAGGAATCAAGATAATTAGAAATAATTTTCGATTAAATATGAAAATTATTTTCAAATCAAATTTAATTTCTATTTAGAAGATGAATTAAATTCATTTAAGAATCAACAAATTTAATATAATTTAATTATCCACATAGTTGTAAATATTCTTTTAGATTATAAAGATTCAATAACTAAAGTCAAACAAGATTTGATGTTTTTTTTTGCATATGATTTGGTTATATGTGCAATATATATATATATATATATATATATACACACACACACACACATATATATATATATATATGTATGATATTATTACATGTAATTTTGTGTTTGATAAGATAAATAAAATTAAATCCCTTGTTAAAATATTAAATATATATTACAAGAATAAACTAAAGTTTTGTTTATTGTTAGGTTTGTTGAGCAAACTTAAGCCACTTTAACTCCAATATGTTTAATCTTGTAACAATAGGTCTTATCTAAATTTGAGTGATTTAGATGAGCAAACTCACGATGATATAAGTTTAGAGTCAGTGTTAGGAATAACATTTAAGATATGCTTTGGTAAAAATTATCACCTAACAGTTCTAAAAGTTACATAAAATATGATTGATAAAGTTGTTATCTACCTAATTTAAGTTTAATTCGTTTGTTGAGTAAACTCAAGATTAACTAAATTTGAATGGTATCCTAGCCTACTAGAAAGATTAAAGTAATCTTTCCAAAGAGTAGTGAGGGTTAATATATCTAATAAAATAGTAGAAGTAACAAAATACATGATCAACGTCCTAATCTCATTTGGTAGTTATGACATATAACTAATGCTTACTTTTCTTACATTTATATTTTGTTCTAAGTAGAATTAATCTTATTTAGTATAGTTGATACTAAGTTAATGAACTTAATTTTTTGGACATAGGTTATGTTTGAGAAGAGTTCTCAAAATTAGATAAAAAAGTTGCATGTCCATTATTCAATTTTGCCATTAATCCATGTTGGGGATTTGGTATTAAAGTTTTAAAGATATGTTAATATCATATAAATGACAAAATATATTGACATTTTGAGTTAATTAATATCACATCAACCTTAACAACAACATCTAAGATGGATGTTAACACTAAGACAACATAATACAAGAGGTTGTATAAAGTGGAACTCAAAGGTATAGTACGTTAATAAGATTGTTTCACTCAATTTAATCTACTAAAATCATAAATATAGACTACAATTAAAGGCTTTGCTTTAGTATGATAATAGTTGTTAGCAGAAAGAAATGATTGTATAACTCAATAATGTTAAAACCGGACTGAAGTGAAACGGCTAATTCGATCAAAATAAATATGAACTGGTCAAATTTTTAGTCTTATTTGTACGAGAAAAAACCAGTCAATTAAGTAATAAACAGGTCGATTGTTTTAGAAAACCGCCGCTAAAATTTCAAAATATCTATGAAATCTACCATTAAAAATGTTGACTTTCTACAGTGGTGCATTTGTCAAAATTCAAAGCTAGAGATTGACAACGACAAGAATGAACATGGGTTGGTGTGTGTCTATTCATGGTGGGTCCCACATTGTTGAAGATGGTGGCTTAACTTAAATGGGCTATTAAGAAAACCGGGCATATTAAAGATGGTGCTTAACTTAAATGGGCTATTAAGAAAACCGGGCTTTCTTAATAGCCCATTTACGTTAAGCCACTGTAGAACCCACCACAAATAGATGCACACCCACCGATATTCATTCTTGTCATTGTCAATCTTAGCTTTGAATTTTGACAAATGCACCACTGTGGAAAGTTTAACATGTTTAAAGGTTGATTTCATAAATGTTTTGAATTTTCAATGAAATTTTATTTTTTCAACCCTCACATAATCTAACTAATAAAATATATTTTATTATTTTATATTCTTTATTTATCTCTTTATATTTTAATTAATTTTTTATTTTAACTTATTATTTCAAAAATAAGTTACTATTTTATCCTTAAAAAATACTAAATTTATTTAATCTTATTAATAAATTATATTTGTAAAAATTTAGGTTCTTTATTTATCTCCTTATATTTTAATTAAAAAATTTTAAATTATTATTGTTAGAAACTAATTATTATTTTATCATGAATTTGTTTAGTAAATTAAATTATTAATTAATATATATATAAGTAATTCTGCATAAAATAATTTATGAATGTGTTAAAAAATAATATTTAAACTGTAAAGAAGTATATTTAGAGGACATTAAAAAAAAGTTAGATTCCTTGCTGTTGACTTTCTTTAAACATATTTCAACTTTTATGAGATTTTAAATAAATGATAATATTTAAAATTTATTGTTGTTGTTATTAGTATTATTGTTGTTATTTTAAAATTTATGTTAGATTCAATCTTAGTTTAAATTATTAGATTTATTATTAATTTATTATACATTAATAGACATTATAAGTGCATTTTTATTTCGATAAAGTATTTTATTTTATACTATATTTTTACTTAATCTTATAATTTTAACTTCTTATTTATTATATAATAGTTTTATAGTGGTTTAATACTGGTTGAATCTTTAAACCTTAAACCTTTTCTTTGATCGACTTGATGTTTAATCTGGTTTTTAAAACATTGATGCGACTTTTCTTTCCTATACAAAATATAATATATTATATATATATATTTCTAGTTCTTGCTTACGAGTATATGATACTGAATACAGACTCAACATTACTATAATGTTCAAGTCATGATAAGAATTATACGGTTAAGAAAAAGTAGTAGATTCAATCTTATACAAATAGTTTGTATATATATGTAATGTGTTAGAAACTTACGCTTAATATAAGCACCAAAAATAGGGATAACTAATCCTAAAAAGTCTAACCTTTTGAGATTTTTTTTAATCCAGTGCCCATACTTTTAAAAATTTTTAATTAAGTGACCAACCTTTTAAAACCTTAATAGTTCATTTCAAACATGAGTTCCATTAGTAATTTGTTGATTTAACTAACAAAGTCTTTGATGTTCATAACATATAGTTGTCTACCTAGAAAAATAATGGCCATGGTTAGACTATAATATAGAGATTTTTTTAAGTGATCAGCTATATGTCATGAATATACAGATTATGTTAATTAAATCAACACATTACTAACAAAACTAATGATTTCAACTAGACTGTTCAGATTTTAAAATATTGGTCATTTAATTAAAAATTTTAAAAACTTAGGCATTGGATTGAAAAAATCCTAAAAGGTTGGACACTTTAGGATTGCTTATTCCACAAAAATATAAAGTTGGACAATAAGACTATCCTTTTATACCTTATTGGTTAAATCAATTTTATAAAAATCATAAATTTATATACGAGGATATATATATCCTTATGATTATGAATTATATGAAACTCAAGACACTTGCTATGTTAAAGAATAACCAAATAAACCTTTTATGAAAGCATGACAATGATATTGAAATGTTAAATTTATACATATGATGTTTTAGATATAATACTAATATATAAAAGGACGATCCTTTTATTTCATTAGATGTACTAATCGCTTTATATGATATAGTCATATGTAATAAATGAAACATTGATTTAAAATTTTAAAAATTTCAATTATTTAAATCTAAGTAGAAATTAAACATTAAGAATACTTAATCACTTTAATGAGATCGATGTGAAGAGATATAAATTTTTAAATTTTACAGGGAATAAGATTCTCTATTGAAGGTCTCCATAACTAAATTCTATACTAGTATAGAATTATGAAGGAGGAATATATGATATGAGATATTGCACGATGTAGTATTTATTTCTTTTACAACTATGCCTAGTACGACAACTTACCTTTGATAGTTCTAGTTAAGCCAATTAGCAATATTTTATATTAGATAGGAAATGGCAAGACTCGAAAGAGTCAAAGTTAATGAGTTTAGGATGTGGTGCTTAGTTAAAGCATACATTATCCAATAAGTTCATAACTAAATTGGATAATAAAGGGTTATGAAATGTCCAAAAATTTGGATATAATCTTACAGACCCAATGAACAAAATTGTTTATTTCAATGTATACTTATAGGAGAATGGTTTTCAAGATAAGTAATGAGAGTAAGATGAAATTTGAGAAGTTCAAATCTCATAACAATGCATCTAGTTGGAGCTACTATCTTTGTTGATACATTTGATGTATGGTTGAAAAATTATGAGACATTAAAATATTTAATTTCACGATAAATTCAAAGAGTTTGTTATGGAGATGATTATGAATTTATAATGTCTATAGAAGGTTATTGGGAGTATAATTGTCCTCTTCAATGAGAGTATGTAAAGGACATATTGCTCATAGAGAATAACAATTTATAGTTTGAATTTAAAAATATAATTGTCAAAGAACAACTCTTATTGTATATGAAAAAGATAACAACTTAATTATGAGAATTAGATATATAGAGATAGATATAGAAGTTGTTTACATATTCTAGTTTAAGTACCTAGATAATGTACTAAAGGTATTTATTATTTGAGATGTCTCATATTTGTGAAGTATCAAAGATACCCTTCATTCTATCTATTAGTTATTATTTAAGTTCAAAATTATAAGAATATTAAATTTAGAAGTAAATCATGTTTAAAGTATATTTTACTTAGAACAATATTATTTTGTTCCAATGTAGCATTAATTGCTAATTAAGCTATAATGCATTCTTCATTTGGTGAAAATAATTACCTGGATCAAAAGTTCTTTAATAAATTTAGTGTAGTTCCTTGCATTGTTCAGGTGATGTAATATAGAACATTTGAGCCATTATGCTCACTAGAGAGATTCTTGTAGAATTCACTTACTAAACCATTATTCCAATAGTAGCATGATTGTCATATAGTGATATGGTATAAGATATAAATGATTGGTTTAATGCAAGTGGAAGATTGTTGGTTTATGTCCTACAATCAATTAGTTGGTTGTAGTTTAATGACCTAATTAATTCTAGGCATTCTTTATTCTATAGATATTTAGATATATATGATAAAGTCCATGAGATAAATATACATTGTAAATTAAATTATGATGAGATTATAATTATGATATTAATATTGTATTTATGTATTATCCCTAAATTGTTCATAATCATTGCTCTATTAAGACTAAACATTAATAAAACGTGAAATGACTAACACACCTTATGTTTTTCTTATGAAGGAAGTAATTGATCATATAGATTAAAGTATGGAGACACTTAAACAAACATGTGAGTGCTTGTTATAGAACAAGTTTACTAGATTGACCTCATATGAGAATTTAATTTGAAACATTACTTGTATGTCTATGAAATTCTCATTGTGATGATTATATAAGTGATTACTTGACTTAAGATCACCAAAGTATCTCATATATAGATTGTTATATTTTGATATTACTTATGACCTATTTTAGTCAAAAATAGCTCAGTAGTCACTATATATAATATGAACTATATGGAAGTACTTGAGTGATTAATATAGGATTTATCACCCTAAAGTGATTAGGTAGAATTTTCCCATCAGTATTGATTCGAAAAATCTTTAGCCAAGGTGAAACGATACTTTGTAAAATAGTTTACAAATATCAATAATTGAATCAATTGCTAATAGTGGAGAACTAATATGATTGGACTTAAATAGAGTAGACGTTGTTTTCATGCTCTATATTTAATCAAAACATTATATGATATAAATATTAAATTATACAGAAAAATCATATATGGATAGGTTAGTCAAAACTACTTTGACATTTCTAAATATTTGGGTGATTATGATGTGTTATTAGATACCAATTTTGATATATGGCTCAAAAATATTTAATAAGAGAACTAAAGCTAAATTAAAGGAGTTTAATTTATCTAATCTTAAATATAATTTAGGGCTATAATTTAGATCTATTGCCATCATATTTGGGACATAATAGGTCACTCAGAAAGAAAGAGTTAAAGAGAGAAAATGTATTAATCAACTTGAACTTGATTATAAAATTTGAGAAATTTTATAATTAAATATATGATAATTAATAAATAAGGACTAATACAGTTTGTCTATCTCGCAATCTTTGTGACGATTTAGAGAAAGTAATGCGACAATTTCTGTGGGGCGCAAATAATGGCAAAAAGGAGGATAAATATGGTCAATTGGGATAAGTCTGCTAACCTAAAGAAATTGAGGGTCTTGGTATCAGGAAGATTAGAGAAACTAATGATGCCTTACTAGCAAAACTAGGATGGTCATTGGTTTTTAAGCCTAAAGCGTTATGGGTGCAAATTCTCTCTGCTAAGTACAATTTCGAAGGCGACAACATTCCAACTACTCTTGACGCAACTGGCGGTTCAATGGTTTGGAGGAGTATCAAGGCTACTTGTCATCACATCCTTCAGAGATTGAAATGGAGAATTTGTGATGGCTCCAGGACTCGATTCTGGCTAGATCCTTGGGTTAAGAATCTGGGACCTTTTATACTCCAAAAAACGGCTCCTGTACCACATTAAAAAATAGATCTCCACACTCAGCACTTCGTGGACACTGCAGGGAACTGGTAATGGGAAGCATTCCGACATCTACTCCCTCCTTTGATCTGCATGTCTATAGCGGGTATACTTCCTCCCAAGGTCTACTTAGGACCTGATAAGTTTATTTGGGGTATTTCGGAAACAGGACACTTCACCATTGCTTCAACATATTTTATGATAATGGATCATGAGGATGGTCCATTCAATTATTTTTGGAAGACAATATGGCAGTGGAATGGCAAGCAACGAATTCGATCCTTCCTTTGTCTCTTTGCGCACGATCGATTGTTGTCTAATTAACAACGTGTTCGCAAAAAAATTATCTATAGATGTCGCGTGCTATCATTGTAATTCAGACGAATCCTCAATCCATATAATGCGAGACTGCACCAAAGCCCGCACCTTGTGGAGAGCGTTACCTCCACAGATAATCTCTTCTGACTTTTTCGCCTTACCAACTCATAAATGGAGTCTTAAAAACCTCCAAATACACCTGATTGTACTGGGCTTGGATTGGTCAATTATATTTGGGACTACCTGTTGGTTCTTATGGACCTGGAAAAATAGGACCCTGTTTGAGGATCAATTTTCTTGGCCAACTTCACCATTGCATTATGTTTTGGAGTACATCCATCAGATTCATAAGGCTTTGGTCTGGCAAAGAAGAGCTAATAATGGCAATCGGCCTCAGAGAGAACATCTTATAGGCTGGTGCAAACCTCCTCCCGACTGGGTAAAATTAAATACGGACAGAGCCTACAAAAGAGCGTCTTCTTCGAGCATAACAGGTAACCTTCTTCGCGACAGTTCAAGAGCCTGGCTTGGAGGATTTGTGCAGAATATTGGATGGTGTTCCTCTATCTCAGCTGAACTCTGGGGAGTTCTATCTAGATTTAAGCTTGCATGGAATCTGGGATATCGCTGGATTGAATTAGAAGTGGATTCGCCAGTAGTGATTAATATTCTATCATCCCCATCTACACGATCAATGTCCGTGGATCCCCTTGTCCTTGACATCATTGAGCTATTTACTCGGAACTGGGTAGTTCTATCTCGATACATTTACAGGGAGGGCAACCAGTGTGCAGACTGACTTGCCAATTTTGCAGCACAGTTTGAGTTATGGAGCATTTCGTTTCAATCCTCTTAGAGGACATGTTGGGGATTTGTTTCCCACAACTAGTTATGTAATTTATATCGGGTTTTCTTTCCTTTCACTACAAGAAAAAGAAAAATTGGCGACGAAAAATTAGCGACGGAAAATAAACCGTAGCAAATTAGCGACGAAACTCCTATTTTCGTAGCTAAAAGCGACGTAAAAAAATTCATTTAGCGACGGTTATAATTTCCGTCGCTATAAATGGAGGGAAAACATCCCGCCAAATTTAGGGACAGAATTTAGGGACAGCAAATTTTTCGTCGGTAATTATACTGAAATTAGCGACGGAAAACTTGTTTCCGTCGCTCTTTAGGGACGAAAACTTTTCCGTCGCTAATTTATACGGCCAATTATCGACGGAAACCTTGTTTCCGTCGCTAGTTAGGGACGGAAACTTTTCCGTCGGTAATTATATTGAAAAATATATAATTAAATTTAAAATATATTTTTAAAATATTAAAATAAATTTTCAAAATATTAAAAATATTTTTATTAATGCTTTATTAATAAATATTATATAAAATATTTAAATAAATTTAAATAAAAATAATTTAATTTTTAA